>CM046331.1:31873890-32376940 GCA_025403435.1 Artocarpus heterophyllus
CTTCCCCTCTATTAACATTCTCACATCACAAGGGATACCAAAACGCATAAGAATCCACAACCGAGTAATTCTAGCCTTGTATTTCTTTCTGAGAATCTTTTGGGAGAGTGATGGGAAATACTTTCTCAGTTATTTTCTTCTTTTAGAGGAAAAGAAGAATTTCTAATGAAAAAGAAGAGGATTTGCGATTTAGAGAGAAAATAACAAATTAAGAGAGAAAAAGTGAACTCGGAGAAATAAGCTCCTATGCACAGTAAACGTATATGTAAACAATGATTAAACCACTGTATATGACACGTATAGAGACCACGTGGGAGAGACAGTGTGAATCAAACTGATTTAGAATTTGAACTAGGCCCAAATGTTCTTAGTTGAAAATGGTCAGGTTGTTTCGGGCCTTAACACATTTAGAACGAGTTAAATAACAAACACAAAATTGAAAACCAATTTGCATAAATCTTAAACCCAATTCAAGCCACTATAGATAAGTTAACTATGAACAACAAATCTAATTTAACGACAACAAGGATCTTCCTGAATGATCCAGCAACTCAAATAATTTTGTTTTAATCAAAACCTTATTGAACAATACATACACCCATATGTTATTGATAATACTCAACATCTATCAATGGATTCATCATCATTACTACCAAGGGTTTAGAATGCGACTAACCTTGAAATCAATACGATTTACGTCTTTCAACGTAGACCATATCAACGAACAAAGACACTAGATGTTACTACTTAGGAACATCTACAATCTCCACAATTCTACTTATACAATATATAATTTCCTCATATAACAAAACCTTAGGTAACCAAAAGATTCACTGATACACTTAAATACAATGTACGTAACAAAATATTCCAATTTTGAGATTCATGCATTCTAGACTTTACACAGTCTCAACAGACCAAAAGTCTAACATTTATCTCTCTCAAGATTCAATACCATGATTCCCAACTTATATCATATTCCTCAAATAAATAGAACTTTCAAGAAAAGTTATTGACACTTATGTGCTCCATCGAATCCACACATAATCATTACTTAGGTTTGAATCAATTACGAAAAATTTGGCATATCTATGCCAAACTTTAAAATCAATAAATCAAGCCTTATATTTTTTTTTTTTATTGTTTTTCACGAGACAAAAGGCTCTTAAATCCTCGTATCTACACGAATTTCTCATCGTTTATACGAATTAGATATGCTTATAGATCCTAATATTATACGAATCTCTCATAAGCATTCTACTTATAAACTCATTCCATATAATTATCATTCCCTCATAACTATTAATACTTTCCTTCTATATAATTATTGTACTCATATAACCATAAGTATTTTCATTCTATGGCCTTTCCATGTTACATCCTTCTAGACTGTATAAATCAATGTGAAGGTTCATTTTGATGATGACAATGAAAATTCAGCTTCAAAACCATCTCAAAAATATATTTTTTAAAGTGGTGCTACACTCCCTAGGTTAACCGAACCTAGGCTCTGATACCAGAAATTCTGTAACGCCCCTATATGGGGGTTAACAGTTTTTAATGAGATAAAATAAAAATAAATAGTAAAAGTAAAACCTTAAAAATAAAATTTGCCCGGGACTTAAATGAAAACTCTTAACTCAAAAATAAAAATATAAACGACAATTAAACCACAGTTTTAATGTAGCACCTTAAATTTAATAATATAAACTGTTGTCATCATCATTTTAACCCTCAACACATTGTAATACAGTCACAGAAGTAACAATTGATGCTTACATTATCATGAAGAACATTCTCAACGATTGAAGCAGTCCCAATGTAATATAGCTACATCACGTCCTCAACTATATTTCTCGTAGCCACCTCACACTTAGTGAGTCCTGAAAAGATATAAACATAAGGGAATGAGCAACACTATGCTCAGTAGAGAAAGCTATTACTCACCTCTATCATTACCACATTAAAATCTGCATGGTTAGTAAGTCACATCATATTCCAGATTATGAGGTTTATTATGATCACATCTTATGGATACCGTAGTTAATCATTACCAAGTGTCATAATTACACATTTATACAAATATTACCAATCATCATTGTTCCTAGGTATCCATGTTAAATTGAGTATCACTCAACTCATCGAGACCCAAATGGGCGCACTTGTTCACCCTATAAACATTCCAAGGGTGTTCCGGTGAGGGGACATCAAGCCCCGAGTCCTCACCAAATCGATTCCTGTACAGTGTGTTCTGGGACTTTCAACCCAAGGAAGCGTCATCACCTTCCCCCTATTTTTCCTTTTAGGGTATTCGTGCCCAAGGACGTAACCGTCGCCCTTTTCATGTCTCACAATTTCTCTATATTAAATCATTATTAATAGAGTTAATTTTCCTAACCATGCTTCTCAATTTATAACATGTGTCAATTCATTATGTTCCTCGCCGTACAATACAAGACGAGTCCATGTCATAGTTTCCTATGTGATACACATATAATATCAGTTCAACATAGATATATATATATTGCGGCAAAACAATCAATTTTAATTCTATAAAAACCTCACAAAAGATGAGTAATAGAATCCCTACCTTTCAAGCTTATCAACAGTCTCTTAATCCTGAAATCAATTAACGTTAGCTCCATACTCCCTTGATCTTGAACTCCAAGCAAAACAGATCCAGTTGTATCTTGCTGTATCTACGAAGCATCCTCTGTAGTGCTCCTCGAGCGACTATGAATGGCTAGGAATGCTTCCTGGAGATCATACATTCTTGAAAACGTCATTCTGGACTCCGATACTGCTGTTTGAATCGCCTCGATTCGCGTGCAGTCGGTACCGGATGATTTTCATCGGAGTGGAATTTGCTCGAACGGAGGTCACCATTGCATCCAGAGCATCGAAACGAGTCAGGAGGCGGTCTCGGATCTTCGATCGGAGGTCCGGATCACAAAATCCTATTTTGGCCTTTGACCGGCCGTTGACCGGCGTTGACCACCGTTGACCGGCGTTGACCGACTTTGACCGTCGTTGACCGGCGTCAATCGGGGTCCGTTGGCAGCTGGGCTCGGGCCTACCCCCCCTAAATCGACCCTTCTGAGTCCAATGGCGGGGTCAATTTCACCCAATTCTGCCTCTAACATAGCGGGTCGTGAAGTACAACGTCGGTAGAAATGGATGAGCTCCGATCTTGATTCTCCGACGATGGAAACCTGAAATTGGCTGAGGGCTTTTGCTACCCATCCTCCTATGAGCATTTCCCCTCATCCAATTTGAAGAAACGTGGCTGGGAAGAGCCAAAACGGAGACTCCCGCGGCGGTTGACGGCGGCGTTGGCCGTTCTCCGGCGAAACCGGCTCCTTCCGTGCAATTGATCGAGGGGTTTTACTCCCCTTGATCCTCTGAACTCATTGGGAGGGGTGGTGTCAGTCACCTCCTCCGGCAAGGCGGAGTTCCACCATGGGGGCGGCGGTGCACGGCGGCAATAGACGGGCGGAGCAATCCGGCGGTTGTTGAGCTGCCACCAAGGGTGGGTTTTGTTCCTCTCATCACGGTGGTCGTGTAGGAACAAGAATCACGTCGATCGGACGTCGGACGGCGAAGATATCTCGTCGGAAAGAAATGGGTTTTGCCGCCACTTTGGGCGGCGCGTGTGGTCTCCTCCGGCGGCGTTTTGGGCGGCGCGGCACCTCGTTGGACTCAGCTCGTCGAGAGCTTTCCATTGGTGCGGGAGGTGTCGAAAACGGATGCCGAAATCTCAGACGATCTTTGAGGAGAGAGAGAGAGAATTTTTAGAGAGAGAAAGTAGAGAGAGAGAGAGTTTCGAATTATGAGAGATTTTCTGATTTTTTTTATATATATACTAGGTAATTGATCTAATTACCTTAATACCCTTAGGAGAATAACGGGTGTCACAATAATATACGTGAGAGATATGATTAAAATAAGTATTTTAAATTCAAGAAATGCTTTTATAGTTTCAAAAAACAAAAAAACACATTTAAAAATAACAAAAGCTAGGAGTTATAATTATTTAACTAATTATATTAAAAAAGAAAGACAAAAAATGAAATTTGGGCAAAACAACGAGGTATTTTGAGTATTTTTGCAGTAAATACGGATACCACTCAATAAACCAACAAAAAAAGTTAATTTTATTTTTTTACCCCTAAATTTTAAAACATAAGAAATTACACTCTTAAAGTATTCAATTTGTCTCCGTTTAACCCTTTTGTCATTAAATCTATTAAATACCTAGGAAATTGAGCCAACAATTCCATATGGCCTGCACTTTTAGCTTATCCAAAGATGCCGGCTATTCTTAAAAAAAAAAAATAGTCGTTGGATTTTTTTATTCACTTAATTATTTTTCTTTTGACAACTAGCCTACCCATAATGATTTAATAATTTCATATATATTTCCGTTGACCTCGAAAGCTCAACGTTCGACTTGCTGGATGCTTCTTCCTAAAAAAGACAACCACAAGTATCAGCCAATTTCCAGGATATCTTGCTTCCCTGTTGCTAATTGTCATCAGCATGGTTCCTGCTCTTGTGTTGTTTGTTACTTATAAAATGCTATCCTGAATCGGAGCAGCAAAATAAGCAGTCTCAGGATCATGTCGTCGTTCAGGTAAAATGATATGCTTACGTGCACAATACAGATCATAATCAGTCTCTTTTGCATCAAACATTGTTTCTCTCGCTTTCTAATTATTTCTTTGTTTTCTTATGTAGTTTAGTGACTAGATCCATTAGCTTTTGTGCCAAAAACCAGTATAGCTTAGCCACTTAGGAATAGCTGTAAGAAAGAACAACTTGATTAATGTGGTGTTAACTGTGTTGAACAACTTAATTGTTAAGGAAAAGTGTTGGGTTTGGTGCCCTAAAAGCTGTGACATTGTACATGTTGTTAATAAATAAATAAAATGACATTTATTATTATTTTGGTTGATTATATGTATTATGAATACATTTATAAACATCAAGAAAATTCCATGATTATTTATGTGACTATAAATTTAGCATATAAGTGTTATTTGCTTGGGGATAAAATTTATAGATAATAATCTAAATAGTCCGTAATAATTAATTAAAGTTTGGGATCTTTAATTAAAAATTACAAGTACGGTCCAATCTCATCTAAAATGAAATAGTCATTATCCGGACTATTAATGTAGAGACATTGGGTTGGAGGTACTTTATATAATGAGATTATATAGGACTGGACCAGATAAATTATGAATCTCTAATAATCATCCGTTACAAATAGAGTATTCAAATTTATCACTATGATGATCATATATTTGACAGTCTTAATCCTGAGTATTTATTAGACTCCTATTTATTACATTATGTTTTTTGACTTACATGGTAAGATTTGTCTAAGCACAGATTATAACTTAGCATCTTGGAAACATAAAGTAATAAATGGCTGGGAATAATATTATACAGATATGGAATCCATTACTTCCTTATGGAAGTTAGAAAAATAGTTCTCTTGAGTGATAATTCAAGGTTTGAACAATAGAGCGCTCGTTCATAATAAGATTATGAATTAATTGTTCATTAGAGAATTATTGGAACTCAAGGATAAAGATGTAATAAGAGAGGTGAACGGAAATTGAACCTAGCTCTTATTATGAACTATTTATGGAGGACTGACTTATATGTAATGATTATATCAATGGACTACTCGTTAATTTTCTTTGAGTAATTCTACTATAATCTCAAGAGTTCAGTTTCAGGTTTTTAGTGGAGTAACACTGAAACTAATAAATTTGGCACATTAATTAAAGAGTTTGATTAAATGTCAAATTTATTGGAGGTTGGGTTATAGGTCCATAGGTCCCCAATACCACATCTGTAACACTATATTGGATTTTGCATAGAATGAATTATACATGTTTAATTTAGAATTTTTGAATTCTGAATTAATTTTTCACACTTGAATTATTAACGTGACATAGAAAAATGTTCTCTGTGACACATAATGTAATGTGATAAATGTTGTCACATTTAACTGAGCATTAGTTAATTAATTGATTATTGTTAAAATCTATTCTTAAATAAATGTGATTTATTTTTGAATTGAGATTTATATATATATATATGGTTTTGAACCAAATCTTTTTATATATATATATAAAAGATTTTATAATATATTAATATATATATATATAAATATAATATTAAAAAAAAAAAAAAGGCGGTGGAGGCGTGAAACTTTCACGCTCCACTTATCTCATCATATATATATATATATATATATATGTATATATACAAGATTCGGTCAAAGTCAAAAGTAAAAAAAAAAAAAAAAAGAAAAGAAAAAGGCAAGTTTCTTTCTTTCACGGTGACTTAGACTTATATAAACATATGTATGTGTGTGTGACCGAATCACACATAGTGAAACGGAAAAGAAAAGAAGAAAAAGGAAAGGAAAAGAAAAGGGGAAAGAAAAATTACTAATAGCTCAGTTATAAAAAGAGAGATAACAGTTATCTCAGTAATTTTTATTCACATAGTTTTTAGAGAGAAAAACTGAGAGTTCTTCTCTAAAGAAAAAGGTCTGCTATCTCATGTATTGAGTACATAGCAGATTCAGAAAAGTGTGAGGATAATTCATTCTTGCAGTTTGACGCCCACTCATCTTTCCATTGGTGTGGAGGCCTGGTTTGGAAGATCGTGGTGTCAAAGAGGAAAGCTAGGATACCCTGATAGTCTTCAAAAGGTTAGTAAAAAATTCCTAAAGCTTTCTGTAATTAAAATTATATATCTATTCCCGATAAACAAAGTTTTTAGAAAATTTTTGTTTGTCAACGATCCGTTCCTTCCGCTGTATTTTATGTTTTAATTCCAACAAATGGCATCAGAGCGGGTTATAGCATATATAATTTTAATTAAACATGATTTTATTTTGATGATATCATGTTTTTGATGCATGTTTGTGGGCACTTTGCATCTTTATTAATTTTTATTCATGTGATGAATGGTTGTTTAATGAAAGGATTTTTGGTCGTTAATTATATGGTCCTTTTGGATTAATAATTTTTATTTTCAGTTTGATTAGATCAATCTGTGTAAACCCATAAAGGGGTATAAGCTTTTTGTAATTTATTATCATTATTTTTTCTTCTCTCCTCTCTTTCACTTGCTACACGTGGAGCGATGAAGAAAAAGATGTCCATTGGATTTTTTGGCCCAGTTGAGAACTATGGGCCTATCAGATTTCAAAGGCAATCCAGCAAATTGTTGCACAATAAACCATTTGATGAAGACCACAAAATTGGAGCAGGGAATTATGTATAAATTACAAGAAGACCCCTGTAATTTTATTTTTTATTATTTTTATTCTTTGGGTTGTAATTTTAATTATCCAAAAGGACCCGGTCAAAAATTCATTGTTTATTTTCATTTTTATTTTCATATGATGATTGTGATAACATGTTCATACATGATAACATGTCATCTAGGAAAGTGCCCACTTATAGTTATTGTAACATGACATGCATACGCTTAGCATATTATTTTTATAAAGGAGTTTATAAAATGAATTAATATGTGTTAGCATTAATTTAATAAGATTAAATTAATTGGGTTGGTTTTATAGAAACTTAATTTATTAATCAACCAAATAATGTGAATTTAGTTTTAACAGTTAAGACTTGGTAAAATTCACATTAATTCTAAGTTATCTAATTTTAAATTGTTTAATATTTGGTAACTTAGACAATTCATAATAAATTTAGATTTTTAGAAAATCTGGTAATTTATTTAAGTGTAAATAGAATGAGATTCTATTAACACATAATATAATCTAGTAATTAAAAATTGTTTTTAACTACTAGAATTATGAAACATATGATGTTTTATAAGATAAAACACATCTTCTAAAATAATGAGTGGGAAAAGGTAATATGACAATATAACCTGCGGTCTCCACTATTAGTACAACACCGTGAGATTTAGGTGGCGCCTCGCGACGCTTTGATTTCGTCCTCCCTACGGAAGGTGTCCATTTAAATCAATATCAAGGTTGGCTTCCTTGAGATAGGATTTTATAATGTATTTCAAAATTGACCTACCCTATGGCGGCAATTTTGAGTTAAGTTGTTAAAATCCAAAATAGTGGGTTACACTCATAAAGACATAATTAAATTGTTAATTATATCTTGACCAAAATAAACGGTTATTAATAAATATAGAAAATATGAGATATTTTGAATATATTTATTAATTGAGAATGTCTCAATTCAATTCATAAATAATTTGACCTACCCTACGGCGGCACTTTATTTATTAAAATTGAATAATCGTGGAATTAGTAAAATATTTTTTTGTGTTTTTCATATGCATCACGCATCACGTTTACTATTCCAAAACATATATTGATGTTTATGCAACCATTTTAATTTATGCTATTTTATTTATTTATTACAGCGACAATGTCTAATCCAATCATCGCAATTCTCTCAAATGAAAAATTAACCGGAGATAATTTTGTCAAGTGGAAGAGTAACATGAACATTGTACTAATTTGCGAAAGTTACAAGTTTGTCCTGACGGAGGAATGTCCTTCAGAGCCTGCTTCCAATGCTCCTCATAATGTACGGGAAGCATATGATCGTTGGATCGAGGCAAATAATAAGGCCCGTTGTTTTCTTTTGGCTGGGATGTCTGACGTGCTTAGGATGAAGCACGAAAGCATGGAGACCGCTTATGAGATAATGCAGTCTCTGCAAGACATGTTTGGTAAACCTTCTGAAAAGGCACGTCACGAAGCCGTTAAGGCAGTAATGAATGCAAAAATGAAGGCAGGGATTTCGGTCAGAGAACATGTTCTCAACATGGTTAACTATCTCCATGAGGCCGAGGTCAACGGGGCTATGATAGATGAAGCCACACAGGTGGGGATGATTTTAGAAACCCTCTGCCCTGCGTTCCTTCAGTTCAAAAGCAACTATTTCATGAACAAGCTGAAATATAACATGACTGAGTTGCTTAATGAGCTTCAAACCTTCGAGTCTATTTCGAAAGAAAAGACTAAAGAAGCTGAGGCAAATGTTGCAGAAGCTCAACCTTCCTCTTTTGCCCAAAAGAATAAGAAGAGGAAGGGGACTGAAGGAAGTGGTAAGTCTAAGAATGGAAGGCAACCTAAGAAGAACAAAAGCAATAACAACAAAAGGAGCTCCAACCAAAAGAAGCCTAAAGGAAAATGTTTCCACTGCGACGTAGTTGGGCACTGGAAGAGAAACTGCAAGAAGTATCTTCAGGAGCTCAAAGAAAAGAAGAACAACGATAAATCAGATTTACTCGTTTTAGAAGCCTGTTTAGTTGAAGATGATTCTTCACCTTGGATAATTGATTCAGGGGCAACTAACCATGTTTGTTCTTCTTTGCAGATGCTCAGTTCTTCAAGGGAGCTTGCCGACGGGGAACAAACGATGAGAGTGGGAACGGGAGAGGTTGTTTCGGCAAGAGCAGTGGGAGTTGTTAAACTTTATTTTAGAAATAAGTTTTTAATTTTAGACAATGTTTATTACATTCCTTGTTTTCGCAGAAATTTGATTTCTGTTTCCAGGTTGTTTGAACAAATGTTTAATGTTTCTTTTAATAATAATTATGTTAATATTTCTAGAAATGGTTTGGATATTTATTCTGCGCATCTGGAAAATGGGCTTTACACCTTAAGGCCCAACGAAAAAGCACTGCTCAATACCGAAATGTTCAAAGTTGAACAACCTAAACCCAAGAAGCAAAAGATTTCTTCTAATAATGAAACATACCTATGGCACCTTAGATTAGGTCATGTCAACCTTGACAGAATTAACAGACTGGTAAAGGAGGGTCCTTTAAAAGAGCTAAAAGTTAGTTTTCTACCAGTTTGTGAATCTTGTCTTGAAGGTAAAATGACTAAGAGGCCTTTCTCTGCAAAAGGCGAAAGGGCCAAGGAACCACTTAAGCTAATACATTCAGACGTCTGTGGTCCAATGAATGTACAAGCCCGTGGTGGTTACGAATATTTCGTCACATTTATTGACGATTATTTAAGGTATGGTTACATATTCCTAATGCAAAGGAAATCTGAAACTTTTGGAAAGTTCAAAGAATTCCAAGCGGAAGCTGAAAAGCAATTAGGAAAGACGGTGAAGAGTCTTCGATCTGATCGAGGAGGAGAATACCTTGATACTGAATTCAAGGATTATATGATAGAACATGGTATTCTATCACAACTCACCGCACCTGGAACACCACAACAAAATGGTGTTGCAGAGAGAAGAAATAGAACGTTGCTTGATATGGTGAGATCCATGCTTAGCTACTCATCATTACCCACTTCATTTTGGGGATATGCACTACAAACTGCAGTATATCTTCTAAACATAGTTCCATCTAAGTCTATTTCAAAAACACCTCTAGAGTTATGGAATGCTCGCAAACCTAGTATGCGACATATCCGTATATGGGGGTGTCCAGCACATGTGCTGAAAGGTAAGACTGGGAAGTTGGAACCACGTTCTAAAGTATGCTTATTTGTGGGATACCCAAAGGGAACGAGAGGAGGTTTGTTTTATAGTCCACAGGATAAGAAAGTATTTGTATCGACAAATGCCACTTTTCTCGAGAATGATTATATGACAAACTATAAACCTCGTAGCAAAATTGTACTAGAAGAGTTACTTTCTGATCAGATCAGACCGCAACCGACAACTGTTGTCGAAGGACAAAATGAGGAGGCCACATCTTCCTATCAGAATGTCATACCACCTCGACGTAGTGGGAGGGTTGTGAGACCACCTGCTCGCTACAGGGAACTTGGAGAAGCAAATGTTGCTATCTCTGATAATGGTGAAGATGATCCATTGACATATCGTGATGCAATGGAAGGTTCTGAGAAGGAAAAAATGGCTGGAGGCTATGAACCTTGAAATGGAGTCCATGTACTCCAATTCAGTCTGGAAACTTGTAGATCTACTTGAACGGATAAAACCCATAGGGTGCAAATGGATTTACAAGAAGAAAAGAGGAGTGGATGGGAAAGTTGAGACTTTCAAAGCTAGGCTTGTGGCAAAAGGTTATACCCTAAAGGAGGGAGTTGATTATGAAGAAACTTTCTTGCCTGTAGCTATGCTTAAATCCATTCGGATTCTCTTATCCATTGCTACTTGTCTTGATTATGAGATATGGCAAATGGATGTCAAGCCTACCTTTTTGAATGGCTATCTTGAGGAAAGCATCTATTTGGCGCAACCGAAGGGTTTGTAGTTAAAGGTCAAGAGCAAAAAGTTTGCAAGTTGCAGAGGTCTATCTATGGACTCAAGCAAGCTTCAAGATCTTGGAACATGAGATTTGATAAAGCGATCAAATCTTATGGTTTCGATCAAAATATTGATGAATCTTGTGTTTACAAGTACATCAAAGAAAAGAAGGTGATCTTCTTGGTTCTTTATGTAGATGATATCCTACTCATTGGGAATGATGTAGTAGTATTATCTGATGTAAAGAAATGGCTCGCCAGCAATTTCCAAATGAAAGATTTAGGAGAAGCAAGTTATGTTCTTAGAATCCAACTCATAAGAGATCGCAAGAACAAACTGTTGGCGCTGTCTCAGGCATCGTATATCGATAAGGTGCTTATTAGATTTTCGATACAAAACTCCAAGAAAGGTAATTTGCCTACACGTCATGGAGTTTATCTTTCAAAAGAGCAGTGTCCTAAGACACCTCAAGAGGAAGAAAATATGAGACAGGTACCCTATGCATCTGCAGTAGGAAGTCTAATGTATGCCATGTTGTGTACAAGACCTGACATTTGCTATGCGGTGGGTATAGTCAGTCGGTATCAATCCAACCCAGGATTAGATCATTGGGTAGCGGTTAAACATATTCTCAAGTATCTTAGGAGAACGAGAAACTATATACTAGTTTATTCTGGTGAGAATATGATTCCCATTAGATACACTGATTCTGATTTTCAATCAGGCAAAGAGCTTTGAGGGACACTTGGAAGGCTTAGGTCTTAGAGACATGTCTCACCTGCTTTAGGGCAAGTGGGAGATTGTTAGGTTTGGTGCCCTAAAAGCTGTGACATTGTACATATTGTTAATAAATAAATAAAATGACATTTATTATTATTTTGGTTGATTATATGTATTATGAATACATTTATAAACATCAAGAAAATTCCATGATTATTTATGTGACTATAAATTTAGCATATAAGTGTTATTTGCTTGGGGATAAAATTTATAGATAATAATCTAAATAGTCCGTAATAATTAATTAAAGTTTGGGATCTTTAATTAAAAATTACAAGTACGGTCCAATCTCATCTAAAATGAAATAGTCATTATCCGGACTATTAATGTAGAGACATTGGGTTGGAGGTACTTTATATAATGAGATTATATAGGACTGGACCAGATAAATTATGAATCTCTAATAATCATCCGTTACAAATAGAGTATTCAAATTTATCACTATGATGATCATATATTTGACAGTCTTAATCCTGAGTATTTATTAGACTCCTATTTATTACATTATGTTTTTTGACTTACATGGTAAGATTTGTCTAAGCACAGATTATAACTTAGCATCTTGGAAACATAAAGTAATAAATGGCTGGGAATAATATTATACAGATATGGAATCCATTACTTCCTTATGGAAGTTAGAAAAATAGTTCTCTTGAGTGATAATTCAAGGTTTGAACAATAGAGCGCTCGTTCATAATAAGATTATGAATTAATTGTTCATTAGAGAATTATTGGAACTCAAGGATAAAGATGTAATAAGAGAGGTGAACGGAAATTGAACCTAGCTCTTATTATGAACTATTTATGGAGGACTGACTTATATGTAATGATTATATCAATGGACTACTCGTTAATTTTCTTTGAGTAATTCTACTATAATCTCAAGAGTTCAGTTTCAGGTTTTTAGTGGAGTAACACTGAAACTAATAAATTTGGCACATTAATTAAAGAGTTTGATTAAATGTCAAATTTATTGGAGGTTGGGTTATAGGTCCATAGGTCCCCAATACCACCTCTGTAACACTATATTGGATTTTGCATAGAATGAATTATACATGTTTAATTTAGAATTTTTGAATTCTGAATTAATTTTTCACACTTGAATTATTAACGTGACATAGAAAAATGTTCTCTGTGACACATAATGTAATGTGATAAATGTTGTCACATTTAACTGAGCATTAGTTAATTAATTGATTATTGTTAAAATCTATTCTTAAATAAATGTGATTTATTTTTGAATTGAGATTTATATATATATATATGGTTTTGAACCAAATCTTTATATATATATATATAAAAGATTTTATAATATATTAATATATATATATATATAAATATAATATTTAAAAAAAAAAAAAAAGGGCGGTGGAGGCATGAAACTTTCACGCTCCACTTATCTCATCATATATATATATATATGTATATATACAAGATTCGGTCAAAGTCAAAAGTAAAAAAAAAAAAAAAGAAAAAGAAAAAGGCAAGTTTCTTTCTTTCACAGTGACTTAGACTTATATAAACATATGTATGTGTGTGTGACCGAATCACACATAGTGAAACGGAAAAGAAAAGAAGAAAAAGGAAAGGAAAAGAAAAGGGGAAAGAAAAATTATTAATAGCTCAGTTATAAAAAGGGAGATAACAGTTATCTCAGTAATTTTTATTCACATAGTTTTTAGAGAGAAAAACTGAGAGTTCTTCTCTAAAGAAAAAAGTCTGCTATCTCATGTGTTGAGTACATAGCAGATTCAGAAAAGTGTGAGGATAATTCATTCTTGCAGTTTGACGCCCACTCGTCTTTCCATTGGTGTGGAGGCCTGGTTTGGAAGATCGTGGTGTTAAAGAGGAAAGCTAGGATACCCTGATAGTCTTCAAAAGGTTAGTAAAAGATTCCTAAAGCTTTCTGTAATTAAAATTATATATCTATTCCCGATAAAACAAAGTTTTCAGAAAATTTTTGTTTGTCAACGATCCGTTCCTTCCGCTGCGTTTCATGTTTTAATTCCAACAAAAAGTACATATATGTTGTTGGTTTTCTAACATAGTTTTAAACAAATTATGTAGAAACGGAGGAATGGGGGTGCATCGTATGTCAAAAGAATTGTTTCTTTATCAATAGCTCTAAGATGCATGTTTGAAGAATCAAGCCAGGGATTGTACCGTGCTTAACAAGTTTTTTTTTTGTTTTTCCCTCAACAAAAAGGGAATCAGATGGTGCCCGTCATCTCCTTAGGCCCTTTGGCACACTGACAATCTCGGGAACCATTGAGGAGCAGATCAAGACCTGAACCATCATCCACCTGCTACAGTGTTGGTACCAAGTGGGTTCAACTAAGGCTACAGGGTTTTGATCCCTAGGTAAAAGGATGGAGGAGCCTTGACAAAGCCGTCATGACCATTAGACCACAACTTTCGTTGGTTTTGACAAATTTGAAAAGAATAAGGTAAATCTAAAGACATTTGAAAGAAGAATGAACACGCTGTAAAACTAGCTACAATCCTTAGGGGTAGTCATGTCTGTCTGTCAACCAAAATGTAAAAGAATTTGACAAAGATTTACATGCTTTAAGATTGACAGGACCTAAGTGAAAATATTCTACACTTTAGTCATACAAGTACTAGGGACTAGACTCTTGTGTTTCCTTCCATATCATTCTAATAACATTATAAAAAGTCAATTAAAATTCATAGCGCAAAAAAAATGTCAATTAATATACAAAGTTAAGATAAGCATGCCATCTTAATGGGAAAAAATTCCAAATGACATTTAAGTAACAGGACAATGTTATTGAAAGGATACAAAAAGAAACAAGAGAATGGGACACATGAGTTGAATCTAAGTATTACGTATTGGCATCTCCGCTCCACCCGCCTGCTATTCTGCTGGAGTGCAATCCAACCTTAAGGTTTCCCAACGGTACCCTCCATATATATGCCTTAGTTGTATGACGGATATCCTAATACCTACTTTAAGGATTAACTGTTACATCCAAGTCAGGGCGAGTTAGATAATTAGTTATCAAGAAAGTTTTGGATTTCAGTTATAAAATTCGGGGACGCATTTTGATAAACATGAAGGAAAGGAATGTGAAATGTAATAAGATTGAAAAGTAAAAAGAAAAGTAATAAAAATGAGAATCATAATTCATTTTCTAGTGTTTAGTTGCCTATTAGATGATGTAATAGAAAACAACCAATTCCCTACCTATTTAGTGTTTACTAAATTTAAAAATGGTAATTTTTTAATATAATTATTAAAATATTCTATTATATTATTAACTAACCATTGAATTATAACATGTGAATTTTAAAAGTATTTAAGTAAATTTAGCATTTATTTTTTTAATAATGGATTCATATACTAAGAATGGATATAGGGATTGATATTTCTTTTTTTTCATTCTCTATATTTTTTTGGGTGCCATTAAACTCTCGTTACTAATGGTAAGAAAACAATGATTAGACGGGAAAGAGATTTGCTTCTAGTTCATCTTTTTCCTTTCATGCAAAATAAATGCGTCCTCCAAGTAATCTTCATGTTGTAAGGTTTTCTGTTTCATTCCAACTTTCCTAGGCGAGTGAGAGGAACCTTTCTTTTTTAAAGCAATTGGTAGCGGAAAAAGTGGAAGGAGCGGAGGAGCTTAGTGAAAATGGAAACATATCTATTATAAGGAATATATATACACACATAAGGGATCTCAAATATGCATGATCTCTGAATTGAGAGTGGTTCGTCATTTGTTGTTGAAATTCATTAAAAATTTTGTGCTAGGTAGAATGATGCTTTGAATGATTTGTCAAAAGTGCACTTAAAATTCCTCACCTTGTCTTATGAGGGGAATCAAGTGTGGCACATAAGTTGGCTACTCATACCGTCTGCTGACAGTTCACGGGGGTCAATTTTTCCGGATTTTTGCATTGCTTCCGGGAATGGAAATTTTGAGGCTTGATCACTCTGCAAATTCAAAATTTTAAGATAATTTTCAAGGTTAGAATCACATTCTTTTTTTTTTTCTTTTTGATTGGGGCTTTTCCCCTAGAAGTTCTACTCAATGCTTCAGTGATCTTATATATTGCTAGTATGTTGCAGCCTAGTTTGAAATAATGCTAGTGAACTTTGATGCTAATATTGGATTACTGTCTTCGTTTATCTGAAAAAAAAAAAAAAACCTCTTTTGGCGTAATAAGAAAAACTTACTAGTGCCTTGTGTTCTTGAGTAATAATAGAAATAAGTTTGGTAAGAGTTAATAATTGATATATATATATATATGAGAAGCTTAGCACATCCCATGTTAAATGACGCTTTTTTTTTTTTATGAAATAAAAGATTGGCATCCTTTAAAAAATTATACCATTACTTATTAATGAGAGAAAGAAGTTTAGTATATGTGTAGGTTTTTAAAGCAAAACTCTACCATTAAAACTTAAAACAAGAATAATACATCATATTTTGAGAGCAAAAGGTAATTAAGATGATAAAAATAAAGATGACACAACGTGTGATAAAAATATAGTTGATATCCATGCAAGTAATACATATCATCTATCTAGGTTGTCACCTCAACTCTCAGCAAGAGAAAAATGAAATAAATCTACAAGAAAGTCAACCAAAAAATGCAAAACCAAACGATAAAAAAACAACAAACAAACTCCAAAAGAGAAAAGAACAAGCAGGGACTTGATAAGAAACTAAAGAGTCCTATAGGTTAAGTAAAATAATATCGCTATACAATACCCCACAGATAAAGCCTCGTTATTAAATCCTTCTCGATCCAGAAAAACCTAAAAGGAAAACTAGGAAAGGAAGAAGATACTCTAACTATGTTGTTTGACAGAATCCATAAAACAAATTTGTCTCATGAATTATGCAGTATTACTTGCGGCAGCTCAATATTGGCTCATGGATCCTGGTTTATATTTTGTAGCATCTTATTCAATGCTTCGTTGTAATTTGTTCCAGCTCCTTGTAGAGACGTGAATAATCATTAGTATTGATCATAGAAGAATCATCATTAATTTCTTGATTAAGATTGTCTTCCAGCCATTGCATGCTTTGTCTGCCTGATTCTTTTGTAACTTCCTCGGACGTCCCGACTTCTCTTGAATTCTCTTGCAGCAGCTCAACTATTTGCTCATCACAATCTTTCCCTTGCATGTTAAAACCACCGCCTGAATCTTGTGTACCTTCCTTGGATGTCCGCCTGGCCTTCTCTTTGTCGTTGTTCTTGCTTTTTCTTTCTATTTTACAAATGGCCCACTCCTTAAACTACTCAATCCAAAACCAAAAGGCATAACAAGAGAGCATGTAACGAGTTGGGAAAACAATATTGGACTATACAGAGGAATTAATATTGGAGTTAGAAAAATTAATATGGAAGATTTTTCCGTCCAGGGCCATACTAGTTCAGTGTTTATATCTTTTTTTAAGAATATAACTCTATTTATACGTTTATATAAATCTCAAGTTGTTCACATGTAACAAATGTGACATTGTAAGTTATATTTTAACAAATTGAGTGCTTGAAGAAACTATGAAGAGAGTTATATTCTTAAACGAAAAAAGTTATAAATGTCAGACTATTAGGTGTTGGATTTAAGGTAAAACCTTGCCAATTAATTGTTATATTACTTATATATATATATATATATATATATATGTACACACACATAAAGTCTGTTTCTGCTTACATCTTTACTGTCGTCTTTCAAAGTATATTCGTGCATGATCCATGTAATTTCACCTTCTTCAAGTTTTAGTTTCGACATCTTAGCTTTTCCATCACAAATCTCCGGGGCTGGTCCTGAGTTCTTCCAATATTTTCCACGCCCCGTTTCCCTCTTTGTCTTTTTTTTGGCATTTCCTGAGGCCTTTGGTCTTCTTCGGCAGCAATATCTCACATTATCATACATGCTTTCTTGGGATTCCCTGCAAAGAATTGTCTTTAAAGCCCAAATATTTTATATATTAACATATATATGGAAATTAAAGAAATAGCGAAAAGAAGTAATTGTTAGAGATGATGCAAGGTTAAGCTCTAGGGTTACATACAATCAAGACTCAGAGGATGAAATCCTTGGTTAGAACTAATTGCTTCCCTTGCGTCGATGGAGCACTCAGAGTTCAACTGCTCACGAGTCAGATTGCCCTGAACAAATTCCTCTAGAGTTTGAACAAGTTCTTCTGCGGTTGGTGCAAATTTAAATCCAAAAGGCACGTTCTTAGGGCTACCATTTCTGGAAATGGAGGTATGAATAGAGGTGGACATTTCTCTAATTCGATGGAGAGAAATGCCCACAAAGGCAGGCAGGTAGGCAGGCAGGCAGGCCAGGGAGCAGATCTGACGGTTCGCAAGTACTAGAGGGCCATATCTCGATCTTTTCTCTCTCCTCAAGATTGATTTGATATCTTTTCCTCTACTAAGCTAGCACCGCCACGGACTGCCATCGATGGAGGGTCGGCTCTACCTCAGTCTCAGGCCATGGCTGCTACAATTTTTTTTTATATATATTTATCTTGTTTATCTTCGAACTTGGATTTGAGAATAATGCTTTCGATTAAACCATCTTCTTATTAGATTATTTATGAATAATTCTGGGCATCGTAAGGCTTTTAGCTTAGTTAGTCAATGGTGACGTTGTCAACTAATTACTGAATTAAAACCAATTCTTATGGGTTTTCCAATAATTTTCTTTTAGCTTTGGCACCGTTAGTTTGTTGTATAATGTTTTATCTCCTTCGATTTTTGATAGCTCTGGATAACAATTTTCAACAAGGCAATATTTTATTATTTCTGATTTTTGATAGCTCTGGATGAAAATTTTCCACAAGGAAATATTTTATTATTTCTGTATGGATATAAATTTTATTTATTTTTTTTTTTTCCGTAAGGAGATGAAAATTAAGTTAATAAAAATGGTTTAAGATAAATTTTATTGGTGGGCTTTTATACTTACCATCATCTTATTTATTTATTTATTCACAACACCAATTGCTCATTGTTTCCATGATACGTATTGCATGTCAAACTATTTCGGAATCTTAACATTATATATGGATTTATTTTGACCATTTGGATATTCTTTTTTATGTCACTGAATCATATTATACTCATCTCACAGATCAAGTAAGATACACGTAATCAAAACTATAATATCGCACAAGTTAAAATAGTTGGCCCTCCTTATTTTCTCGGGCTTCTGAATTTGTAGTGAATACTAGGCCGACAATTATTTTCTGCTTTTAAAATCAAGAAAATGCATCTTTGTCTGAAAAAAATCCATCCTTCATTAAAGTAAAAAAAAAGTAAGTTACAACTTATTTTGAATTAATATATGGGAATTCAATGGCTGATGTCACAAAAGGAATGAATATTGAACTTAAAACATAGATGGTGGCATCTCGAGAGATGATCAATAGAAAAATGAGCCATATCAAGTCTTCGATTTTTTTTTATCAGCTTTTATAAATAAAAAACGTCAATTTATATGATCATTTTTAATTTTCTTTTTCAACATGCATGAACATGAATAGAACAAATTATTTTCAGACCTTTATTAAACTCAATTGCAATTAATCTAGCTAATACCAAATCTACACCCGCCTGATATTGTTAAAGTTTAGAATTTAATTGATTTTTCCTTTTTTGTTTTTAAAACTAGGTGACATTAGCTAATTAGCTCATTATATCTATATCTATCACTTGTATATAAGTGGGAAAAATTTATACTTCAACCAAGTTATGAATTAATCCAATGATACAAAATTATTTATTTTCAACTTATAATTGTGCAATAGCTTATATTAACCCACATGCTTATATTTCTTCTGACACATCATAACTTTTTCCTTGATATCGTTTCTTTTCTTTTCTTTTTCCTTTTCATGTTAACAAATATTGAGCTAAGATTTTTTCCTTTTAACTCAATGAGTACTGCGCCAGTATGTACTTCACTCTCTAACAATTATATGAAGTATTAAAGATACAGACAATTAAATCAGTAAATAATTTTCTTTACTAGGATATGTCATCAACTATTATGTATCTTATTTTGTTAGTTATAGGCATGAAGTATTTACAACCACAATTTATTTCTCTGTAGAGAATATATACATATATATATATATATCCTATTGTTCATTATTTTTGAAAGAGAAAACCTTAAAATTTAACCCTAAAGAAGTAAATATAATTCATTTATTTTTCTAAAAATATTTTTAAAAAATTAATTATAATTTTTGATAAATAACAAGAGATAATAGCATCATAGGTAGAAAAAAAAATTATTCCAACTAGGTTTTTGTCTAAAACTTTATCTCATCACATACTAAAATTTCCATCGTATTATTATGTTGGGTTTGGTGCCCTAAAAGCTGTGACATTGTACATATTGTTAATAAATAAATAAAATGACATTTATTATTATTTTGGTTGATTATATGTATTATGAATACATTTATAAACATCAAGAAAATTCCATGATTATTTATGTGACTATAAATTTAGCATATAAGTGTTATTTGCTTGGGGATAAAATTTATAGATAATAATCTAAATAGTCCATAATAATTAATTAAAGTTTGGGATCTTTAATTAAAAATTACAAGTACGGTCCAATCTCATCTAAAATGAAATAGTCATTATCCGGACTATTAATGTAGAGACATTGGGTTGGAGGTACTTTATATAATGAGATTATATAGGACTGGACCAGATAAATTATGAATCTCTAATAATCATCCGTTACAAATAGAGTATTCAAATTTATCACTATGATGATCATATATTTGACAGTCTTAATCCTGAGTATTTATTAGACTCCCATTTATTACATTATGTTTTTTGACTTGCATAGTAAGATTTGTCTAAGCACAGATTATAACTTAGCATCTTGGAAACATAAAGTAATAAATGGCTGGGAATAATATTATACAGATATGGAATCCATTCCTTCCCTTTGGAAGTTAGAAAAATAGTTCTCTTGAGTGATAATTCAAGGTTTGAACATCAGAGCGCTCGTTCATAATAAGATTATGAATTAATTGTTCATTAGAGAATTATTGGAACTCAAGGATAAAGATGTAATAAGAGAGGTGAACGGAAATTGAACCTAGCTCTTATTATGAACTATTTATGGAGGACTGACTTATATGTAATAATTATATCAATGGACTACTCGTTAATTTTCTTTGAGTAATTATACTATAATCTCAAGAGTTCAGTTTCAGGTTTTTAGTGGAGTAACACTGAAACTAATAAATTTGGCACATTAATTAAAGAGTTTAATTAAATATCAAATTTATTGGAGCTTGGGTTATAGGTCCATAGGTCCCCAACACCACCTCTGTAACACTATATTGGATTTTGCATAGAATGAATTATACATGTTTAATTTAGAATTTTTGAATTCTGAATTAATTTTTCACACTTGAATTATTAACGTGACACAGAAAAATGTTCTCTGTGACACATAATGTAATGTGATAAATGTTGTCACATTTAACTGAGCATTAGTTAATTAATTGATAATTGTTAAAATCTATTCTTAAATAAATATGATTTATTTTTGAATTTAGATTTGAATTATATATATAAAGATTCAAATCTAAATTCAAAAATAAATCATATTTATTTAATAATAGATTTTAACAATTATCAATTAATTAACTAATGCTCAGTTAAATGTGACAACATTTATCACATTACATTATGTGTCACAGAGAACATTTTTCTGTGTCACGTTAATAATTCAAGTGTGAAAAATTAATTTAGAATTCAAAAATTCTAAATTAAACATGTATAATTCATTCTATGCAAAATCCAATATAGTGTTACAGAGGTGGTGTTGGGGACCTATGGACCTATAACCCAAGCTCCAATAAATTTGACATTTAATTAAACTCTTTAATTAATGTGCCAAATTTATTAGTTTCAGTGTTACTCCACTAAAAACCTGAAACTGAACTCTTGAGATTATAGTATAATTACTCAAAGAAAATTAACGAGTAGTCCATTGATATAATCATTACATATAAGTCAGTCCTCCATAAATAGTTCATAATAAGAGCTAGGTTCAATTTCCGTTCACCTCTCTTATTACATCTTTATCCTTGAGTTCCAATAATTCTCTAATGAACAATTAATTCATAATCTTATTATGAACGAGCGCTCTGATGTTCAAACCTTGAATTATCACTCAAGAGAACTATTTTTCTAACTTCCAAAGGGAAGGAATGGATTCCATATCTGTATAATATTATTCCCAGCCATTTATTACTTTATGTTTCCAAGATGCTAAGTTATAATCTGTGCTTAGACAAATCTTACTATGCAAGTCAAAAAACATAATGTAATAAATGGGAGTCTAATAAATACTTAGGATTAAGACTGTCAAATATATGATCATCATAGTGATAAATTTGAATACTCTATTTGTAACGGATGATTATTAGAGATTCATAATTTATCTGGTCCAGTCCTATATAATCTCATTATATAAAGTACCTCCAACCCAATGTCTCTACATTAATAGTCCAGATAATGACTATTTCATTTTAGATGAGATTGGACCGTACTTGTAATTTTTAATTAAAGATCCCAAACTTTAATTAATTATTACGGACTATTTAGATTATTATCTATAAATTTTATCCCCAAGCAAATAACACTTATATGCTAAATTTATAGTCACATAAATAATCATGGAATTTTCTTGATGTTTATAAATGTATTCATAATACATATAATCAACCAAAATAATAATAAATGTCATTTTATTTATTTATTAACAATATGTACAATGTCACAGCTTTTAGGGCACCAAACCCAACAATCTCCCACTTGCCCTAAAGCAGGTGAGACATGTCTCTAAGACCTAAGCCTTCTAAGTGTCCCTCAAAGCTCTTTGCCTGATTGAAAATCAGAATCAGTGTATCCAATGGGAATCAAATTCTCACCAGAATAAACTAGCATATAGTTTCTCGTTCTCCTAAGATACTTGAGAATATGTTTAACCGCTACCCAATGATCTAATCCTGGGTTGGATTGATACCGACTGACTATACCCACCGCATAGCAAATGTCAGGTCTTGTACACAACATGGCATACATTAGACTTCCTACTGCAGATGCATAGGGTATCCGTCTCATATTTTCTTCCTCTTGAGGTGTCTTAGGACACTGCTCTTTTGAAAGATAAACTCCATGACGTGTAGGCAAATTACCTTTCTTGGAGTTTTGCATCGAAAATCTGATAAGCACCTTATTGATATACGATGCCTGAGACAGCGCCAACAGTTTGTTCTTGCGATCTCTTATGAGTTGAATTCCAAGAACATAACTTGCTTCTCCTAAATCTTTCATTTGGAAATTGCTGGCGAGCCATTTCTTTACATCAGATAATACTCCTACATCATTCCCAATGAGTAGGATATCATCTACATAAAGAACCAAGAAGACCACCTTCTTTTCTTTGATGTACTTGTAAACACAAGGTTCATCAATATTTTGATCGAAACCATAAGATTTGATCGCTTCATCAAATCTCAAGTTCCAAGATCTTGAAGCTTGCTTTAGTCCATAGATGGACCTCTGCAACTTGCAAACCTTTTGCTCTTGACCTTTAACTACAAACCCTTCTGGTTGCACCATATAGATGCTTTCCTCAAGATAGCCATTCAAAAAGGCAGTCTTGACATTCATTTGCCATATCTCATAATCAAGACAAGCAGCAATGGATAAAAGAATCCGAATGGATTTAAGCATAGCTACAGGCGAGAAAGTTTCTTCATAGTCAACTCCCTCCTTTTGGGTATAACCCTTTGCCACAAGCCTAGTTTTGAAAGTCTCAACTTTCCCATCCACTCCTCTTTTCTTCTTGTAAATCCATTTGCACCCTATGGGTTTTATCCCTTCAGGTAGGTCTACAAGATCCTAGACTGAATTGGAGTACATGGACTCCATTTCAAGGTTCATAGCCTCCAGCCATTTTTCCTTCTCAGAAACTTCCATTGCATCACGATATGTCAATGGATCATCCTCACCATTATCAGAGATAGCAACATTTGCTTCTCCAAGTTCCCTGTAGCGAGCAGGTGGTCTCACAACCCTCCCACTACGTCGAGGTGGTATGACATTCTGATAGGAAGATGTGGCCTCCTCATTTTGTCCTTCGACAACAGTTGTCGGTTGCGGTCTGATCTGATCAGAAAGTAACTCTTCAAGTACAATTTTGCTACGAGGTTTATAGTTTGTCATATAATCATTCTCGAGAAAAGTGGCATTTGTCGATACAAATACTTTCTTATCCTGTGGACTATAAAACAAACCTCCCCTCGTTCCCTTTGGGTATCCCACAAATAAGCATACTTCAGAACGTGGTTCCAACTTCCCAGTCTTACCTTTCAGCACATGTGCTGGACACCCCCATATACGGATATGTCGCATACTAGGTTTGCGACCATTCCATAACTCTAGAGGTGTTTTTGAAATAGACTTAGATGGAACTATGTTTAGAAGATATACTGCAGTTTGTAGTGCATATCCCCAAAATGAAGTGGGTAATGATGAGTAGCTAAGCATGGATCTCACCATATCAAGCAACGTTCTATTTCTTCTCTCTGCAACACCATTTTGTTGTGGTGTTCCAGGTGCGGTGAGTTGTGATAGAATACCATGTTCTATCATATAATCCTTGAATTCAGTATCAAGGTATTCTCCTCCTCGATCAGATCGAAGACTCTTCACCGTCTTACCTAATTGCTTTTCAGCTTCCGCTTGGAATTCTTTGAACTTTCCAAAAGTTTCAGATTTCCTTTGCATTAGGTATATGTAACCATACCTTGAATAATCGTCAATAAATGTGACGAAATATTCGTAACCACCACGGGCTTGTACATTCATTGGACCACAGACGTCTGAATGTATTAGCTCAAGTGGTTCCTTGGCCCTTTCGTCTTTTGCAGAGAAATGCCTCTTAGTCATTTTACCTTCAAGACAAGATTCACAAACTGGTAGAAAACTAACTTTTAGCTCTTTTAAAGGACCCTCCTTTACCAGTCTATTAATTCTGTCAAGGTTGACATGACCTAATCTAAGGTGCCATAGGTATGTTTCATTATTAGAAGAAATCTTTTGTTTCTTGGGTTTAGGTTGTTCAACTTTGAACATTTCGGTATTGAGCAGTGCTTTTTCGTTGGGCCTTAAGGTGTAAAGTCCATTTTCCAGATGTGCAGAACAAATATCCAAACCATTTCTAGAAATATTAACATAATTATTATTAAAAGAAACATTAAACATTTGTTCAAACAACCTGGAAACAGAAATCAAATTTCTGCGAAAACAAGGAATGTAATAAACATTGTCTAAAATTAAAAACTTATTTCTAAAATAAAGTTTAACAACTCCCACTGCTCTTGCCGAAACAACCTCTCCCGTTCCCACTCTCATCGTTTGTTCCCCGTCGGCAAGCTCCCTTGAAGAACTAAGCATCTGCAAAGAAGAAGAAACATGGTTAGTTGCCCCTGAATCAATTATCCAAGGTGAAGAATCATCTTCAACTAAACAGGTTTCTAAAACGAGTAAATTTGATTTACCGTTGTTCTTCTTTTCTTTGAGCTCCTGAAGATACTTCTTGCAGTTTCTCTTCCAGTGCCCAACTACGCCGCAGTGGAAACATTTTCCTTTAGGCTTCTTTTGGTTGGAGCTCCTTTTGCTGTTATTGCTTTTGTTCTTCTTAGGTTGCCTTCCATTCTTAGACCTACCACTTCCTTCAGTCCCCTTCCTCTTCTTATTCTTTTGGGCAAAAGAGGAAGGTTGAGCTTCTGTAACATTTGCCTCAGCTTCTTTAGTCTTTTCTTTCGAAATAGACTCAAAGGTTTGAAGCTCATTAAGCAACTCAGTCATGTTATATTTCAGCTTGTTCATGAAATAGTTGCTTTTGAACTGAAGGAACGCAGGGGAGAGGGTTTCTAAAATCATCCCCACTTGTGTGGCTTCATCTATCATAGCCCCGTTGACCTCGGCCTCATGCAGATAGTTAACCATGTTGAGAACATGTTCTCTGACCGAAATCCCTGCCTTCATTTTTGCATTCATTACTGCCTTAAAAGCTTCGTGGCGTGCCTTTTCAGAAGGTTTACCAAACATGTCTTGCAGAGACTGCATTATCTCATAAGCGGTCTCCATGCTTTCGTGCTTCATCCTAAGCACGTCAGACATCCCAGCCAAAAGAAAACAGCGGGCCTTATTATTTGCCTCGATCCAACGATCATATGCTTCCCGTACATTACGAGGAGCATTGGAAGCAGGCTCTGGAGGACATTCCTCCGTCAGGACAAACTTGTAACTTTTGCAAATTAGTACAATGTTCATGTTACTCTTCCACTTGACAAAATTATCTCCGGTTAATTTTTCATTTGAGAGAATTGCGATGATTGGATTAGACATTGTCGCTGTAATAAATAAATAAAATAGCATAAATTAAAATGGTTGCATAAACATCATAAATGTTTTGGAATAGTAAACGTGATGCATGATGCATATGAAAAACACAAAAAATATTTTACTAATTCCACGATTATTCAATTTTAATAAATAAAGTGCCGCCGTAGGGTAGGTCAAATTATTTATGAATTGAATTGAGACATTCTCAATTAATAAATATATTCAAAATATCTCATATTTTCTATATTTATTAATAACCGTTTATTTTGGTCAAGATATAATTAACAATTTAATTATGTCTTTATGAGTGTAACCCACTATTTTGGATTTTAACAACTTAACTTAAAATTGTCGTCGTAGGGTAGGTCAATTTTGAAATACATTATAAAATCATATCTCAAGGAAGCCAACCTTGATATTGATTTAAATGGACACCCTCCGTAGGGAGGACGAAATCAAAGCGTCGCGAGGCGCCACCTAAATCTCACGGTGTTGTACTAATAGTGGAGACCGCAGGTTATATTGTCATATTACCTTCTCTCACTCATTATTTTAGAAGATGTGTTTTATCTTATAAAACATCATATGTTTCATAATTCTAGTAGTTAAAAACAATTTTTAATTACTAGATTATATTATGTGTTAATAGAATCTCATTCTATTTACACTTAAATAAATTACCAGATTTTCTAAAAATCTAAATTTATTATGAATTGTCTAAGTTACCAAATATTAAACAATTTAAAATTAGATAACTTAGAATTAATGTGAATTTTACCAAGTCTTAACTGTTAAAACTAAATTCACATTATTTGGTTGATAAATTAAATTAAGTTTCTATAAAACCAACCCAATTAATTTAATCTCATTAAATTAATGCTAACACATATTAAATCATTTTATAAACTCCTTTATAAAAATAATATGCTAAGCGTATGCATGTCATGTTACAATAACTATAAGTGGACACTTTCCTAGATGACATGTTATCATGCATGAACATGTTATCATAATCATCACATGAAAATAAAAATGAAAATAAACAATGAATTTTTGACCGGGTCCTTTTGGATAATTAAAATTACAACCCAAAGAATAAAAAAAAATAAAAAATAAAATAAAATTACATGGGTCTTCTTGTAATTTATACATAATTCCCTGCTCCAATTTTGCAGTCTTCATCAAGTGGTTTATTGTGCAACAATTTGCTGGATTGCCTTTGAAATCTGATAGGCCCACAGTTCTCAACTGGGCCAAAAAATCCAATGGACATCTTTTTCTTCATCGCTCCACATGTAGCAAGTGAAAGAGAGGAGAGAAGAAAAAAAATAATAATAATATATTACAAAAAGCCTATACCCCTTTATGGGTTTACACAGATTGATCTAATCAAACTGAAAATAAAATTATTAATCCAAAAGGACCATATAATTAACGACCAAAAATCCTTTCATTAAACAACCATTCATCACATAAAAAATTAACAAAGATGCAAAGTGCCCACAAACATGCATCAAAAACATGATATCATCAAAATAAAATCATGTTTAATTAAAATTATATATAAGATTTTATAATATATTAATATATATATATATATATATATATATATTAATATAATATTATAATTAAAAAAAAAAGGGGAAAGCCGTGAATGAGATTCACGCTTCCCCCCAACACACACATATATATATATATATGCATTCGGTCAAAAAGTCAAAGTCAAAGTAAAAAAAAAAAAAAAAGGAAGGCAAACTCTCATTCACGGCAACTTTACTTTACATATATATACATGTGTGTGTTACCGAAAAAAAAATAGAATCGGGTAACAGGAAAAAGGAAAAGAAAAGGAAAGAAAAATTACTAATAGCTCTGATACTATTTGTTGGAATTAAAACATGAAATGCAGCGGAAGGAACGGATCGTTGACAAACAAAAATTTTCTGAAAACTTTGTTTTATCAGGAATAGATATATAATTTTAATTACAGAAAGTTTTAGGAATTTTTACTAACCTTTTGAAGACTATCAGGGTATCCTAGCTTTCCTTTTTGACGCCCACTCATCTTTCCATTGGTATGGAGGTCTGGTTTGGAAGATCGTGGTGTCAAAGAGGAAAGCTAGGATACCCTGATAGTCTTCAAAAGGTTAGTTAAAATTCCTAAAGCTTTCTGTAATTAAAATTATATATCTATTCCCGATAAAACAAAGTTTTCAGAAAATTTTTGTTTGTCAACGATCCGTTCCTTCCGCTGCATTTTATGTTTTAATTCCAACATATTACATAAGAAAAAAATGAAGAAAAAAGAGCTAAGTATATCATATCCAGGCACAAAGCCAAAAACTAGCAAGTCAAAGAAACAAAAAGAAAAGAAAAGAAAAAAAAAAACCTTCTAGACATGTAGATTAAAAGACATCCTGATGATATCCTAAGGACCCAAATGCGAATCATGTGAATTAATTAATTCCGTTTATTTGGATGGAAAATAGGAAGTTTAAGAGATAAAGTAAGAAGCTTTGAAAGTTTAGGAGGTAAAGTGATAAATTTTAAAATTTACAAGATAAAGTATGATAGACCTTAAAGTTTATGAGCTATTGGTGTTAACAACAAAAATAAAGAAATAAAAACAATTCTTATGAGGTTTTCGTTTAATACTTTTGCCTGATTATTCGATTAGCTTTTGATCTAGAAGCAAATCAATGGTACCCGAGATTGTGCTTTTTATTTTGTTTCCGGTCGTCAACATCGAAAATAAAATGAAAATTTTGCAAGTTGGCTTGTATAGCGTTTTGGTCTCCTTTCATTTTCAATAGCTTTTAAAAAAAAAAAAAAAAAAAGAAAAAGCCCTTCTACATAGGATGTATCATTTGTGAATTGAGAATATTATTAACATCCACTAAAATATTATTAACATCCACTAAACGGGGTACTCTTCGCCTGACCTTCAAGTGCATCTATGGCTTTGAGTCATCAACTTTTGGAATCTAGCTATTATGTGTGCATTTATTTTTTGACTAGATATACTTGGCTATCCTTTTTTACCGTCAAATGAATCAAATTTTATTTATCTTACAGAACAAGCAAGAACCGTAAGCTAAACCAATATTGATATCTCGCTATAAAATAATGGGCCCTTTGCCCTATTTTGTTGTGTACTTGGCCGACGATTATTTTTTCTTACTCTAGTTTCGGCTTGATGCAATTCATCTGTTTGTCTCATCTCTCCTATGTTGGTCAAATCGGATCCTAACAAAACTAAAGAAAATTCCTCCTTGTCAATCCATCTTTCATTAAAATAAAGAAATTTAAATTACAACTATTTTAAATTAATGTATGGGAATTTAGTATCCCTTTGGTATTGTTTTTTAAATTAGTTGAAAATGTATTTGTTTTGGAAAATGAGAAGTTTTTGAGAATTAGGGTGAAAGTGTTTTTAAAATTTTTGTCTAGAAAAGTATGCAAAAATATTTTTAAAAATTCTAAGAACAAACAGGATTTTGATGTTTGGTGTCACTGTCATGGCATGAAGACAACAATGAAGCGGAACATATTTATTGGACTTTAACATACACGAGGAGCCATATCCATGTATCTTTCATGTTTGATTTTTGATTTTTAATTTCCTTTTTCCTCTAACAAATAAAAGACGTCTTTATCTGACCATTTTTCATTTTTTTTCAACTTTCATGAACATGAATATTCGTGCTAAATAAACAATTCTAAGACCGTAATTAACTCATTGCAAATTTACACCTACCTAATATCGTTAATGTTTAGAGTTTAATTGATTTTCTTCTTTTTTTTTCTTTTAAACCTTTGTGACAATAACTAACTGATCCCGTGCTTTCTACGGAATACCAAACATAACACAATTAGTTCTTCAATTTGTTGATTTTTTGCCATATCAAACGATATTTTAACATTAATTAGTTGTCAGCGTGCCGAGGACAAAACCAATAAATGATATAAAGAGGAGACTTGTAGAAATTCTGTTTTTCCTGATAAACATATCAAGGACTATGGGAGAAGGATTTTTATGTTACATGCTTTTGCTAAGGCCGAACAGACTCATGAGCTGCCAAAGTGATGCAATATTACTACAAAATATAAAAGCTTTTTTGATAACCCTCCAAATACAGTGTATAAAAATAATTAAAAAAAAACCCATATTTCCCACTCATTCATATGTTTTGACAATCACTAATTGTAACACCCGTATTTTTTTTAACGGGCATAATTTTGTAAAATTTAATGAATAAAATGTGACTATTTAAAATTACTAAGTTGTTTATGATCATTTAAAAAAAATACCATTTTAGTATTTTCTTACCAAGTCTTCCTAAGAAACATTCAAAACTTACCAACACTTACTTCTACCAATCTTGTCTCCCTAAATTATTGCTCAATTATATAGACTTCTTCTCATTTTACTAAAGGTATCCGAAGGGGACATTGAATTATTTTCCGTCAATTCATAGAAGACATGGAGATATTTCTCAACCACCTAATTAATTATTTCCTTATCTTCTTCTATAATTCACTCCAATTATCCCCTCAATTATGTTGGCATTATTTGCTAAAAGTCTTCATGGGAGACAAGATGATATTTTCCTTTAAGACTCTTTTGTTTCTTCTTACAACTTTTCCCCGTAAACATCTCATTCCTCTTAAGCATTTTGATATCTTTTTATTTAACTATCACCACCTTCTTCTCTAGTTCTCATTCTCTCCCTTCTCACTTCAAATTTCTAACTAAAGACATAGAGCACAAAGCTCTCTTTGTGGCCAAGACAATTATAATTCCCAACCATGATCGAGGCGGTTTTAAAGTTAATTCAAGCTTGATTGATAACCCAAACTTTGGTGCTTTTCAAAGAAGTTTTGAGGTAGGTTTTCTTTAATCTAAACTTAGTTTTTAGTATGCATTTTCTCCATGTTTAATGCATAAAAATACTTTAATGGCACTAGTAGACGGGTTTACACATAACTCACTTATGAATGTGATTATACGTTGTGCTTTAGTTTTAATTGTCCTTATGCATGCCTTAGGGTCAAGGATGTGTGGAGCTAACGTTAATTGATTCCAGGATTAAAAGATTGTTGATAAGCTTGAAAGGTAGGGATTCTATTACTCATTTTTGTGAGGTTTTTATAGAATTAAAATTGATTGTTTTGCCGCAATATATATATATCTATGTTGAACTGATATTATATGAGTATCACATATGAAACTATGACATGGACTCGTCTTGTATTGTACGGCGAGGAACATAATGAATTGACACATGTTATAAATTGAGAAGCATGGTTAGGAAAACTGACTCTATTAATAATGATTTAATATAGAGAAATGGTGAGACATGAAGAGGGCGGCGGTTACGTCCTTGGGCATGAATACCCAAAAAGGTAAAATAGGGGGAAGGTGATGACGCTTCCTTGGGTTGAAAGTCCCAGAACACACTGTACAGGAATTGATTTGGTGAGGACTCGGGGCTTAATGTCCCCTCACCGGAACACCCTTGGAATGTTTATAGGGTGATCAAGTGCGCCCATTTGGGTTTCGATGAGTTGAGTGATACTCAATTTAACATGGATACCTAGGAACAATGATGATTGGTAATATTTGTATAAATGTGTAATTATGACACTTGGTAATGATTAACTACGGTATCCATAAGATGTGATCATAATAAACCTCATAATCTGGAATATGATGTAACCTACTAACCATGCAGTTTTTAATGTGGTAATGGATAAACCATAAGGTGAGTCATGATTTCCCTACTGGGCATGTCGATGCTCATCCCTATCATATCTTCATATCTCAGGTGGAACTCAGTGCAACATATTTGAAGAGGAATAAGCGAAAACAATCCTGCTGTTTTCGTGTTAGAAGACCCTGTTTAATTACAACTTATCTACAACATGTAAGAGTTAAATTATTTTTATTTATTTAAAACTGTTAACCCCCACATAGGGGTGTTACAGAATTTTTGGTATCAGAGCCTAGGTTCGATTAACCTAGGGGGTATAGCACCACCTTAAAAATTAATCTTTGGGAATGGTTTTAAAGTTAGGTGTTAATGTCATCATCATTTGGTACTGATCCTAGTTAAATTTTCGCAGCCAGTAGAAACTATGCCACCAAGACGTCAAATGCAATCGTCTGAGCTGTCACAACCGGTTGAACATGCTCAAGAAGTTGAGCAACCGGAACCGATGGAACAAGCTCAAGAAGATGAGCAACTACGACATGCAACACAATCCCCGCCAGCTGCACCAGAAGTAAATAATTTAGGACAAATTCTTCAAGCATTACAAATTGTGCAAAGACCTGTGGAGGTTCGTGATCCCGAACAACGACATCTAACTCTGTTGAAGGAGTTTATGAAGCAGAAACCACCCACATTTAGTGGAGAACCTAACCCGGTCATAGCAGAACAATGGCTAAAGGCAGTCAAAAAGAAGTTGGACACCTTGAGGATTCCACGGGAGTATTGGGTTAGCTTTTCAACATATATATTTGAGGGTAAAGCCGAAGAATGGTGGGATCTTCAGAAAGACGACTATGATGTGCCGAATCTTACATGGGAGCAGTTCGAAACCATTTTTCGCAACACCTATATTCCTCAGAGCCATAGGCAAGCAATGATGCGAGAATTTGAAAACCTGGTGCAGGGAGATACAACAGTTGCTGAATACCATGCTCGATTTATAGAATTGTCTCGCTACAATCCCGGGGCTGTATCGGATCCAATGGCGAGATGCGAAAAATTTAGAAATAACCTGAGGCCGAAAATCAGACAAATGATAGCTGCTGTTCCATCAACAGATTTTCTTGATCTTGTAGCTGCGGCACAGCGGGCAGAGACAGAACTAAATAACTCCTATGGAGAGTATAAGGGTTCTGGTGGGCGTCAAAGGAAAATAAGTAAGAAAGAGAAGTCACAAGGGCAAGTCATTCAGCATAGTGGAGTGACTATTGGTGGTGGATCTTCTGGCAGTGGTCGTTTCCAACCGTATGCTTGTCATAACTGTGGACAAGTGGGACATCTGAGGAGAAATTGCCCTAACCGCCCTACACAATCATCCTTTGCACCAAGGCCACAAGGAAGTCATTTTGGCTCCACTGTTTGGGGAGGGAGTCAAAATCGTGGAGCGCCTCAGCAAAACACTCCAGCTTCCCAAGTCTCAGTAACTCAACCTCGAGGGTTCCAGCCTCAGTACAACTATCAACAGCGGCCACAGGGTTCCAATTTTTATGCTAATCAGAACTTCCAACCGACTCCACAAGGCTCAGTGAATCAAAGGCCATATTTTTCTGGGAGAAATAATAATAAGGCTAGTAGTAGCCAAGGAAACCGAGGAAAAAGTGATAAAGGAAAAGCACCAGCACAAGCTTATGCAATTACGGCTACAACTGGACAAGGAAAACAGGCTGATCACTCAGTTGTAGACGGTATGATTCACGTGTCTCATTCTTGGGCTCATGTATTATTTGACACTGGTGCCACTCATTCATTTATATCTATGTTATTTGCTTCCGTACTACAATTAGAAACTGAGACATGTAGTTCATCATTAACCCTTAGTACACCAATGGGCGGGATAGCTGAAGTATCCATAATTTGTAAATCAGTGTGTATTGTTATAGGAGAACATAAACTATCGGCTGACCTATATGTAATAACTATGACAGAGTTTGATGTAATCTTAGGAATGGATTGGCTAACTAAATACCAGGCAATAGTAGATTGTCATAGGAAACGTGTCTCTTTATTCACCAAGAATGGACAAGTCATCGAATTTCAAGCAAAAACAGGAACAGTGACGCCAGCCCCGGTGCTAAAGGCTTGTATTGGAGGACGAAGGAATTTCACCAATCTTGGGACGATCTTTGCTTCAGATGGAGAACTAAAGAAGAGTGACCTATCCTCTCACACTCCTGTGGTGGACGAATTTTCAGATGTTTTTCCAGATGAATTGCCCGGACTTCCGCCTGATAGAGAAATTGAGTTTGTCATCGACTTAACTCAAGGAGCAGCACCTGTTTCTATTGCCCCGTATCGAATGGCACCTGCTGAGAAAGTGGAATTGAGGAAGCAGTTGGACGAATTACTGGAAAAAGGATTTATTCGACCAAGTACATCACCTTGGGGAGCTCCAGTACTTTTTGTGAAGAAACATGACGGATCGTTGAGGCTCTGTGTCGATTATCGCCAGCTTAATCGATTGACTATCAAGAACAAGTACCCTCTACCCCGAATTGATGAGTTGTTCGATCAGTTAGGAGGATCTTGCTATTTCTCAAAGATTGACTTACGATCAGGATATCACCAACTGAAGATAAGAGAAGAGGACATTCCAAAGACAGCTTTTCGGACTCGCTACGGTCATTTTGAGTTTCTTGTCATGCCTTTCGGGTTGACTAATGCACCAGCGGCTTTCATGGACTTGATGAACCGTGTCTTTCGACCGTACTTAGATCAATTTATCATTGTCTTCATAGATGATATCTTGATCTATTCTAAAAACGAAGAAGAACATGCTGAGCATTTGAGGATCGCTCTACAAACGTTGAGAGAACATGGTCTTTATGCAAAAAGAGAAAAATGCGATTTCTGGATGACGAAGGTCAAGTTCCTTGGACACGTTGTCTCTGAAGAAGGCATCTCAGTGGACCCCTCCAAAATTGAAGCAGTGCTAAATTGGGAACGACCAAAGAACGTGTCAGAGATTCGAAGTTTCCTCGGACTAGCTGGATACTATCGACGCTTCGTAGAGAATTTTTCAAAGATTGCTTCTCCATTAACAAAACTCACAAGGAAGAATGTCAAGTTCGTGTGGGATGATAAATGTGAAGAAGCATTTGAGGAACTGAAACGAAGACTCACTAGTGCACCTGTGCTGATCATACCTAACAACGAGGAGCCTTACACAGTATACACTGATGCCTCAGGAAACGGTTTGGGTTGTGTGTTAATGCAGCATGGACGAGTAGTTGCCTACGCCTCACGCCAGTTGAAACCCCATGAGAGGAACTACCCCACACATGATCTTGAGTTAGCTGCTGTGGTTTTCGCACTCAAAATTTGGAGATGTTATCTATATGGCGCAAAGTTCGAGCTATATTCAGATCATCAAAGTCTGAAATATTTGTTTACTCAAAAGGATCTCAATCTAAGGCAACGAAGATGGACTGAGTACATGGTGGACTATGACTTTAGTATCCAATATCATCCTGGAAAAGCGAATGCCGTGGCAGATGCTCTAAGTCGTAAGAACAACGGACGTATAGCCAGTTTAGCATTGGAAGATTGGAGACGAGTCACCATCGCCGACTTCAACTTGCAATATTATGAAGATAATGAGAGAGCTTTCTTATTCAATGTGATAGCAACTCCTACGTTAATTCAGAAAGTAAAACAAGGACAATGGCACGATGAAGGATTACGTAGGGTTTGGAAACAAATACAAAATGGAGAACAACTGGATGGATGGCAGATTGAGCCAGAAGGATTTTTACTTTACAAAGGAAGATTAGTTGTTCCAGAGGATCCATATCTCAGGCATGCGGTGCTAGATGAGGCTCACCGTTCAAAGTTTGCTATTCATCCTGGAAGCACAAAAATGTATATGGATCTAAAACGACAATACTGGTGGCGAGGAATGAAACGAGATGTAGCAACCTTTGTCTCTAAGTGCATGACGTGCCAACAGGTTAAAGCGGAACATCAAAAGCCTGGAGGCGAGTTGAGGAGCTTACCTATTCCAGAATGGAAGTGGGATCATGTGACAATGGACTTTGTTACTGGATTTCCTAAGACTCAAATAGGGCATGACGCCGTTTGGGTAATTGTAGATCGTTTAACTAAGACAGCCCACTTCATCCCAATCAGAACTAATTATAGTGTCTCAAAATTATGTCAATTGTACGTGGAAAAGGTAGTGACATTGCATGGAGTGCCAATGTCAATAGTTTCCGATAGAGATACACGTTTCACGTCGAAATTTTGGAGAGGATTGCAGAGGGCCTTGGGAACTCAATTGAATTTTAGTACAGCTTTTCATCCTCAAACAGATGGACAATCTGAACGTGTCATTCAGATTCTCGAGGATATGCTTCGGGCTTGTGTGCTGGACTTTGGAACAAATTGGGCTGCACAGCTGCCATATGTTGAATTCGCATATAACAACAGTTACCAAGCAAGTATTAGAATGGCTCCATATGAGGCCTTATATGGTAGACCTTGTAGATCTCCATTGTGTTGGGCTGAAAAGGAAGAGCGTCTTGAACTTGGGCCTCAGTTTATCAGAGAAACAACGGACAAGATCCAGATTATTCGCGAACGTCTTCAGACAGCTCAAAGTCGACAAAAGAGTTATGCAGATAAGAGGAGGCGACCTTTAGAGTTCATGATCGGAGACTTTGTGTTCTTAAAAGTGAAACCAAAACGAGGTGTATCTCGATTTGGTGTTAAAGGAAAGTTAGCACCAAGGTATACAGGACCGTTTGAGATTGTGGAACGCATTGGAACGTTGGCATACCGTTTAGACCTACCACCACAATTGTCTCATGTACATAATGTGTTTCATGTATCGATGTTGAGAAAGTATGAACCCGACCCTTCACATGTGATCATGTGGACAGATGTGCCAATTCAAGGAGATACGAATTATGAAGAAATTCCAGTTCAAATACTGGATCATGAAATAAAATTATTACGTCGTCGTGGAATTCCTCTGGTGAAAGTGATGTGGCAACACCATGATGTGGAGGAAGCCACATGGGAACTTGAATCTGAAATGAGAGAAAAGTACCCACATTTGTTTTAACATTGTAATCAGTGTACGAAATTTCGAGGACGAAATTTTTATAGGAGGGGAGAGCTGTAACACCCGTATTTTTTTTAACGGGCATAATTTTGTAAAATTTAATGAATAAAATGTGACTATTTAAAATTACTAAGTTGTTTATGATCATTTAAAAAAAATACCATTTTAGTATTTTCTTACCAAGTCTTCCTAAGAAACATTCAAAACTTACCAACACTTACTTCTACCAATCTTGTCTCCCTAAATTATTGCTCAATTATATAGACTTCTTCTCATTTTACTAAAGGTATCCGAAGGGGACATTGAATTATTTTCCGTCAATTCATAGAAGACATGGAGATATTTCTCAACCACCTAATTAATTATTTCCTTATCTTCTTCTATAATTCACTCCAATTATCCCCTCAATTATGTTGGCATTATTTGCTAAAAGTCTTCATGGGAGACAAGATGATATTTTCCTTTAAGACTCTTTTGTTTCTTCTTACAACTTTTCCCCGTAAACATCTCATTCCTCTTAAGCATTTTGATATCTTTTTATTTAACTATCACCACCTTCTTCTCTAGTTCTCATTCTCTCCCTTCTCACTTCAAATTTCTAACTAAAGACATAGAGCACAAAGCTCTCTTTGTGGCCAAGACAATTATAATTCCCAACCATGATCGAGGCGGTTTTAAAGTTAATTCAAGCTTGATTGATAACCCAAACTTTGGTGCTTTTCAAAGAAGTTTTGAGGTAGGTTTTCTTTAATCTAAACTTAGTTTTTAGTATGCATTTTCTCCATGTTTAATGCATAAAAATACTTTAATGGCACTAGTAGACGGGTTTACACATAACTCACTTATGAATGTGATTATACGTTGTGCTTTAGTTTTAATTGTCCTTATGCATGCCTTAGGGTCAAGGATGTGTGGAGCTAACGTTAATTGATTCCAGGATTAAAAGATTGTTGATAAGCTTGAAAGGTAGGGATTCTATTACTCATTTTTGTGAGGTTTTTATAGAATTAAAATTGATTGTTTTGCCGCAATATATATATATCTATGTTGAACTGATATTATATGAGTATCACATATGAAACTATGACATGGACTCGTCTTGTATTGTACGGCGAGGAACATAATGAATTGACACATGTTATAAATTGAGAAGCATGGTTAGGAAAACTGACTCTATTAATAATGATTTAATATAGAGAAATGGTGAGACATGAAGAGGGCGGCGGTTACGTCCTTGGGCATGAATACCCAAAAAGGTAAAATAGGGGGAAGGTGATGACGCTTCCTTGGGTTGAAAGTCCCAGAACACACTGTACAGGAATTGATTTGGTGAGGACTCGGGGCTTAATGTCCCCTCACCGGAACACCCTTGGAATGTTTATAGGGTGATCAAGTGCGCCCATTTGGGTTTCGATGAGTTGAGTGATACTCAATTTAACATGGATACCTAGGAACAATGATGATTGGTAATATTTGTATAAATGTGTAATTATGACACTTGGTAATGATTAACTACGGTATCCATAAGATGTGATCATAATAAACCTCATAATCTGGAATATGATGTAACCTACTAACCATGCAGTTTTTAATGTGGTAATGGATAAACCATAAGGTGAGTCATGATTTCCCTACTGGGCATGTCGATGCTCATCCCTATCATATCTTCATATCTCAGGTGGAACTCAGTGCAACATATTTGAAGAGGAATAAGCGAAAACAATCCTGCTGTTTTCGTGTTAGAAGACCCTGTTTAATTACAACTTATCTACAACATGTAAGAGTTGTATTATTTTTTTTTATGGCTGTGTTAAGTTATTTGGGAATTGTACTATGGTGATGATGACTGTAATTATATATATTTGGTGCTACACTAAAAACTGTGGTTTGTATTTAAAACGTTTATTTTTATTTTTCTTGTTGTTTAAAGACCCATGGGCATTGTTTAATTGATTTAAATAATATAAAATTTAAAATTATTTTTATTTATTTAAAACTGTTAACCCCCACATAGGGGTGTTACACTAATACAGGTTTCAGTTGTTAAAAATTGTGTTTTTATGCTTAAAGTAAAACCGTAGTTTTACATGATGTTATAAATCAGCTTGCCATTGACCAATATGCTCATCACTCCATATTCTATATAGAGGTATATTCTTATATAACCTAATATTTATAAAAAGTATAGTATAGTATTTATTCAACGTAACATGATTATTGAGGAGGTATAACATGGTTTGGATAACTGAATTTTTTAATGTTATATCTCTACAATGTATGTTTATTCTGTAGAGGTATATCATTAAAGTTACAATATTAATGTTATGTTGAATAAATATCATGTTGTATTATATGGTTTCCTTAGATACGTAGCACTAAAGAATCCATTAATCCCTGTTTGAAAAAGTTCTTAGAAAAAATAAAGAATGTTGGATTATCGTTTCAGCAAGAGAACACCACAGAGTACTATTGATCTAACAAGACAATAGTTACTTGTACAACTTATTAAATATTAACAAATATATTGTTCGTAAATGTTAACAAGGATGCCTTTAAAAAACTGTAAAATAAAACACAAGATGCGTTCGATCATTAGTATGCGATTTTACGGTTTTACCCTTCCTAAGGTCACCTATCATAAAAGATGGCGGCTGGGTTCCCACGTGTTCCCCGCTCAACGCTCCGAAAACTCGCCCATCAGTATATATGTCACGTAGTTTGAAAATAATACGCAATTTTACCATTATACTCTGATATCAATGGAGGTGGCTGGGTCCCACTATTTCATACTTGCAACCATTCCGAAGGCTTCAGAGTGGGGCGCCTTGCTATGGTAAAGACTCTTCGGTCTGATGCGCAGACCAAAGAAAGAAAAAACGAAAAAAAAAAGAAAAAAAAAGTCAGAACTTAAGGATTATAAAATGATTTAATATATTTTATTAGAACAGGCATTTCTCTGGCTCGACGGCATCGCTATCAATGTCAACTGCCTAAGATTTTGTTCGTTATTCTGAAAAGAAGCAAATTGAAATTGTAGAAGACTTTTAAATATTATAATAGTTTGTTACAATATAAAATTTTTATATGTTATAATATTTAAGTTTTAATTTATTTTTTAAATTAAGTGTATGTTATGTGGTATTACATTTACCCTCTGCATTTTTTTTTAAAATTTTTTTAAGAGTTTTAATTTAACTAGTCAGAAAAACACGTATTTTGTGCATATCAAAAGTCTTAACAAAAAAACTAAAAAAGAAAAAATAAATCGCTTAAGAAGAAAAACAGTTAAAAAAAGATGTTTTTGAATGCATAGAAAGGGAAAAAAAATTCAAAAAGCAAAAAAAAAGTTTCACTTGAAAAAAAAAATGTTTTACAAAAAGAAATGTTGAAACATTTCGAGTTTCGAACGTTTTAAGAGCACAATACGAAACTCACTCTCTTTCTATATTTATGTTAAAAATATGAGTTAAATTCATCAGATGCTTATGAACTTTATTTTCTTTCTAAAATTAGTTTTTGTATTCAAAAGTGTTTTAACTTAACTCTTTAACTTTTCTCTTGTCTCAAATTTAGTCCCTTAATTATTTTCTATAAAATTTTGAATAGAAAAGTTAGGATTATTTTTATAAATCGGCCCTGACCTATGTAGCCTACTTTTCTTTGCCCTCTGATCTTTTGAAGCCGCCTAAAACACCTCATGTACTATAAAAAAAATTGGTCACTTTGCCCCTTCATTCAATTCTGTCTATATATGTAACGGAATCGCTAACTTGGAATGTAATTAATTAAATATTAAAAAATTATATATATATATATGTTTTGAAAGCTTAAAAATTTATATTAGAATGATAATTAAATATATATATATATAAACTAATTAAACATTAAAAAAATATTTTAATTTTTCCAATTTTGTGCTCTCTCCCTTTTTCATCTCTCACACACTCTCTCTCTCTTATTCTTTCTCTGATGTAAACGTATTTTATGTTTTTCACTAAAGAATTTAAGTCACTTGATAGACTTTTCTAACAATGGTAGCGAGTCCATCCTTTAACCAAAATACCAATGGCATTTAACATGAAGCTAGCAAAATTTAAGAAACTTAGTAGCTGGTTTTTTTCATCAACAGCTCATTGACAATGAGAATCATATATAACTCAAACCAAAAAACTAGAAAAACAAATTCAAACAAAAAACTACATTTATGATTAATTAACAAAGCAGAAAAGCACTCAAATAAAGAAACTAAAACCTCCCTTTGCCCACTAGCACACCCTCGTCCACTCCCACCACACTGCCACCAAACCCACCCTTCATCACCCACCTCCTTTCACCCCCTAATAGCCCACTATAGCTCCCCTACTCTCGTCGCATCCCCCAGCCCACATGGTTGCTCTGTGCCCCGTCGCCAACCAAATTGTGAGAGAGTGCATAGGTAGAGAAAAAAGATGAAAGAGAATAAGGAGAGAGAGATTGATATGAAGGAAGGGGGGGAATAGGAAAAAATTATAATTATAATTATAATTAGCATAAAATAAATATTTTTATATATTTAATTATACTTTTAATATATTTTTAGTGTTTTAATTACATGCTACATTAGCAATTCTATTACCGACATAGACAGAATTAGATGGAGGGGCAAAATGGACAATTTTTTTTATAGTTTGAGGGGTGTTTTAAGCAGTTTTAAAAGATCGAGAGGTAAAGTAAAATAAGGTACATATGTCAGGGAGATTTATGAAAATAATCCTAACTTTTTTCATCCAAAATTTAATAGAATAAGATTAACGGACTAAACTTAAGACAAGGAAAAAGTTCAAGGGTTAACTTAAAACAGTTTTGAGTGAAAGTAAAAAAAAAAAAAAAAAAAAAAACTTCAAGGACTTTTGATAAATTTAACTCTAAAAATATTTAGTGCTTCAGATTTTTTTTATTTAACTTTACCTTTGACTTCTAAATGTATCTTCTACATGTTTCATCCATTATAGAGTGTGTTGATGCTTACCGAGGTCTGGCGTCGAATCAACATCGCATAATATGATTTCGCTCTAGATACCTTCACGGTTGCGAGGTTCCAAGGAAGAACAGAGAGTGGCACAAAAACTTGGAAAGGCAATTTCAGCAACCAAAGAATAACACCATACCTAAATCCAATTCCATCACAAGCACAACCCTAAATATCCTCAAACGAAATCGAAGAACGAGAATTAGCAATGCAAGGAAGAGAGAGAGAGGCTGAGAGAGCATGAGGCAAAACAAAGAGGCGGAACAGTTTGAGCAGGGAAAAGGAGCTAAACTTGAGTTTTTTGTGTTTCTTTTTTAGAGGAACTCTCCTTTTTTTTAAAAAAAAAAAAGAAAAGAATAATACTACATTGTATACCCTAAGATTTGAGAAAAACTTTTTTAGCCCATTAGATTAGAGCCCGCGCCCTCATAGAGGGTGGATCCCACCGTGCGGGACCTAAGTGGGGCCCATCTGAGCTCTAACCCCCTCGGGTTGAATAGAGTTGTTCAAGATTTGACTCCTTGTATAGCTGTTTTAAATGGACGAAACATTAAACACTTATACGGTTTACTAAAGAGGGATTTAGCAATTTGAAAAGCCAAAAATAACCTTGCTTCAAGTACAAAACGGCATGGTGAAAGACAAACAAATCCCTACTTCAACTTCAAAAGACAAATGTAACCCTGAGTTGAAGAATGAAAATGAAGTGGCTGTTTGCCTCTTAGATAGTCGTTAAGTTATAGAGAAGATAAAGACATTTTGTATTGTTGGTTTGCCATTTGGACTATGAAACTCTTTGAAATATAGTTCTTATTTGGTAGCAAAGTAAATTCTACACCAAGTTATGGTATCCCGTATTGAAATACACAAAGACAGAGCTCGCATAAATTTATCTGATTGCAAGAATATCTCAAATTAATTTAAAGAAATTGCAGCAAACAACATTTTTTAACTTAAAAAACTAAATAGCATATTTTAAAATATCTAAGGTAAATGGCATATTTTTTGATGTAAATAATTAATTTACTTATGTATTTATGGCGTAAATATGTTATTTATTTCAAATATTTTAAAACATGTTATTTGCTTGAAAAAGTTCAAAAAAAATTGCCCCATTAATTTAGGCATAGAGCGCTGTCTAAGCCTTCAATATACTCATAAGCGAAATCTAGATTCAAATTAAGCTAACTAAATAAATGAAAAAGAAAATAAAATAAAATTTACGTTGTCTATTGATTCCATAAAGTGATTATTTTGGCTCAAAAGAAATCTTGGATCACTTATTTGAAAGCTTTACAGAAGCTAAATTGTTTTAAAATGTCGAGTTATATATATATGTAGCTTAATCGTAGCTTAATCGAGTTATATATTTTGTTTTAAAGAAATTTTGGATCACTTGTTTGAGACAAGTCAATACATATTTAACGGTCCAAGTAAAACTTCGATCCGATAATTAAACACTAGATTATTTACATCTTAGAAGATTTTGTTCAAGATTAAGAACCTTCTATCTTAAATTGATAGGAAGGAAAGCTGTATTAGTAAGAGACTTGAGCTTCCACATATAAAAATTTCAAGTATGGTACAACATTATAGTGTACAAATAGAAGGTGTTTTGTGTAATTTTCTCCTTATTATATTTACTAATGACATTTATAAAACTCTCACCCTTTATAAGGAAGTGGTAATAGCTATTGGTGCGTTGTGTTTGGGCTTTTGTGATACAAGCAGTTTTGGGCCTAATGGGCTGTTGGATTTTTGACAGCAACTTAAGGATGGTTAGCTGATGGGAAAGTTCTGTTTGGTCCCTATAGTGGATTTGCTCCAGGCATCTATATAAATACCTATTCTCTATTCTCTTTGACTTTCACAATTTTTTTTTTTTTTTTTTTTTTTTTTGAGATTGTGGTTTTGTTTGAGAAAAAATTTGCTCAACAAGTAATATTTGCACTGAAACAGTTAAAACTAATAGCATTTATAGCATGGGCTTGGAATAGGCTGATCTAGACTTTGAGACTTATAGGACGTTTAGGCACAAATTTCAAACCAACTTTGCTTTAAATTATTGATTTGAACTACATTTTTAAATGGCTTATTAGTGGACAGGGTCATGAGATAAGTTTAATAGTCTACTTATTATAAATAGTATGTTTTGAAAATACTTATAGTTTTGTAGCATAAATAATTTTTATTTACACAATAAATGAATTTAAGCTGAAGATAATTTATTTACCCCTTGTTTATTGTGTAAATAAAAATTATTTACAAAGTAATTAAATAAATTATTCACATCTTAAATCTAATAATTATTATAAATATTTTCAAAATTTGTTATTTATTTCAAAAAGTTTCAAAAATCTACGCTATTCCCGGTAATCTAATAGTTGAAACCTTGCATAGTGACGGCCCATGGCGCGAGTACATGCAAGACAGCACATGGCCTTTTCCTATATTTAAATTTGTATTTAATTCGAACCTTTAATCTTGTATTTTTTTTTTTCTTTTAGAGGGAAATTAACCTTGTATTTTGGTAACGTTAATTTGTAGATCACCCCGACACAAAACAACACATGATGCGGTACGTGCTTAGCTTGTATTTTTTAAGAAGTTTGGAGATTTGGAAACATGTAGAAGAGATAGCCTTGGGAGACAATGGCTATATACGAGTTATGGGAACTTATGAATGCAACAATTTAAATACGTTAAGATTAAAATGTCTTTCCTTAACACCAGATGTTTGTAATTTGATAACAAACTTTCTAAACCAGCTTAAGGTATTAAGTATGAGAAACTGTGTCATGTACGAAGATGGGGTTTGCCTGATATTATCGAATTACAAGCAACTTTCAAGTATAAGAATAGAGCATTGCAAAACAAGAGATGGGAAGTATAAAACCGCAGAATTTTGAGAAGAAAATTGATGGTTGGTCGATTGATTCCACAAACAAGCTATTCAGCTTAGATGAAGTATTATATCACATTTTTGGCCCCCTTTTGAGTAGCTACTTGTTTTGAATTTCTGGTTATAATGTGTTTTATGTTGATTTTGCTATGTCGAGTTGTTATCTAAAATGAGATTTGTCGTTTGATCTACTTGTTATAATGTGTTTTATGTTGATTTTGCTATGTCGAGTTGTTACCCAAAATGAGATTTGTCGTTTGATCTATGTATGTCGTTTGTCAAGTATGTTATCACAATTTTGGCCCTTCTGAGAAGCTACTTGTTTTGAATTTCTTTTTTTTTCCCCTTTTTTGTGGAATACTTTTTCTGAATTTTTGGTTATAATGTATTATAACTATCCTTTCAAATAATATATAATGTATTGTAACTATATGTGTATTATATTGATTTTCCTACATGTCAATCGATTGTTATCTAAAAATGAGACTTTTCGTTTGATCTAAGATCTATGTTTGTGTGTCATATCATTTTGAAATTTTGAATAGGTGTTTTAAAGTTAAAAACTAAGCTGTTGGCGAATTAAGGTGGAAATTTAAAACAAGCTTATGTACAAAAGACACATTAGGAGAAATACCAGATGATTGATTTCTTCGGAAATAAGCCAGGAAAAGTAGGGAAGCCTAAGCTGCTTGAGTCTTTTTTGATCATCTAGGTTTTCCTTTTTTATTAAACTGGTGTTGGTTTTTATTTTAAAATGGATCTCCTACCTGCCCCTCGTATAGTAATTAGTAAGGCGTTTGGTTCAACCAACGACGCCAATCATACTTATCTCCTCTTCATAGTAAGATGTCTTCTGCTTGTTATTCGAGGCTAGGACCCGACCTATGCTTTCTTTCTAGGGGCCAACATCTAAACAAAAGCTGCGCTTCAAGAAAGCTTTGCTTGCAGGCGATGCATGCCTATTCACTCGGATAATGCCATGAACACGAAAGTGTGCAATCCCTCCCGCTTGGCCCCTTCTTTCATGCCGAGTTACAGAGAACGCCTTGGAAAACACTAATTTATAAGAACAAAAAAGATTAAAAAAATACAGATAAGAAGTAGATCTAGTCTTCTATGAAACCAATACCATTTTGTGCCTATATGAAAGATCAAAACTTGTCTTGAAGTGTTTACACGTTCATACAATTAAATAAATATCGTCTTTATATGTGCATGGAGAATTTACAACATCTGATTTCTTCAAATGCACTCCCAAATACTATAACCAAACGGATACAAACCCACCCATCTGAACTTACACAAACAGGAATGTGGAAAGGGATACAATATAACTCATCTGATTTTACAGGAAAATAGGAGATACAGGGGGAAAAAATGACACTTGCTGGGTACTAGTACTAAAAAATGACAAAAATAAAGACATAGGAACGAATTAACGCACCATCTATATGGAAAAAATCACTGCAGACAGACAGTGAAAGAATATTAATAGGCTAGGCTATTCAAATAAAGCCGCTACTAGGCTGCAAGCACGCAAGATGCAGATTACTTGCTAGCTGCCCTTCTTCTTAGGTTCTTCCAAAACAAATTCGGCATACAAATCCTTGAGAGCAATCACAACTGTGGTTATGAGCAGCCCCATAATCGCACCCTAGCAACCGCGACCATTCAAAAATCATCAACGTCACAAAATGAATGAAAGAAAAATAAGATGCAAGATAACTGGCAATTTAACAAATGTTGGCAGAATAAACAGCAGAAATCAAGAGTTAGGAAGTTATGTGATGGAGATCATAAGCTTCAAACGTGGTTGGGACTTGACTGATGGTCATAAGCATCTAACTTGGTTAATAATTAAAGGGAAATTTCTCAAAATTTCACAGAAAACAACATTAGGCATCAATAAATTCTTCTGAAACTTTACAAATGGTTCATATCAAGAGAAGAGAGAGAGATCCAAAAAGCTTGGGAGAGGGAGATCATAAGCACCAAATCTGATATACAAGGGGCAGTATTTGTTGAACCAAGAAAAGGTTTTTGCATATGAAGCTTGGTTGAAATTCCATCATCCCAGCCAATGAATGTGTATCACAAAGTGAATTTTGGCTTAGTTTGAGATTGGTGTGCTTTTGAAAGAAGTTATACTTTTACTTGTAGCAAAAGAAGGAGAAGCAGAACCAAAAAAAAAAATTTTAAAATGTTAGCTTCTCCAAATAACTGTAAAAATGCATTGCTGTCTGTGCAAAGTACTTCAGGACACTTTTACCAAACACACTATTAGCATTGTATTATAAGAAAAAGCCTTTTGGGGCCTCCAAAATAAATACCAAACTAAAGTTCCTTCACAAAAGTTGGCAGCAGAAACAGCAAAAATCAAGAGTGTGGAAATTATGTGTCAGTGATGGAGATCATAAGCATCAAATCTTGACTAATAATAGGGAAAATAAGGAAATAGTTTCTACATCATCAAAATGTGGTGAAACTATGGCTCTCAGAAAGAGCCTTTTCTGTTTTGAGCAATAGAGGTTTTGAAAGGATAATTTGTGAATCTGTCTCCTCCTTATCTCAACAGCTTTCTCTCTTAATAAGGATTGCGAGTGGTTGGTGATAGAAACTTGAAGTTAGTTGGTTAGGTGATCGGTTAGTTGTTGCTACTATTTAGTATTTTCTTAAGCAATTAGTGAGCATTTTGTTAGGAGGGTTAGTAGTATATATGGGAGAGTTAGTAGTTAGTGAGGATTATGGTCAAATTAAAGGGAAACTGGGGAAACCCTTGGGAGAGGTGGGAAGGCTCTCGAGTCTCTACCTAGGTTTGGTGTGTGGGTCTTCTTTGCAATCTTCAGTTACACCATCAATAAAGTTCTCTTCTTTGTTCAATTTCCGAGTTTGTGGTTATAGTCTTATAAGTTGGCTGCTTCTTCTGTTCTCTATGTTTTTTGCGACATTCTCGGAGCCATCAATTTTTTTTCCCTGCCATAGTTCTGGTACATAATTTGATTTGTTTTGGTTTTATTCGTGGCTGATGTTCCGTTAGATGCTTGTTTGTGAGTGATCTCAGACAGCTTCTGGTTTGTTGTGTGTTTTGTTTTTCCTAGTCATTTCGCTTCATTGATAAAGTTCTTTCAAGAGCTTAAAAAACAATAGATTTTCTCATCTGAAGTTTAACAAAAAGTTAAAAGCTATGTGATGGTGATCCTAAGCATCAAACATGTACTAATAAGAAAGCATTTGTTCTACCCTGAAATTTGTTTTGTTTTCAGAAGGAGGTTTATTCGTATAAAGTTTGCTTGAAATTCTGTTACCTCCCAAAGAATGCATATTTATAAGTGTCATTTGTTTCATGGTTAAACGAAATTCAAACCTTTTTGCTATATTGTTTTTTGAATTAACATTTAAACTTATGAGCCAAACGGGCACAACAGACTCCTAAAGATTCACTTGAATATTCATTTCCACGCTGCTAAATAAAGGATTGGAAGTCATGTGATGGAGATCATAAGCATCAAATTTGACTAATAACATCAGGGCAATTTTGTAAATAACAGTTCCACACTAGTTGGCCCATCAGCTGAAGCAATAGTCGTTTGAAAGATTTGAGAAGCTATGTGATGGAGATCCTAAGCACCAAAAAAAAAAAAAAAAAAAAAAATCAATAGGACCTAGATAAAGGTGATTTTGCAAAGAAAGTTCTTTTGAAATTCTATTATCTACTGTTAATGTGCGCCCATCACGAAGGGAAAAGAAAAGAGTCCTAAAGATTCATTCCGAACACAAATTTGCAGATTGCTTATGAAAGATTGCATTAGAGCATCTAAGGCAGAGATTTACAAAGCGAAGACACAACAAGCACTGCAAGGGAATTCCTAAGGATCGACTCTGTATCAAAAAGAAGGCAGGGCAATTTTTCTTATAAAGTTTTATCAAAATTCTGTTATCGCACATATCACAAATTGAAAATCAATAAGACTCCTAAAGATCCTCCGTGGAGAAACATAGGAACTCAAACATCAAGCACGTCAAAAGAGCGAAAAAAAAAATGGATAGAAATTTACCTCCAGTGCCGAGGGAAACAATGTCATTCCACCGATGATGCTAAGACCAGTAAGATATGCGCTGTGACCTGTATATCCTCCTGGATTTCAGATGCACAGTAGTCCAGAAGCACAAGGTGAATAATGGACAATATACTGGCTACAATGTATCTACCTTCCAGGACTAGCTGCAAAGCTGCAGGAATAGTAGCGAACCAAGATGGAAAAATTGGAAACAGAGAGCTCCCAATAGCAAGAACTGTGCACATGTACAAGAAATGAATTTTATACAATCTGAACAAAAGCCAAGTGAGACATCCTTGAACAAAGGCAATCTCAGCTGTGGAAAGCAGAACACCAGAGATCGCCTGATCGAGAACCTCAACACACCTAACCCTTGCTGATTTTGAGATCGGGACGATAGATATCACTTGCTCAGTCACTCCGCCAGGGTCCGATGTAATCAGATAGTACAAGACCCAGAAGAACACCATTGACTGCGACAAAAAATTGAACATCTCAGCAGCACCGTAAATAATAGAATTCCCGATGGAGAACGTAAACTTTGCACTGCTTCCTAGAACTGTAGTGCTACTAGCAATGATACACTGCGACACGTCCACAACCTTAACGGCATATCCTTTCGCCCTCTCCAGAAGATCCTCCCTACTAATTATCAATTCCCTAACAATGGCATCCACTTCTGTGTAAATCTCTCCCCACTCCCTATTTTTTATCCGGTTCCTCAAACTCACGAGCTTCTCCGTATGGGGAGACGGGGTAATCAAAGCTGTCGAGGGTACCGAGAAGTTACCCTCCTGATGCTTGATTACAAAGTGCTTAATTCCAGTGACAAACTGACTCATGTTATATTGCATTGCCAAACTATCAATCTGCTCAGAAACAGTCTCATACAATTTTGTGCTATACTTATCAACCATCCCAGGCAAATCGTTCTCATCCATCCACTGCCTAACCCCAATCTTCTCAGCATAATTGCTCTCCTCAGCACGCAATTTCAATGAAATAACAGCATCTTTACCTTCAACACCAATTTTGTAAGAGAAAAACATGACACCAATAATTAACCCCAAAATCATACCAATAATCAAACCAATTGCCACAATTGTCTCCCACCTCTTCAACAACCCTCTAGTGAGAAAAGCACTAATTCTACTCCTTGGGAAACTAATGCTCCTAAAGGAAGCAACCGTTGACATTGTGGAGTCAACGGTTGTGGCACTAAAAACAAAACCTAATCCAACAAGTGCCAAAGACCCAAAGCCCCCAACAGTCTCATAAACAATTCTGAAAATCCAAAACGAGACAAGCCAACGGATTAACTTGAAAAATGCACTTCTGTGTTTTCTAGGGGGGGTTTTGGGATTTGGGTTTTCTGAGGAGAATTCTGACACAAACTTCTTTGACTTCAACAAGTGTCCCCACAAAGACTCTGGAAAAGGCCACGGGAATGGCCAAACCGGTCTCTGTGAGGCCTAATCCTAAGGGTTCCGACCAAAAGGAGACAAGGGTTTGTTGGACACCTCGGAGAGGGATGGAGCACAGGACGGCCCATTGGATTGGCCGGAAGTATTATTCTAGCAGCTTGCAGATGCCGAAGAGGGTGAAGATGGCGAAGCCGAGGCCGGCGTGGGCCATGGCAATGCAGAGGTCCAGTTGGACTTGTGGGTCGCCGGAGAGGGCCCGTTTCTGATCTGGGTTAGCGGCGGATTCCGAAGATCTCGGGTGGAGGCTGATCGGAACATGTCTTGCCAGGCTGGGTTTGTGGAGTTTGGATCCGAGTATGGGACTAATTCCATATATAAGTGAGAGTAGGAGAGGAAGTTAATATATATTTTTGAGGTCCAATTGAGCGGTTACAGAGGGAACTTTTTAAACGGTCAGATTTGGAAATGGCTAATTGTGTTCTGATGAACTGGACGAGTTAAGAGCGAGAGAGGGGAGAAAGGAGAGAGAGAAGCTGAGAAGCGGAAAGTGCCCGTTTCTGACACAAAAGGGAGAGAGAGAATCTGTTGGAACATGGAAGTAAGATTGGATTGGATATCATGCAAAAAGATAAAATAAGGTGGTCTTGTCGGACTGACTTTTGAGGACATAAACGAGGTTACAATTAATTATTCTTTGGTTAGATTGTCCTTTTCCTGTTTTCTTTGCTTTTTTTCACCTTCTTATTATTACTATTGTCGCATATCCTTTTTCTCCAAAAAAAAAAAAAAAAAAGGAAAAAAATTGCAGACGTGGCGAAAATCATATAATACACGTATAATATTTTTCATGCCACTTTAAAATAATTTAAATACTATAGAAAAAACATTTTTAAGTTTTTAAGTAATCTAGGACGTTAACCCTGTGTTTAGATGGGTGATGGTTCTTATTACTTTTTTTTATTATAAATAGTATAAAGTTATCACCTGTTATAATAATACTAAAAAAATTACTGTAGTATAAAGCTCTTACATACTACAGTAAAAATAATTTTAACTAATAGTTTTCACTATCTTTCCAATTACATTTTAAGACATCAAAATTTGAGAGTAAATATGAGTCTTAAAAATATGTAAAATGTCACCTATAAATAGAGACTCATAGGGCTTAAAATTAGGCCATACAAATGCAGTATCTTTTATGTCTTATTATGAATTTTGTTTTTGTTTGAGGTGTGTTTTTTTTTGCTCATCTTATTCACGTGGATAAATCGCCAAAGAGGAAAGAGACCAAATGTGTCGTTTATCTGCTTGTTGTTGTCTTTTGCAGCTGAAATGGTTGAAGCAACTTTTTCTCTTTTTTTTTTTTTTTTTGGTTTTGTGGGATATATTTTTAGGTTAAAAGTGCAAGCCATAGTTCATGTTCGGTTTTTTAACGAAAATTGCATTTGTTAGTTCACTTCATAATTTATTTAAAATTAAATAATATATTTATCAAAAGAAAAAAAGTCTAAAATAAAAATTTGAAAAGTTGAAAATTATTATACATTTATCTTTATATTGTTTTTTTTATTGGTGCATTATGTCCTGAAATGTCTTTATCTTGAACAGCAATTTCTTTCTTTTTCTTTATTTGACACACTCTTATTTTGTACAATTATTAATGCTGGAAACAAAAGAAAAAATTATAAAGCCAATAATTGAAAAATGAATCTTCGTTATAAGGCCCGTTTCCTTTTCTCTTGACTAGCTCTAATCAGGCATTGGATTTTATTTCATCAAGTTTCTTTATCCCTCACACTAATAGCAAACTTGAGCAATAATAAACCTGAAATATCACTAATTTCCGCACTCAAATTCAACTTTACCTTTTGACTATTTGTTGTGTTTACGAACCAATTGGAACTAACTAGTTAGGACAAAAAAATAAGTTAGAACTACAATTTATGGTTAGAAACTTATGTTTGATAAGTTTGTCAAAATGTTAGTTTGAACCAAAAGTATTTTCTAACAACTGTTTCTATTAGAATCAAAAGTAATTTCTAACTACATAAAACTCAGTTCTAATTGCTATTAGGAAAAATGAGAGTTTCAGTTGGAACTAAAACTATTAGTTGGAATTAGGCTTCCAAACAAGCTAGAAAATCCCGACATTTTATTTCTTAAATCCTTATTCATTTTGAAAAATGCTTGGGGGCATTGTCATTGGTAAGCACAACAACTAATAAAATGTGTTCTTAACTATAAGACCTCATGTTCAGAGATCTATCCTACTTTATATCAATGTTTGGTGTTCAATACCACTAGTATCTATTTATTGATTTTCTCTTAACTTCCATCACAAAAATCAACAAACAAGAACCATGAAACAAAAAAATGAAGATGAAAGTGGTGGGTCATGGTCATCCCAAGAATGTGTTATATAATTATCGACTTTAGACTGTCTCATTAAGAGTTGGTTTCCTTGTTCTAATCTTCATTTGTACACTTTCTAATTTGTTCAGTCTACCATGTGCTTGTGTGCATACTTGGAAAACAAAAGGATTGCTGTGACTCAGTCGCCACAGCCGTCAATCGTTTCCTGTTTCTCCCCAGCCACCTGATCCAAGTGCCGTTGACCTTGCGGTCTTCAAGCCCTGCGCGGATGCCGGAGGTGTGGCTTCAGGTTCTTCCTCATTTTCCTTTCCTGATATTTGAGTTGTTGGTATCCTCTTAGAAATTAGTGTTTAATGATAAACAATTTAGTGTTTGATCTTCTTGAGTTAATTGAAAATCTCTTGTTTTTCAAAGAAAATATGTACAGAAAGATTTCTGATACTTCTATTATTTTCTATTATATCTGATTTGTGGAGACGTGCCAGTGTTGACCTTTTGGTTTGATCTTGGATTCTTACGTATTGCCTAGATTGATTTTGAGTCATAAACGTTATAGGTTCTTTATGAATAAATGGACTTGCGTTGAACTTTACCTCCAAGGGCCACATTATAAACAAATAACAGCTCAATACTTTAGCACTGTGGGATGACTTCAACGTCTAACACACTTTCTCATGCGTAGCGTTTCATGCAAATGGGCTGGGATCTAAACCCATTGTTGCTTGCAAAGTATGGCTCTGAGACCATGATGAAACGGGCTTTGAATAGAACTTTTTCCCAGTAGCTAGCTCAAAAAAAGACTGCTTAATCCACATTTTGAACACTGCAACAACCTACTACTTTAGCGATTAGGGAACAAATTCAACTTCTAATAATTTTATTATCCTTTCCAGCTATACGATCTTTGATATTGATATATATGGAGATTCATAATCAATAACCAACCTTAGTTGACATGTTTATAGCTTTTCCTGATGCCAGTCGCTACTCTTTTCATTAAAAACAAAAAAACAAAAAACAAAAAAAAAACAAAAAAGGACATTCATATTGGCTTTGGGAAATTGGAATTGAAATTAGGTGATCTGTTTCTGTCTTTGAGATACAGGTGATTTGAGCCATTTGCATTGTTTTGAGATTGGTGGCCTTTGTTTTTGTTATTTGCTATAGAAGATTGGTGCTTAATTAGCTATCTAGGTCCTTGTTTGGCTCACATTCGTCAATGTAATTGGTTGGTATAGCTTGAATCTTTATTTTAAAGTCACTGGTGATGGTCTAAGTTTTCGTCGACATGTTTTGGGTCTTGGCTAATTCTGAGCTTTTTGTTGATGACTCATAGTAATCTTTTTTATGTGGAAATTTAAGAGACTCATCAGTTTAGAATAGGGTACTGTCAAACTATTTAATGTCGTAATTACAACTACTTTTACTATCATCAACATTTGTAATCACTGTATCATCAATTTTTTATATGTTTTTCCGATAACTAGAATTTTGATTTCTATTAAAAAAATTACTCTACATATATATCAAGTTACTAGGTTCATGAACCCTCTTTCCTGTATAGCTTTCTAAGCGCTTTTTGTAGTCTGATATGAGTTGTTGCGAGTTTGAACTGATTTTTGGAGAAACCCATGAAAACGTCGTCTAATCTCAATCTCATTGCTTTTACCTACAGATGAGCACTAAAAACGACCTCTGATGATGTTTTGAAACTGTCATTGACGCGCTGATTGTCTTGACGACTTGGGATAAATAACGGTTTTGAAACCATTGTTTATCTTTTAAGGCGGTTATTAACTAACATTACGTCAGGTATTTCTACTAGTATATAAAGGCCAGATGTTTATGACGCGAACCGATATTGTTAAGGCTTTGCACTCTGGTGTTTTGGCCCTTGTTGGTGCTTCAGTTGCGGCCCTTCAACTGAAGCAAGACTCTCCATTCAAGACAGACTATGGGACCATGGTGGCCTTTCTGGTTGCTTGTTGTGTCTATGTTGTGGCTGGACTAGCGAGCATCAAGTTCAATGGTTTCGCCCAAGAGGTGACCACAAGTGTCAGCCTCTTGTCTGGATTGCTTGCTTTCCTTTTGATTTTTCTCATCATGGTTCCGGCTTTGGGTTGGGTCTGTTTGGCCTTGTGGGCGCTCCTCGTTGTCACGATTGCTTACAAAAGGCTATCTAGTTGGCATCCTAAACCGGTGCAGCAAGATAATCAGTCTCAGGATCATGTCACGATTCAGGTATAAAGTTGCTTACATGTATGCATACAAGGTAGATATATTTTGCTATTTATTTGACTTATATAATTGTATCATTTTTAGTAACAGGCTTAAATTATTTGTCCAATTTTGATGCTTAAAATGGTGAATAACCAACCATCTCATGCTATATAGTTTAAAAATTTTGAATTTTTTTAATTAAATTTATCATATTTTTTCGTTAAACAGTATGAAAAAATATTATTTGTTAGACACTATTTATGAGTAATTTGAATCCAGTTCCTATTAATATATCTAATAATGTTTATCTGTTGCAAAGATGGCGTCTCCGGATGGACAGGAGACAGAACGTTTGACCAGGGAGGAGGAAAATATCGACGAGCAACCACAAAAGAGGATTTCCATGGGATCACCTGCAACAAAATGGATTACGGTTTACAATCCCCGCGACAAGATGCAGCAGCAATATCATTACGATGTTAAAGACTCAAGGCTCTCTAAGAAGATCGAGAAGGGAAGAGAAGACGGGTTGTTTATAAGCTGTATTGCTTCTTGTTCCAATCTTTGGGCATTGATCATGGAAGAGTGCACTGGCTTCTCAGACCAAGTGTACGAGCTCTCTCCTAATTTTCTTCCTTTTGAATGGATTGAAGAACAATGGGACAAGGACTATTATATCACCGCGATGGCCGGTGCAGATAACGGAAGCTCATTGGTTGTAATGTCCAAAGGGACACAGTTTTCACGACAATCCTATAGAGTGAGCGATTCATTTCCCTCTGAGTGGATTGAGAACAAATGGGAAAAGGGATATTACATTACTTCCATGGCAACTTCAGGAAACAAGTGGGCAATTGTCATGTCTCTGGGCGCAGGATTCTCTCAACAGGCTGTGGAAAAGGATTCTACGTATCCAAGTGAGCGGATTCATGAGAGATGGGACGACGGCTACTACATCACCGCGATAGCGGCAATGGTGGATCAATCTGCTTTCGTTCTTAGCGTACCGAGGACAAAACTCGAAATTGATAGACAGGAGACACATAGAAGTTCTAGTTTTCCTGAAAAACGTATCAAGGAGTTCTGGGAGGAGGATTTTTATATTACGTCTATTTGCTATGGTCGATCAGACTCATGAGATAGCAACGTCATAGAATCCAAAATATAAAATATGATTATTTTTTTTAATGAAAATAAACAAGAAACATGTTGTTTTTATATTTTTGAAAGCATGAACTCATTTCTTACATAACCATTCAACTTCTCACTTCTCTTCCTTCAAGCCAATAAAATATTGGGGGTTGCTAACCTTGGTCACGTAGTCATACGTAGTTAGTTGACATGCTTCTATGAATTGTATAAAGCTCTCAACAACTACAATAAAATTAAAATATTGCTACAATATAAAGCTCATATATAGTGCAATTTTTAAACTTAAAACTTCAATTGCAAATGAAATACAAACGGCCCATAAAGTAAAAACTTTAGTTTTAGATAATATTATATATTAACTTGCCATTCCATGCTCATGATCGCTCTTTCTTCTATATATAGGGTATTTATAAAAACTTTAGTTTTAGATAATATTATATGTTAGCTTGCCATTCCATGCTCCTGATCGCTCTATCTTCTATATATAGGATATTTAGGAATAATGTAAAGCTCCTACATACTATAACGTAAAGCTCTCATATTCTACCGTTCTTAAATTCAAACGGATAGTTTAAATTATTCTCCTAGATATCCTAATAAAAGATACTCTCACATAACATACAGAGATGAAAGTATAAAATAACATTTATTTAACATAATACGACCGTTGCAGAGGTATAACATTAGTCTGAATAACTAAATTTTTTGGTTTCTTATTTCTCATTGGAGACAATGAAGAGACAACCAAAGAATACCAAAAGTTAGGGGAAAAAAAAAAGAAAAGGAAAAAACCCAGCAATCACGGGAGAAACAAAGGAAGAAAAGGGACATTGTTAATGGCAATATTCTCGTTAACTCCTCAATTTTGTTTTTCTTCCTTTTTTTTTTTTTAATTATGGTTCACAGTTGATCATCCATTTTTCCCTTATTTTTTCTGGTTAACTAACAGTCATATAAATTGTAATCTATTAACTGTTGATCACGATTAATTAACCTTCCTTTTTTTTTTTTAGGGGATTAGCCTTCCTTTGCTAGTTTTAAGTTTCTCAGAAATTTTGACAGCCAAAAGAAAAAAAAAAAATCAAGTTGAGATTCATGTGGAAAAGAAGGGTGATTTTGAACCGTTTAATGAGTAGGGTCGGATGAGTAGAGGAAATTCGGAGTTTGGTCTGAACAATCTGATGGCAATAATATTTGTGGGAATGTTAAAAATCATAGTCGTTAAAACAGTAATCATGAGCCATTAGATCGAGTAAATGAATCAATCCAACGGCTAAAAATGTTTTATGCTTTCTTTACGTAACAGCACTAAGGGAATCAAAAACCTCAATAAATGAATGTTCCATAAATTAATAAGCTTAGTTAATTAATAACATCATTGGGTGCTGACTTGGGCCAATATATACTAAATTAATAGTCTCGTTACACGCACAAGATGATTTTTTTTAGAAAATTACACAACATATCATATTTTTAAATCAATCCAATTTTTCATGCCATAAATTTTAAAACTTGGAAAATTATACATTAGAATTTTGATCCCCTTGATATCCCGCAAATTAGCTCTATCTTTCTCATTCCCCCTATCTCTCTCCCTCTTTCTCTCTCTCAACCTCATCCGTCCCTCTCTCTCTCTCATCCGTTTTCAACCCTGGCTCGTTGTCAAAGAGGGAGGCCGTGTGTGCCGAATCGAGGAATTTGTCAATGGCAAAGCAAATTTGGCTTCTTGAACTCTGTTAATGGTGGCTCAGATACTTTGAAGTTGCCGCCGTCGCAACCTCGATCTTTGCTCATCTCGACATGGGATTTCCTGAACCTATTTGACACTTAAATAGAATCAATGACGGAGAAGGTGAAATTAGAGGAATCTCATGAGAAAATTGATCATCAGAGTCGTCATCCTCGCAACATATCTGCTGCTAATTCGTTCGTCGATTTTCCTATCATCATTACGCGAAGCAAGTCGTTGATTACCGGACTTGCACGGAGCTGGTTTGTCCTCACAGTAGATCTGCCACAAAGTCAAATCTGATGAGATTTAAAGTTGTACTATGGCTAGATCTTGTTGTGGTTGTGTTTTTTTTTTTCTCCTTTTTTTTGTGTGGCTGGCATCATCACTATGTGGGCGATGTTCGACGATGTTGCCCGTAAAACTAGAGACAAGCCAACAATGGTGAGGAGAGAGAGGAGACTGTATGGGTGAGCATCGAGTGTATTGAGTGGGTTTTGAAATTTTTAATCCATACAATTAAAGTTTAGATGAGTTAATTTTAAATTTAACTCATTCAATCAACCTAAAATTTAAAATCAACCTAGCTAATTAAAATTTGAGTAGGTTAAATGGGTTAGTCGGATTGAGTGTTATAGATAAAAAAAAAAAATCAAAACTAACAAATTTAACCAAATATGAATCAAAAAACTAAAACTCATAACATATTGGTCTTATAAAGTCCCAATATTGCCTAAATAAGTCATAAACCAATATAAAGATAAGATCTACAACACAAGTTCAAATACATTAAGTCAAAAACAAACAATAAACCATAACAAAAACTAATACAACAAAATTACTAAGAAATATCAAATAACATAGTTTATAATTGCGAGTCTCCAAGTCCAACATAGTGCCTACATATATAAAAAAAAAATATCTTTTTATATAAGTAGATTGGGTGGGTTTGCGTTAAAATGAATTGGGAAAAATTCAATCTAAAACCATCAATGAATTCTCAGGTTGGGTTGGGTCAACTCGAATTACTTGTCAGGCTTACCAGGTTCAAGTTATCATAGGGTTGGGTTAGTTAATTGGGTTCATCGTTTTATAGGGTGTTTTGTTCACCCCCTAGACGCAAGAGAGAAAGAGAGGAGAAAAAAATGTCAGGTGGAACACGAAAAAGTCCTTATGGGACACAAAATATCTCGGACGAATACGAAAAATATCCTGATGGGACACAAATTATCCCAATGGGACACCAAAACATGTCCCACCGGGATACGAAACATGTCCTAATGGGACATCCACCAAGGAATTTTTCAACTTTTTTTAGCATAAATAAAAATTGAATCTCAAAAAGTAACATTTATGAAAATATCCTTTTTTTCAAATGTCTTAGGGCCCAATATAAATATAAATTAAGAATTAATCAAATAAAAAAAATAACATATAAAATTTATAATATTGAGGAGTTTTTTTTCTTGATCACAACTACAATTTTCACAATTCAACTCTTTTCCAAAAGAAGCATTAAAAGTTGAACTCAATCTCGTTGGGGGGAAATAGAAGATTTTCAAACTTTTAAAGTTAATAATAGGTTTTGAAAATAATTAAATTGTACCAAGATGGCACAAGTAATTAAAATGCAAAACTCGATCTTAGATTAATAAATATTCATTTATCGATGAATTACTAAATTCATTTATAAATAAATAAATAAACCTAGTTAAAATAATATTTTTTTCTTACTCCCAACAATATTATTTTATAGAAGTTTTACTGTATTATTTAAAAAAGTTATCAGAAAAATTAAAAAATATTGGGTTATATTTTCAACAGCAGAACACGACAAAAAAGTATAAATATTGGTCAAACAATACACAAAGTATAATTTTATTTTATTTTTTTAAGGCAGCGATGAAGAGACGTCGCGTGGAGAAGATCAAAGGAAGGAGCACAGCAACTCCCGTCGACTTTCTTTTTTTTTTTTTAAGATTTTTTTCCTCTCTCATATGCATGCACGTTCCAAATTCTTACCTTTATCTTCTTTTTGAAGGGAAATTTTTATTTTAACTTAGCCATACAAGTGAGTATTAACTTGAAATAATTACTTATACTTAGGAACAATATATATATATTATATGTAGTAAAACAAGTGATGTTTACATCGTATTAAATATTTACAGAGAGAAAAAAAAAACTTATAAATATTTACAAAGAACTTATAAAAAGAGACAAGCATGCATCATGTAGTTGGATTAAGAAAATACCTAAAAAACTCTGTCTTTTAGACATTTCAATAATAAAAAATCTAATTACAAAACTAAAACCTTTTTAGTTTTCATTATTTCTCAACTTATTCCTCTATTTCTTGATACTATAAAAAGTATCCTTTAAATTTGAAAATTTTATTTCAATTTTATCCTTTACACGCTTCATGGATGAAAAAAATAATAAAATAAATACAAAGAGACCGTTACTTAGACTAAATTTATTTCTAAAAGATATTTTTTTGAGAAAAAAATTTGAAAGACGATTTAACATTTATAAACTAAAACATAAGTTCTTTTTTTTTTTTTTGACATGTGATGTTTAGCTTTAGCGATTTTTATGTTTTTTTAAATCTAAAAAATATTGTCATAAATTGTGTTTAAGAGTAGTTATATTGTTTTGCTAAATTTGTTTATTCATAATATACGTGAGAGATATAATTAAAATAAGTATTTTAAATTCAAGAAATGTCTTTATAGTTTCGAAGAACAAAAAAACAAATTTAAAAATAACAAAAGCTAGAAGTTATAATTATATTAAAAAAGAAAGCGAAAAAATGATATTTGGGCAAAACAAGATGTTGTGAGTATTTTTGCAGTCAGGTACAGGTACTAGTCAATAAACTAACAAAAAAAGTTAATTTTATTTTTGACCTTTAAATTTTAAAACTCTTAAATTTTAAAATGTAAGAAATTACACTCTTAAATTATTCAACTTTGTCTCAGTCTTACCATTTTTTTATTAAATCCATTAAACACCTAGGAAATTGAGCCAAAAATTTCATATGTCCCACGCTTAGCTAATCCAAAAATGCCGCCTATTCTCCAAAAAAAAAAAAAAAAAAGGTCGTTGGATCGTTTTATTCACTTATTTTTCTTTTTAAAACTAGCCTAGCCATAATGATTTCACATATCTGCCGTTGACCTCTCGAGCTTCACGATCGACTTGCTAATTGTCATCAGCATAGTTCCTGTTTTAGTGTTGTTTGTTACTTAGAAAATGCCATCTTGAATAGAAGCAGCAAAATAATCAGTCTTAGGATCATGTCGTCGTTCAGGTAAAATGACCTGCTCGCATACAAATCACAGCACAGGTCATAATCAGTCTCTTTTGCATCAAACTTTGTGCGCTTGTTTCTCTCGCTTTCTAATTATTTCTTTGTTTCCTTGTGTAGTTTACTGACTAGATCCATTAGCTTTTGCGCCAAAAACCATTATAGCTTAGCCACTTAGGAATAGGTGTAAGAAAGAACAACTTGATTAATGTGGTGTTAACTGTATTGAAGAACTTGATTGTCAAATAAAAGTGTATATATATGTTGTTGGTTTTCTTAAATAGTTTTAGCCAAATTATGCAGAAACGTAGCAACGTAGGAAAGGGGGTGCATCGTATGTCAAAAGAATGGTTTCTTTATCAATAGCTCTAAGATGCATGATTGAAGAATCAAGCTAGGGATTGTACTATGCATAACAAGTTTTTTTTCTTAATAAAAAGGGGCATCAGGTGGTGCCCATCATGCTCCTTAGGCCCTTCGGCACATTGACAATCTCAAGAACTAGTGAGGAGTAGATCAAGACCTGAACTATCATCCGCTTGCTACAATGCTAGTACCAAGTCAACTAAGGCTACAGGGTTTTGATCCCTAGGTAAAAGGATAGAGGAGACATGACAAAGCCGTCTTGACCATTACACCACAACCTTCATTGGTCTCAATAAGTTTGAAAAGAATCAGGTAAATCTAAAGACATTTGAAAGAAGAATGGGCATGCTCTAAAACTAGCTACAATCTTTACGGGTAGTCATGTCTATCGTCAACCAAACTGTAAAAGAATTTGACAAAGATTTACACGCTTTAAGATTGACAGGACCTAAGTGAAAATATTTTACACGTACTCATACAAGTACTAAGGACTAGACTCCTGTGTTTCCTTCCATATCATTCTAATAACATTATAAAATGTCAATTAAAATTCACAGCACAAAAAAAACTCAATTAAAATACAACGTAAGATAAGCATACCATCTCAATTAAATTAACACATAAAATGGAAAAAATGCCAAATGACATTCAATTAACAGGACATAATGTAATTGAAAGGATACAAAAAGAAACAAGGACCATGGGACACATGAGTTGAATATAAGTATTACGCATTGGGATCTCCGCTCCACCCCGCCTGCCATTCTGCCGGAGCGGAACCCTGCCTATAGGTTTCGCAACGGTACCCTCCATGTATATATCTTAGTTGTATGACGCATATCCTAACACCTACTTTAAGGATTAACTGTTGCATCCAAATCAGGGCAAGTTAGATAATTAGTTATCAAGAAAGTTTTGGATTTCAGTTATAAAATTCAGGGACGCATTTTGATAAACATAAAAGAATAGAATGTGAAATGTAATGAGATTGGAAAGTAAAAAGTAACGTAACAAAAATGGGAATCATAATTCATTTTATAGTGTTTGGTTATCTATTAGATGATGTAATGGACAACAACCAATTCCATAGCTCTTTGGTGTGTACTAAATTTAAAAATAGTAATTTTTTAATATAATTGTTAAAATATTCTATTATATTATTAACTAACCATTGAATTATAACATGTAAATTTTAAAAGTATTCAAGTAAATTTAGCATTTATTTCCTTTAATCATGGATTCATATACTAAGAGTGGATACAAGGATTGATGTTTCTGTTTCTCATGTCCCATATTTTTTTGGGTCCTATTAAACTTTCATTAGTAATGGCAAGAAAACAATGATTAGATGGGAAATAGATTTGCTCCTAGTTCATCTTTGTCCTTTCATGCAAAATAAATGCGTCCTCCAAGTAATCATTATGTTGTAAGGTTTTCTGTTTCATTCCAACTTTCCCACGCAAGTGAGAGGAACCTCCCTCTTTTGAAGCAATCGGTAGGGGAAAAAGTGGAAGGAGCGGAGGAGCTTAGTGAAAATTGAAACATATCTATTATAAGGCATACACACACACACACATAAGGGATCTCAAATATGCATGATCGCTGAATTGAGAGTGGTTCGTCATTTGTTGTTGAAATTCATTAAAATTTTGTGCTAGGTAGAATGATGCTTTGAATGATTTGTCAAAAATGTACTTAAAATTCCTCACCTTTTCTTATGAAGGGAATCAAGTGTGGCGCATAAGCTGGCTACTCATGCAGTCTGCTGACACAGTTCACGGGGTCAACTTCTCCGGATTTTTACATTGCGTCCACGAACGAAAATTTTGAGGCTTGAACACTCTGCAGATTCAAAATTTTAATATAATTTTCAAGGTTAGAATCACATTCTTTTTTTTTTCCCTTTTTGATTGGGGCTTTTCCCCTCGAAGTTTTTAGTCAATGCTTCAGTGATCTTAGATATTGCTAGTATGTTGCAGCCCAGTTTGACAATAATGCTAGTGAACTTTGATGCTAATATTGGATTACTCTCTTCATTTATCTGAAAAAAAAAAAAAAAAAAACCCTCTTTTGGTGCAATAAGAAAAACTTGCTATTGCCTTGTGTTCTTGAGTGGTAATAGAAATAAGTTTGGTAAGAGTTAATAATTGATATATATGATACAACATGTGATAAATAAGATTATTTATCACATGTTATACCATCTTAATTATTATCATCTTACCTTTGCTTTCAAAATATCACGTATTATTTTTTGTTTTAATTTTTTATTATAGAGTTTTGTATTAAAACTTGCGTATTAATCTTCATCCTCTCATTAATAATTGATGGTAGATTTTTTTAGAGGGTGTCAATCTTTTCTTTCATATAAAAAGTGTCATTTTAATTGGGATGTACTAAGCTTCTTTCATATCAATTTATCAACTTATACAAAAACTTGTATCCATTACTCAGTTAAGCTTATTAACATCTAGAATCTAGGTTAAATTCCAGTAAAACATATGACGGTTAAACATATAGTATATAGTGCAACAAAACCGTGCATTAAGTCAAACCTAGAAGGCTAACCAGCCAGTAACAAATCCAATACAGGATTCACTCACACAAAACTACTCAAGAACACAAGGCACTAGTTAATTTTCTCTCTTTACGCCAACAGAGAGGTTTTTCCTGATAAAACCTCGTAGTTCCCTTTCAAACCCTTAGCAAGAGAAAAATGAAATAAAACTACAAGAGAATGTTAGGGAATTAGGCGACTCCTAATTCCAAGGATCGCAAGAACGAACAATTGCAGAAAATAAATAGGAGAAAAGAAGAAAAAGAGACACCAAATTTTTATACAGGTTCGTCCAAAATTGAGACTACGTCCTGTTTCTGCCGCTTGCAGATTCCACTATGATGAAGGAGATTACAGATTACAAGAGCAGTTTCTCACACACTCACAAACTATGCTTACCGAAACTCTCTTCTATCTAACACCCTGTGGGAATTTTTTCTCTCTCAAGGATAGAGCTCTCAAGAATTTTGCCTCTCACAAAATTATGCCTCTCACAATTTTCACACACAGTTTTCACACACACAACCCTAGCCACCTTGTGTCTATTTATAACCAAAGGAGGAGAAAATAGCAACTAATGGGAAAACCTAGTGGTTTCCCGTTTTTGGGACCTTTGAATTCGACTTTGATTCAAAACACATCGCGCAGCACAGCGCGTCAGCGCCGCGGCGCTCGTTTCGAGCGCTGCGGCGCTCCCCTGCGGCGCCTAGGCACAATTCACCTGGCGCCTAGGCGCCATCCTCTTTGAGCCTAGGCGTAAAGCCCTTGGCGCTTGCCACATAGCGCCTAGGCGCTCTTGTCCTGGCGCCTAGGCGCTCTTCACCTGGCGCCTTCGCCCCAGCGCCGCGGCGCTCTTCTGCCAGAGCCGCGGCGCTTGCTCCCTGCCTTCGAGGACGCGATTTTCTCCCTTTTCCTTCCTTTTGCTGGGTTGTCTACTTGATTTGGCTCCACATCTGCAACAATCTCCCACTTGGAGACTAATCAATTCACCATGTCTCCCACTGCAGCGGCAACGACTTCTCATGCTTCATGGAGAAGTCCAACTGAAGTTGCGCACAACTTCAGTTTCTCGATCGGAACCGTCTTGGTGAGCATATCTTCTGGATTCTGGCTCCCAAGAATCTTCTCTAACTTCAACACTCCATCTTCCAAAGCCGACCTGATGAAGTGATACCGCAATTGTATATGCTTCGTCCTAGCATGGAATGCGGGATTTTTTGCCGAATGAATGGCGCTCTGACTGTCACTATGTAATGCACTCCTTTCCTGCTTGTGACTTAGTTCTTCCAAAAATGACCGCAACCAAATCATCTCCTTGCTCGCTTCTGTCATTGCTTCATACTCTGCTTTTGTTGTAGAGAGTGCAACTATCTTTTGTAGCTTCGAGACCTAACTAATTGCTGTGCCACCCAAAGTGTAGACATAACCGGTGGTACTCTTTCTACCATCAATGTCTCCAGCCATATCAGCATCAACATAGCCCTGTAGTCCTAAGTCTGACTTCTTGAAACACAATGCTAAACCTGCAGTACCTCTCAGATATCTGAGAATCCACTTCACTACCTCCCAATGCTGTTTACCTGGATTACTCATGTACCTACTCACAACTCCCACTGCATGTGCAATGTCCGGTCTGATACAAACCATGGCATACATGAGACTGCCTATAGCGGAAGCATAAGGCACCTTGGCCATGTGGTCTCGTTCCTGCTCTGTGGTCGGTGATTGCTCCTTTGATAACTTGAAGTGACTGGCCAAAGGAGTATTCACAGGCTTCGCATTACCCATGTTGAATCTGCTCAGCACCTTTTCAACATATTCTTCTTGTGACAGTTTCAGACTATTATGGTTCCTCGTTATTCTCATCCCAATGATTTATTTTGCAGCACCCAAATCCTTCATTGCAAACTCCTTAGACAGCTCCTTCTTCAGCTTGTCAATCTCCTGTTTGCAACCTCCTGCTATCAGCATATCATCGACATATAGCAACAGTATGATGTAAGAATCACCAAAATTCTTCACATAACAACAATGATCTCCATGACACCTCAGGAAACCGTTGCTGCACATGAACCCGTCAAACTTCTTGTACCACTGCCTGGGAGCTTGTTTGAGGCCATACAAGCTCTTCTGAAGTTTGCACACTAAGTTCTCCTTACCCGGTACTTCGAATCCTTGTGGCTGCTTCATGTAGATCTCTTCCTCCAAATCACCATGGAGAAAAGCTGTCTTCACATCCAACTGTTCCAAGAACAAGTCCTCATTAGCCACTAGCGCAAGTACCGTCCTGATCGTGGTTAGCTTCACCACCGGAGAAAAAATCTCATTGAAGTCGATGCCTTCTTTCTGTTGAAAGCCTTTTACCACCAACCTTGCCTTATACCGTTTGCTGCCATCAGATTCATCTTTAATCCGGTATACCCACTTATTGTGCAAGGACTTTTTACCCTGTGGTAACTTTGCCAGTTGCCATGTCCGATTCAACTCGTCCCTCATGGCTAACTCCCACTTGACCGAATCTCCAGCCTCCACGGCTTCATCAAAGCTCTTTGGCCTACCTTTGTCGGTCAACAAGATGTAATGCAGAGTTGGGGAGTATCTCTGCGGTGGTCTGATTGTCCTGCTAGACCTCCTGACTGGTGTGGCAAGAGTCCTCTGGTTTTCTTCTGGAGCTATGTTTTCCTGGTCTTCAACCTCTGGATTTTGCACCTCCACTTCAGGCAGATCCTTCAATGGAATCACCTCAGGCTTCTTATCTTCAGAACCTGAACCCCTAGAGTCCGTGCTGTCTCTGTCCTTGTACAGAACACCTTCGTTGAAGATCACATCCTTGCTCCTGATAATCTTCCGGCTTTGGTCATCCCAGAGACGATAACCAAACTCAAGTCCGCCATAGCCAACTAGAAAGCACTTATTTGACTTGGCATCCAGTTTACTTCTAGCAGTAGAATCAATATGTGCATAAGAAACACAACCAAACACTCTCAAGTAAGAGAGATCCACCTGTTTATGGCTCCAGACTTCTTCCGGTAGCTTGAACTTCAGCGGTGTGGATGGACTTCTGTTTATCAGATGAGCGGCTGTGTTAATTGTCTCAGCCCAAAACATCTTTGGCAGCCCTGCATGCAACCTCATGCTCCTAGCACGCTCGTTTAAAGTCCTGTTCATCCTCTCAGCTACCCCATTCTGTTGTGGTTTCCCTTGAATGGTCTTCCTCATCTTTATCCCATTCTCAGCACAGTACCGCCTGAAATCTTCACCTAGGTACTCTCCCCCATTGTCGGACTGCAAGCACTTCACCTTCAAATCTGTCTCGTTCTCCACCATGGCTCTCCATCTCTTGAAAGCATCGAACACATCAGATTTGTTTTTCAGAAAGTAAACCCATACCTTCCTGCTTGAGTCATCAATAAACGTCACATAGTAGTTTGCGCCACCAAGGGAAGTCACCGGCGCAGGCCCCCACACATCTGTGTGAACAAGCTCCAATCTCCTGGACTTAGGCTCTCTACCCATCTTTGAGAAACTCACTCTCTTCTGTTTACCAAAGATGCAGGCTTCACACAAACTGTGATCAACAGTTTTCAAACCCGACAGTTTTCCTTTGCAGTGAAGCACCTTCATCCCCTTTTCACTCATGTGACCGAGCCTATAATGCCATAGCTCAGTATTGGCAGCAGAATCAGCAACTGCTAGGGTATCTCTGCAACTAGAGTTCATGTAGAGAGTTCCAGCCTTGCGTCCCCGAGCAATAACCATCGCTCCTTTCGTGACTTTCCAACCTCCACAATTGAAGGTTACTCTATGTCCATCAACATCCAGTTGCCCCACCGAAATCAAGTTGCGCATTAACTTAGGAACATGTCTCACCTTATGAATCTTCCATACCGACCCATTAGGCATTTTTAAACTGACATCTCCAATGCCAACTATATCCAAAGGTTCTCCATCAGCGAGATAAACCTTACCATGATTTCCGGCAACGTAGTTCTCCAGGACATGACGGTGTGCTGTGGTGTGGAATGATGCTCCTGAGTCCATCACCCACGAATCAAAAGAACTGTCGACAGACAAGATTAAAGCATCCTGTTGCTCTTCAGTGGCGGCGTTGGCTGCGTCATTAGTCTTGTCTTCATTCTTCCTTGGAGCCCTGCAGTTCTTTTTCAAGTGGCCCGTCTTCCCACAGTTCCAACACTCCATGGTCCTTCCATTCCTTAAATTGCTTCTCCCATTCCTCGACTTGCCTCTCCTGCCATTATCCCTGTTGGATTGCCTATCAAGTTTCCTGCCCCTATTATCAACATTAAGGGCCGAGTTCGACGAAGAGGCTTCTCCTGAGTCCTTCCTGCGAACTTCTTCCGCCAGAATAGAATTTCTGACATCAACAAACTTTAATTTGGCATTCCCAAGCGAATTTGTAATGGCCACCCTCATGGGTTCCCAGCTATTCGGTAACGAGGCCAAAAAGATTAGAGCATTGATCTCATCTTCGAATTTAATCTCTACCGAGACCAATTGGTTTAGAACGGTGTTGAAACTGTTCAGGTGCTCTAGCACCGAGGCACCTTCAGACATCTTTAAATTAAAGAGCTTCTTCATGAGATGTACCTTGTTATTGGCTGAGGGCTTCTCATACATCTCTGACAGAGCCTTCATCATCCCTGCTGTAGTGGTCTCCTTCGCAATGTTGTGGGCAACGTTCTTTGACAAAGTCAAACGGATCACACCAAGTACCTGTCTATCAAGGAGACTCCACTCCTCATCCTTCATGCCTTCGGGCTTATTACCCAAGGGCAAGTGCAGTTTCCTGCTGTATAGGTAGTCCTCAACTTGCATCCTCCAGTAGGAAAAATCTGAACCATCAAATTTGGTGATACCGGCTGCCATGCCTTCTTCTCCAGTCATCGTTCTTGATCAAAACCTCCGCTCTGATACCAGTTGTTGGGGAATTAGGCGACTCCTAATTCCAAGGATCGCAAGAACGAACAATTGTAGAAAATAAATAGGAGAAAAGAAGAAAAAGAGACACCAAATTTTTATACAGGTTCGTCCAAAATTGAGACTACGTCCTGTTTCTGCCGCTTGCAGATTCCACTATGATGAAGGAGATTACAGATTACAAGAGCAGTTTCTCACACACTCACAAACTGTGCTTACCAAAACTCTCTTCTATCTAACACCCAATGGGAATTTTTTCTCTCTCAAGGATGAAGCTCTCAAGAATTTTGTCTCTCACAAAATTATGCCTCTCACAATTTTCACCCACAGTTTTCACTCAAACAACCCTAGCCACCTTGTGTCTATTTATAACCAAAGGAGGAGAAAATAGCAACTAATGGGAAAACCTAGTGGTTTCCCGTTTTTGGGACCTTTGAATTCGACTTTGATTCAAAACACATCGCGCAGCACAGTGCGTCAGCGCCGCGGCGCTCGAAACGAGTGCTGCGGCGCTCCCCTGCGGCGCCTAGGCGCAATTCACCTGGCGCCTAGGCGCCATCCTCTTTGAGCCTAGGCGTAAAGCCCTTGGCGCTTGCCACATAGCGCCTAGGTGCTCTTGTCCTGGCGCCGCCTAGGCGCCTTCGCCCCAGCGCCGCGGCGCTCTTCTGCCAGAGCCACGGCGCTTGCTCCCTGCCTTCGAGGACGCGATTTTCTCCCTTTTCCTTCCTTTTGCTGGGTTGTCAACTTGATTTGGCTCCACATCTGCAACAGAGAAGTCAACCAAAAACAAGCAAAACAAACCCCTAAAAAAAAACAAACAACTCCAAAAGAGAAAATTAGAACAAGCAGGGACTTAATAAGAAACTAAAGGAGCCAATACTCTACTCATAGTTGGGAGCCAACCTATACTTTTTTGGGGCTTTATTGCTCAGACATCTAAATAGAAGGGGCTAAAAAGGGAAAACTCCCCAACCTTCTTAAGAAAGCGCATGCTTATTCACTAAAATAATGCTCTGAACAAGATAGTGTGCAACTTTAACCCCTTCTACTACACAGAGTCACAGGCAGCACCTTCGAATGCAATAATTTTTAAATTAAGAAAAAATAAGAAATAATATGTGTGTGTGTGTATATATATATACATATATTCTTATATGAAACGACTAGTCATCCTTCAAAAAAAAAAATAAAACACCACTCATGAGCGCTTATATGATAGACTAAAACTTACATCAAACTAGTGTTTAATCGTTGACAGTAAACAATAATTGCCTTTACATGTGCATGGAGAATCTACAAAATTTGATTATTTTACAAAAAAAATCAGAGATAAAAGGAAAAATAGGACACCTAGTAGGAACTATACGACATAATATAGATTGATGAACAAATTAACACACCATCTAAGTAGAGAAAATCACAGTAAACAGACATCAAAAGCGTATTTAATGTTCTTGGCGCTTACAATTAGGTTTTCCACGATCGTTACAGTATTGATAGTAGAAAATCTTTGCTCCTTTGCCTGTTCACGTAGGTTAAAAGGCCGAATCATGTACCCTTTTTTCTCTACAATATTTTTAAACTATTTTTTTTCTGATTTTGTTCCAAAATTCTTTATATTTTGGGAAAATTCGTAGGACAACATGCTTTTGAGAGGAGATTTTTTCCCCTCAAAATGATACAATTTTTTAAAAACAAAGATTTGAATCCATGCTCGCATATAATTTTGAATGCTTTGAAGACTTTATTTGAATCCACGTCAGAGTAGAAAATAATATAAGAAAAGCATGCGGACGGTCAGTTTAAACCAGTACCCCTTGTAACTATTAATGGTTTTAATTTTTGTTTTCTGAGCTAAATGTCCTTATTTGGCTGGTGTTCATAATAATCAATTACTTGTATACTATTAATTTGTGACTAATGTACATGCTGGTTTATCACTGATTTACTAAAGATCTATCAATGTGAATTGGTAATTATTGTTTCATATTGGTTATTCTTTTATTCATATTAATCCATTAGTGACAAATCACTAAGTTAATCAGTGATAAATTAAAAATCTATTCAATCATTATTAATTACTAACCTTAAAATGATTTTTTTTCTAATTTGACAAAGCTTTGAGTGATAACCGCAAATCAGTTCAATCACTTTTAATTACTAATTCTTAATTTACTAAAGAATTAAGAATTGCTTCAAAAACAACCATTTCATTTTTTGATAGAACCATTTCTTTACTTTAAATCCCCAATAATATAAATCTAAACAACAAGAAATTTTAAAAGTATTAGCTTTTTTTTTGTTTTTAATTTTGTTAATAATTAGGGTCTTTTTCTAATATACGGCACATATGTATGCATCATTACAAAATATAAATAATTCCTTCATAATAAAAATTCACGGGGGCATCATCACCGAACATCATCGGTGATGGATAAATATCATATTTATTTCTAAACATTTCATTTTTTTACACAAATATTTCAATATTGCTACAAATCCATATTATACACATAAAAAATTGAACCAAAAAAAAACACACACACACACACAGGAATGTTGCAGCCACACTTAAGCCGCGACCACCCATACTCGGCAGCACTATCCACACACCACCCATGTGAAGTCCTCCGACGACATTGCCAAGATCCCCGACACTGGATGGAGCCAATCTTTGCAACGCCGGTAGCTACACGCTCCTCCGACGCTTGTCACAATCAGATCTTATATAGCAGTGTCACGCCACCGCCATGCCTCTCTTCCCCGTCCATCGTGCGTCGATCATCACAGCCGTCTTCAATGGACTTGGAAGCCGATAAGAATCAAAACCTCGGGAGATCTTGTTTAAGGATGGAGCCAAATCAACCCAACAGGAAGAAGAAGAAGAAAAATAATAAGGAGCAGTGATTGGGCACTGCGGCACCCAAAATGAGTGCCACGGCGCCCGCCTAAGGTTCAAATCAGCACCACGGTGTCGGTTTTGAGCGTCGCGACGTCCAGAGTCTGTCTTTTGGTGATTATTCAATACAAAAGTCGTGTTCTAAAGGCCTAAAAAGGAGAAACTGCTAGGGTTTCTCATTAGTTGCTATTTTTCTGTTCTTTGGGGTATAAATAAGGTGGCAAGGGTTGGGTGCGTGAGTGACATTATTTTATGCGAGGCATATTTTTATGTAAGAGCTCTATTCTTGAGAGGAAAAATTCTCACAGAAGGTGCTAGGTAGAAGAAAGATTTGAAAAATACTATTTGAGAGTGTATGAGAAATTTCTCTTGTAATCTGTAATCTTCTTCATCATAGTGGAATCTATAGCGGCAAAAACAGGATGTAATTTCGAATTTGGATGAACCTGTATGAAAATTTGGTATCTTTTTTTTCTTCTTTTCTCCAATTTATTTTCTACAATTATTTGTTCTTGCAATCCTTAGAAGTAGGAGGTGTCTAATTCCCTAATAACTGGTATCAGAGCGGAGGTTCAGATCAAGAACGATGACGGGAGAAGAAGGTTCGGCAGCCGGCATCACCAAATTTGATGGTTCAGATTTTTCCTCTTAGAGTATACAAGTGGAAGGCTACCTCTATAGCAGGAAACTACACTTGCCCTTGGGTAATAAGCCCAAAGGCATGTAGGATGAGGAGTGGACTTTCCTTGACAGACAGGTGCTAGGTGTGATCCGTTTGACCCTGTTAAAGAACGTGACCCACAACATTGCAAAGGAGAATACTACAAAAGGGATGATGAAGGCTTTGTCAGACATGTATGAGAAGCCTTCAGCCAATAACAAGGTACACCTCATGAAGAAGCTCTTTAATTTAAAAATGCCTGAAGGTGCCTCGGTGGTAGAGCATATGAATAATTTCAACACTGTCTTGAACCAATTGGTCTTGGTAGAGATTAAATTTAGTGATAAGATCAATGCCCTAATCCTCTTGGCCTCATTACCGAATAGTTGGGAACCCATGAGGATGGCCATTACCAATTCAATTGGGAATGAAAAACTAAAGTTTGTTGATGTCAGAAACTCTATTCTAGCGGAAAAAGTTCGCATAAAGGATTCAGGTGAAGCCTCTACGTCGAACTCGACCCTTAATGTTGATAATAGGGGCAGGAAACTTGAGAGACATTCCAACAGGGATAATGGCAGGAGAGGCAAGTCGAGGAATGGAAGAAGCAAGTCGAGAAACTATAGGATCATGGAGTGTTGAAATTGTAGAATGACCGGTCACTTGAAAAAGAATTGCAAAGCTCCAAGGAAGAATGAAGACAAGAACAATAACGCTACAAATGCCGCTATTGGAGAGGCACAAGATGCCTTACTCTTGTCTGTCAATAATTCCCTTAATTCGTGAGTGATAGATTCAAGAGTATCATTCCACACCACTGTACACCGTCATGTTCTAAAGAATTGTATTGCCAAAAATCATGGTAAGGTTTACCTTGCAGATGGTGAACCTTTGGACATTATTGGTATTGGAGATGTCAGTTTGAAAATGCCCAATGGGTTTATGTGGAAGATTCAAAAGGTGAGACATGTACCTAAACTGATGCGCAATTTGATTTCTATAGGGCAATTGGATGACGAAGGACATAATGTGACCTTCAGTTGTGGAGGTTAGAAAGTCATAAAAGGAACGATGGTTGTTGCTCGGGGACGCAAAGTTAGAACTCTCTACATTAACTCTAGTTGCAAAGATATCATAGCAGTTGTTGATTCTGCTGCTAATACCAAGCTATGGCATCATAGGCTCGGTCACATGAGTGAGAAGGGAATGAATGTGCTTCATTGTAAAGGAAAACTGCTAGGATTAAAAACTATTGATCATAGTTTGTGTGAAACCTGCATCTTTAGCAAACAGAAGAGAGTTAGTTTCTCAACAACAGGTAGAGAGCCTAAGTCCAGGAAGTTAGAGCTAGTTTACACTAATGTGTGGGGACCTTCGACAGTGACTTCCCTTGGCAGCGCTAATTACTATATGACGTTTATTGATGGTTTAAGCAAGAAGGTATAGGTTTACTTTTTGAAAAACAAATCTAATGTCTTTGATGCTTTCAAGAGATGGAGAGCCATGGTGGAAAACGAGACAGATTTGAATATGAAGTGCTTACAGTCTGACAATAGGGGTGAGTACTTAGATGATGACTTCAAGCGGTACTATGCTGAGAATGGAATAAAGATGAAGAAAATCATTCTAGGGAAATCATAGCAGAATGATGTAGCTGAGATGATGAATAGGACTCTAAACGAGCATGCCAGAAGCATGAGGTTGTATGCGGGGCTGCCAAAGTCATTTTGGGCTAAGTCAATTAATACAACAGCTCATCTAATCAACAGAAGTCCATCCACACCATTAAAGTTCAAGTTACCGAAAGAAGTCTGGAGTGATAAAAAGGTTGATATCTCTTACTTGAGAGTATTTGGATGCGTTTCCTATGTTCATATTGATCCTGCTGCTTGAAATAAACTTAATGCAAAGTCAAAAAAGTGTTTTTTGGTTGGCTATGGTGGACTTGAGTTTGGTTATCATTTATAGGATGACCAAAATCAGAAGATTATCAGGAGCAAGGATGTGATCTTCAACAAAGGTGTTCTGTATAAGGACAAAGATAGCAGTGACTCTAGAAGTGCAGGTTCTGAAGGTAAGAAACCTAAGGTGATTCCATTGAAGGGTCTTCTTGAAGTGGAGGTGCAAAATTCAGAGGTTGAAGATCAAGAGAATGTAACTCCAGAAGGAAACTAGAGCACTCTTGTCACTCCAGTTAGGAGGTCTAGTAGGACTATCAGACTGCCACAGAGATACTCCCTTTCTCTGCATTATATCTTGTTGATCGACAGAGGTGAACTGGAGAGTTATGATGAAGCTCTGCAGGTTGAAGATTTGGTCAAGTGAGAGTTAGCCATGAGAGATGAGATGGATTCCTTAATGTCCAATCAGACATGACAACTGGCAGAGCCACCTAAGGGTAAAAAGGCCTTGCATAATAAATGGGTATACCGGATAAAAGATGAAAGCGATGGCAATAAATAATACAAGGCAAGGCTAGTGATAAAAGGCTTTCAGCAAAAAGAGGGCATCGACTTTAACGAGATTTTTTCCCCGGTGGTGAAATTAACCACGATTAGGTCGGTACTTACGCTAATGGCAAATAAGGACCTGTTCTTGAAACAATTAGATGTTAAGACAGCTTTTCTCTATGGTGATTTGGAGGAGGAGATCTACATGAAACAACCACAAGGTTTCAAAGTACCGAGTAAGGAGAACTTGGTGTGTAAACTTCAGAAGAGCTTGTATGGCCTTAAACAAGCTCCCAGGCAGTGGTATAAGAAGTTTGACAGTTTAATGTGTAGTAATGGTTTCTTGAGGTGTCAGGGAGATCATTATTGTTATGTGAAGAATTTTGATGACTCCTACATCATATTGTTACTATATGTCGATGACATACTGATAGCAGAAGGTTGTAAATAGGAGATTGACAAGCTGAAGAATGAGCTGTCTAAGGAGTTTGCAATGAAGGATTTGGGTGTTGCAAAACAAATTCTTGGGTTGAAAATAACAAGGAACAGTAATAGTCTAAAACTATCATAGGAAGAATATGTTGAAAAGGTGCTGAATAGATTCAAAATGAGTAATGCAAAGCCTATGAGTACTCCTTTGGCCAGTCACTTCAAGTTATCAAAGGAGCAATCACCGATCACAGAGCAGGAACGAGACCACATGGCTAAGGTGCCTTATGCTTTAGGAATAGACAGTCTCATATATGCCATGTTTTATACCAGACCGGACATTGCACATGCAGTGGGAGTTGTGAGTAAGTACATGAGCAATCTAGGTAAGCAGCATTAGGAGACAGTGAAGTATATTCTCAAATATCTTAGAGGTATTGCGGGTTTAGCACTATGTTTCAAGAAGTCAGATTTAGGATCACAGGGCTATGTTAATGTTGATATGGCTGGAGACATTGATGGCAAAAAGAGTACCATCTGTTATGTCTACACTTTGGGTGGCACAGCATTAGTTGGGTCTCGAAGCTGCAAAAGATAGTTGCACTCTCTACAACTGAAGCAGAGTATGTGACAATGACAGAAGCGAGCAAGGAGATAATTTGGTTGCAGTCATTTCTGGAAGAACTAGGTCACAAGCAGGAAAGGAGTGTGTTACATAGTGACAGTCAAAGCGCCATTCACTTGGCAAAAAAATCCCGCATTTCATGCTAGGACGAAGCATATACAATTGTGGTATCACTTCATCAGGTCAGCTTTGGAAGATGAGGTGTTAAAGCTTGAGAAGATTCTTGGGAGTCATAATCCAGCAAATATACTTACCAAGACGGTTCCGATCGAGAAACTGAAGTTATGCACAACTTTAGTGGACTTCTCCATGAGGCATGAGAAGTTGTTGCCGCTACAATTAGAGACATGGTAATTGATTAGTCTCCAAGTGGGAGATTGTTGAAGGATGGAGCCAAATCAATGCAACAGGAAGAATAAGAAAAAAAATAATAGGGGGGCAGTGGCTGGGCGCTGCAGCATCCCCTCGAGGTTCAAACTAGTGCCGCAGGGCCAGTTTTGAGCGCCGCGGTGCCCAAAGTCTGTCTTTTGCAATTTTTTTGTGTAAAATTCATGTTCTAAAGGCTCAAAAACGAGAAACTACTAGGTTTCTCATTAGTTTCTATTTTTCTCTTCCTTGGGGTATAAATAGACATAAGGTGGCTAGGGTTGATTTCGTGAGTGGCATTATTTTAAGGGAGGCATATTTTTATGTGAGAGCTCTATTCTCGAGAGGAAAAATTCCTGTGGAGGGTGCTAGATAGAAGAGAGATTTAGAAAACACTATTTGAGAGTGTGTGAGAAATTTCTCTTGTAATTTGTAATCTCCTTTATTATAGTGGAATCTGCAACGGCAGAAACAGGACATAGTCTTGAATTTTGACAAACTTGTATAAAAATTTACTATTATTTTTTTCTTCTTTTCTCTATTTTTTTTTTGTAATTATTCGTTCTTGCGATCTTTAGAATTAGGTGGTGCCTAATTCCCCAACAGATCTTAACCTAACTCTATTGTCATCAACGATGAAAAGGCCGCAAAACTTGATGATAGCGATCATGATCTCCGTCAAAAACTTGCCCTCTGCTCGTTGAAGATACTCCTCATGTGCCATTGATCTTTGGAGCTCATATTCTCCAAGCTTGAGAGGCGGGTTCCTGGCCGGAGAAGATTTGACAACAGAGGGAGGGTCGAGGAGAGATAAAGATGGAGCTAGAGAAAGAAGCAGAATTTTTCTTTTTTGTGAAACATAGAGTTGATATCAGATTTCAATAAAAGGTATTTTGGGCTTTTCATGTTTGTAAGATATTAAATAAGCTACTCTTTACATATTTTTAAAATTTTTCACATTATTATTAATTAAATAGCTGGTACGATTTCTCCAAAAAGAATAACATTCACATGCGTTGACATGCACAGTATTCATCTCATCTCATCTCATCTCTCCAAAAAGGCACCCCAAAAATTAAGAAGGGGATGAGCATGCATGCCTTATCTTAATCTTAACATATATAAAGTCACAGACACAAAAATAATTATAAAATAAAAAAAAAATTTATGCGAACGGATACCTTTGAATTTCTTCTTCTCTCTTTTTTTTTTTTTCCTTTTTTGTGGAATACTTGTTCTGAATTTTTGGTTATCACGTATTGTAACTATCCTTTCAAACAATATATAATGTATTGTAACTATATGTGTCTTTTATTGATTTTCCTATATGTCAATCGATTGTTACCTAAAAATGAGATTTTTCGTTTGATCTAAGTTAGTGTGTCATATCATTTTGAAATTTTGAATAGGTGTTTTAAAGTTAAAAACTAAGCTGTTGGCAAATTAAGGTGGAAATTTAAAACTAGCTTAGGTACATAAGTGTTAGAATCTGTAAATTTTGTAATTCCCTGAAATTAGCTGATTTCATTCTAGGTTAATTATGACTAATTGATGACTGATTAGTAGGAGATTGACAGCTTGTTATTAGGCTAATTGATGGCTGATTAGTAGGAGATTGACAGCTTGTTATTAGGCTAATTGATGGCTGATTTTGATGGCTGATTTTTAGGTGATTGACGACTGATTATAGACAGATTTTTAGGTGTTAATATCAGGGATTATTTTCTTTTTTTAGGCAATCCTCAATTGTATAAATTGTAGCCCTTGCAAGAATGTTGATGTACAGTCAATAATAATAATAAAAAAGTTTTTTCTTAACTTTTATATGGTACCAGAGCCTTAAAACTCTGCAACCCAAATTTCTTAGTTCAAATTTTTCAGCAGTCTTGCCTTTTTTTTTTTGTCTAGCTGACTTCTCAATCCAACAATCATGAGTTCAGAGAAGGAAAATGTTTCGTCATCAGTCACCACCAATCCCTCTGCCCCATCTGTGATCGCGCAATCCTTCGGAGAGGGTTCTTCACTGCAGATCACTAATCACAAGTTGGATGGAAAAAATTTCCTTCAATGGTCGCAGTCCGTTCTGCTCATAATTAGAGGAAGAGGGAAACTTGGCTACATCAATGGTGAGGTCAAGCGTCCGAATGTCTTGGATCCAACCTATGCCAATTGGGAACTCAACAATTCTCTCGTCATGGCGTGGCTCATCAATTCGATGGAGCCACATATCAGTCGCACCTATTTATTTCTCCGAACTACCAAGGTAATTTGGGATGCTGTGAAGGAGAATTATTGTAACGCCCCTATGTGGGGGTTAACAGTTTTTAATGAGATAAAATAAAAATAAATAATAAAAGTAAAACCTTAAAAATAAAATTTACCCGGGACTTAAATGAAAACTCTCAACTCAAAAATAAAAATATAAACGATAAATAAACCACAGTTTTAATGTAGCACCTTAAATTTAATAATATAAACTGTTGTCATCATCATTTTAACCCTCAACACATTGTAATACAGTCACAAAAAGTAACAATTGATGCTTACATTATCATGAAGAACATTCTCAACAATTGAAGCAGTCCCAATGTAATATAGCTACATCACTTCCTCAACTATATTTCTCGTAGCCACCTCACACTTAGTGAGTCCTGAAAAGATATAAACATAAGGGTATGAGCAACACTATGCTCAGTAGAGAAAGCCATTACCCACCTTTAGGTTTTTATCATTACCACATTAAAATCTGCATGGTTAGTAAGTCACATCATATTTCAGATTATGAGGTTTATTATGATCACATCTTATGGATACCGTAGTTAATCATTACCAAGTGTCATAATTACACATTTATACAAATATTACCAATCATCATTGTTCCTAGGTATCCATGTTAAATTGAGTATCACTCAACTCATCGAGACCCAAATTGGCGCACTTGATCACCCTATAAACATTCCAAGGGTGTTCCGGTGAGGGGACATCAAGCCCCGAGTCCTCACCAAATCGATTCCTGTACAGTGTGTTCTGGGACTTTCAACCCAAGGAAGCGTCATCGCCTTCCCCCTATTTTACCTTTTAGGGTATTCATGCCCAAGGACGTAACCGTCGCCCTCTTCATGTCTCACAATTTCTCTATATTGAATCATTATCAATAGAGTTAGTTTTCCTAACCATGCTTCTCAATTTATAACATGTGTCAATTCATTATGTTCCTCGCCGTACAATACAAGACGAGTCCATGTCATAGTTTCATATGTGATACACATATAATATCAGTTCAACATAGATATATATATATTGCAGCAAAACAATCAATTTTAATTCTATAAAAACCTCACAAAAGATGAGTAATAGAATCCCTACCTTTTAAGCTTATCAACAGTCTCTTAATCCTGGAATCAATTAACGTTAGCTCCATACTCCCTTGATCCTAAAGCGTGCATAAGGACAATTAAAACTAAAGCACAACATACAACTACATTCATAAAATTTATTTTAATTTAATCTTAGAATTTCAAGAAATAACCACTGCCCATAGAGGTATTATAAAGTTTAACAATATAAATTTTCTGTCTAGGGCATATACACTTAGACTTCATACATATGCTCCAAAATAGCAACAAACATATACTTAGGTTTAAGAACGCAAATTTGAATAATCCTTTAGTATAAAAGAAAATTTATAAATGAAAGACTAAATTTGTTCATAAGATTCTAACCTCGGATTATGGTTAGTTGGAAGCTTGAAATGGCTTCAAAACAGGTTCCTTTACTTCGGTATGACTGAAATTCTTGCTCAAATGGAGGTGATGGTGGCTGATTTTTATGGCTGCCTTGAAGAAGTTCTCTAAGTATTTTGCTTCAGCAAAGAAATGAGAAGAAGAGTGTGGGAACCGTGGAAGAGAAAGGAAGAAAAGATGAAGTCTTTGAAGAGAAGTGATAGAAACAATTATAGAGGAGACATGTTGAAGCATGTCACGGAGGAAATAAAGAAAATGAGGGTCAAGAGTAGTTGGAAAAGATATCCTTATGTCTCATCTAAAGACTTTAACACACATAATGCCAATATGACATTTTTGAGATTTATTAGAAGTTCTAAGGCTTTTTAGTAATCATACTAAATAAATATAGGAGAATTTTAGAAAACTTAAAAATAGATAAAAATAAATATTATAAAATAAATTTAAATGAAGCAATTTTTTTTTATACATTAAAAATTAATTTAATTACCTCAATACCCGTTAGGAGAATAACGGGTGTCACAGCTCTACCCCCCTTAAAGAAATTTCGTCCTCGAAATTTCAATTCTAGCAATACTAGTAAAAATTTTGATTCCATTATGATTCCAATTCCGAGTCTAAACCGTTAATGTTGTTTATCTTCCAAAGTTAAGTTATCGTATCTCCACTTATTTACTTGCATAATAAATCTTACTCCTAAATCCCTCAATGAGAGTATTTCTGACAAGTTTCAACTTATAACACCGTATAATAGTCTAAGAATCTGATCAGGCATACATATTGACCATACCATGATTCCAGTCCTTCATTGTCCATGGACTGTGATTTACAATCACATTTAAGGAGATTGCCAGAGAAATTTTATATACTTCATCTTTAGGTTCCTTTTCCTTTTTGAGTAAGGAAAAGTCAAATATATTTGATTTCATACCTCAACTAATAAACTAAAACATAATCATAAAACATATATCACAAACGCTTTTATTCAAAACTATACATTAAACTTACTCATAGAGATATTAAACGGAATCTCAGAGTTGCAAACATACCCGGCATATTTTTCATTAAACAGCTATCCTCATGACACAAACATTCAATCCAAATAATATACTCATATTTCATATGGAATATCCCCATAACTGATTCTGGTACTTCCACATAATATTAACAGAATATTACACATTACAAACATAATACGGATACGTTTCGAGAGTACAAGGCACTCCGTATACCAGCTATCCATATCATGCATGCTTAGAGGATACAAAAACATCGATAAACAAAAGATCGGACCTTAAGAAGGATGCGTTTCGAGAGCATCAAGTACTCCGTATCCAACCATCCCGGCATTAGGCTCAATGAATCTAAAAGATTGAACAACGACGTACCACAAGAAACACAGAATACAAGGTAAACGGTTATTCGTAACACACGAAATACGGACACACATGCCTACATGCCAAAGATAAAACAAAAAGATTACAGATGGAGATTCAAATCAATTGGCCGCTCCCGGCTTTCCCTTTCCCATTCAAGCTTGGATGTTGCAGTGTCGGATTCTGGATGTATGATTTGCATTTTATCTATCAATTCCTCAGCTGTTGAAGCAGTAACAAAGATTTGTCTCTCCGATTCTGTAGTGATGTTTTCTTCCACAGCGTAATCTAGAAATTTCAAAAGACCGTCATAAAAACCCTTTACGTTCAGCAGTCCCAAAGGTTTGGAATAAAAGCCCAACAATTGCCCACAAGCAACTATAAATATTTCCTCAAGAGTACCTAGACCACCAGGTAATGCTATAAAAGCATCAGAATTATAGATTATGTCTTTAAAATTTTTAGGGATACTCCTGACTCCTTCTCCCTTACCTATGGCTTCCTTACAAAGGTTTCCTTCAACTGGAATATGAGGCCAAATTTTTACATCAGTAGCGTCGCTAAACCTAGCTGCTAGTGCCATATTTACCATCATTTTTATACTACCACCCCCATAGATTATGTTAATCTTTTTGCGTGCTAGGACTTGCCCTAAGTGATTTGCAGCTTCTAAATAAGCTTTATCTTTTCCAAAGCTAGAACCACAAAAGACACAGACATTCTTTATTTTCTTCGTGGACTGGGAGGTAGACATATTTGGTTTATAGAAGTGGTTGCTTAATGTCTGCTCCACTTAGACTTCGGGTTCTACATAAGTTTTTAAAGATGAGAAATATACAAAAAGGGCTAAAGAGATAGACGAGTAGGTAATGAAAAGGTAATCCAAAGATTTAAACAAAATCTTGTGCGGATAAGAAAGTAAGATAAGGTGATTGATAGTTTACAGAAAATCTGATTCACTTTTTGAAAAAGATTAGACTCTAATTGTATAACTTTTGACAATTGAGAACAATTCGACAGAAGACCCTCATGACACAACTGTAGACTTTTTGACAAATATACACCAAGTCTAGAAATTTAATATAAACGACAAATACTGTAGAACTTTTGAAATTTGAGACACAAAACTTGAAATATCTGGATAAGTTTTTCAAAATTCAAACATATTACTGTACCGTATGTAACGTGTCTGATAAGATAATATATTTTATTATATATATATTTAAGAAAATCATAAATTAAATAAGATATTAACACTTACTGTATCAATCTAATAATCACAATTATTTCAAACACAAAAGCAAATATTCTGAGTAAAAGAAAAACACAAACTGTTGAACATCAGCTAAAACTGCTTCAAATAAGTAAAGACTAAATAACCTTTATAGAGCGATGACTTATTTCCCATCCAGTTTTCTTATGGCTTGGCAAACAGGATCTAGAAATACCATATTCTTGAGGCGTTGTCTTTCTGTATAAAATTTAGGCCAGAGTTTAAAAATAGCTCCTTGAACATATCCACTAGGGTGACCGTGGAGAGGAGGATGGATGCTATCCAAGTTCTCCTTTGAAAGTCCATTCCTACAAAACCTTATTTTATCCTCTCTATTCGTAGACATATAACCAGGTGAAGTACATTTACCGTTACAATTTTGTCTTCCACATTTGTTACAAGCGACCACGATGGCACGAGCTCTTCTTTTCATTGCACTACGACTGGTACCTGTTCCTGGTAAACCGACATCTTGACTAAAGTCACTCGGACGGATTTTCCCCTCTATTAACATTCTCACATCACAAGGGATACCAAAACGCATAAGAATCCACAACCGAGTAATTCTAGCCTTGTATTTCTTTCTGAGAATCTTTTGGGAGAGTGATGGGAAATACTTTCTCAGGTGTTGGTACTTTGGGTCCATGATGAGATGAAAGAAGAGTAAATAGAAAGGAAAAATTAAGATAGTAAATTGCAGAATCCTAGAATTCCTTCTTCTTTTAGAGGAAAGAAGAATTTTTAATGAAAAAGAAGAGGATTTGCGATTTAGAGAAAAAATAACAAATTAAGAGAGAAAAAGTGAACTCGGAGAAATAAGGTCTTACGCACAGTAAACGTATATGTAAACAATAATTAAACCACTGTATATGACACGTATAGAGACCACGTGGGAGAGACAGTGTGAATCAAACTGATTTAAGATTTAAACTAGGCCCAAATGTTCTTAGTTGAAAATGGTCAAGTTGTTTCAGGCCTTAACACATTTGGAACGAGTTAAATAACAAACATAAAATTGAAAACCAATTTGTATAAATCTTAAACCCAATTTAAAGCCCACTATAGATAAAGTTAACTATGAACAACAAATCTAATTTAACGACAACAAGGATCTTCCTGAATGATATTTAAAATCATTTCATAACAACATAATCTTCCAGCAACTCAAATAATTTTGTTTTAATCAAAACCTTATTGAACAATACATACACCCATATGTTATTCATAATACTTAACATCTATCAATGGATTCATCATCATTACTACCAAAGGTTTAGAATGCGACTAACCTTGAAATCAATACGATTTACGTCTTTCAACGTAGACCATATCAATGAACAAAGACACTAGATGTTACTACTTAAGAACATCTACAATCCCCACAATTCTACTCATACAATATATAATTTCCTCATATAACAAAACCTTAGGTAACCAAAAGATTCACTGATACACTTAAATACAATGTACGTAACGAAATATTCCAATTTTGAGATTCATGCATTCTAGACTTTACACAGTCTCAACAGACCAAAAGTCTAACATTTATCTCTCTCAAGATTCAATACCATGATTCCCAACTTATATCATATTCCTCAAATAAATAGAACTTTTAAGAAAAGTTATTGACACTTATGTGCTCCATCGAATCCACACATAATCATTACTTAGGTTTGAATCAATTACGAAAAATTTGGCATATCTATGTCAAACTTTAAAATCAATAAATCAAGCCTTATATTTCTTATTGTTTTTCACGAGACAAAAGGCTCTTAAATCCTCGTATCTATACGAATTTCTCATCGTTTATACGAATTAAATATGCTTATAGATCCAAATATTATACGAATCTCTCATAAGCATTCTACTTATAAACTCATTCCATATAATTATCATTCCCTCATAACTATCAATACTTTCCTTCTATATAATTATTGTACTCATATAACTATTGATATTTTCATTCTATGGCCTTTCCATGTTACATCCTTTTAGACTGTATAAATCAATGTGAAGGTTCATTTTGATGATGACAATAAAAATTCAGCTTCAAAACCATCTCAAAAATATATTTTTTTAAAGTGGTGCTACACTCCCTAGGTTAACCGAACCTAGGCTCTGATACCAAAAATTCTGTAACGCCCCTATGTGGGTGTTAACAGTTTTTAATGAGATAAAATAAAAATAAATAATAAAAGTAAAACCTTAAAAATAAAATTTGCCCGGGACTTAAATGAAAACTCTCAACTCAAAAATAAAAATATAAACGATAAATAAACCACAGTTTTAATGTAGCACCTTAAATTTAATAATATAAACTGTTGTCATCATCATTTTAACCCTCAACACATTGTAATACAGTCACAAAAAGTAACAATTGATGCTTACATTATCATGAAGAACATTCTCAACAATTGAAGCAGTCCCAATGTAATATAGCTACATCACTTCCTCAACTATATTTCTCGTAGCCACCTCACACTTAGTGAGTCCTGAAAAGATATAAACATAAGGGTATGAGCAACACTATGCTCAGTAGAGAAAGCCATTACCCACCTTTAGGTTTTTATCATTACCACATTAAAATCTGCATGGTTAGTAAGTCACATCATATTTCAGATTATGAGGTTTATTATGATCACATCTTATGGATACCGTAGTTAATCATTACCAAGTGTCATAATTACACATTTATACAAATATTACCAATCATCATTGTTCCTAGGTATCCATGTTAAATTGAGTATCACTCAACTCATCGAGACCCAAATTGGCACACTTGATCACCCTATAAACATTCCAAGGGTGTTCCGGTGAGGGGACATCAAGCCCCGAGTCCTCACCAAATCGATTCCTGTACAGTGTGTTCTGGGACTTTCAACCCAAGGAAGCGTCATCGCCTTCCCCCTATTTTACCTTTTAGGGTATTCATGCCCAAGGACGTAACCGTCGCCCTCTTCATGTCTCACAATTTCTCTATATTGAATCATTATCAATAGAGTTAGTTTTTCTAACCATGCTTCTCAATTTATAACATGTGTCAATTCATTATGTTCCTCGCCGTACAATACAAGACGAGTCCATGTCATAGTTTCATATGTGACACACATATAATATCAGTTCAACATAGATATATATATATTGCAGCAAAACAATCAATTTTAATTCTATAAAAACCTCACAAAAGATGAGTAATAGAATCCCTACCTTTTAAGCTTATCAACAGTCTCTTAATCCTGGAATCAATTAACGTTAGCTCCATACTCCCTTGATCCTAAAGCGTGCATAAGGACAATTAAAACTAAAGCACAACATACAACTACATTCATAAAATTTATTTTAATTTAATCTTAGAATTTCAAGAAATAACCACTGCCCATAGAGGTATTATAAAGTTTAACAATATAAATTTTCTGTCTAGGGCATATACACTTAGACTTCATACATATGCTCCAAAATAGCAACAAACATATACTTAGGTTTAAGAACGCAAATTTGAATAATCCTTTAGTATAAAAGAAAATTTATAAATGAAAGACTAAATTTGTTCATAAGATTCTAACCTCGGATTATGGTTAGTTGGAAGCTTGAAATGGCTTCAAAACAGGTTCCTTTACTTCGGTATGACTGAAATTCTTGCTCAAATGGAGGTGATGGTGGCTGATTTTTATGGCTGCCTTGAAGAAGTTCTCTAAGTATTTTGCTTCAGCAAAGAAATGAGAAGAAGAGTGTGGGAACCGTGGAAGAGAAAGGAAGAAAAGATGAAGTCTTTGAAGAGAAGTGATAGAAACAATTATAGAGGAGACATGTTGAAGCATGTCACGGAGGAAATAAAGAAAATGAGGGTCAAGAGTAGTTGGAAAAGATATCCTTATGTCTCATCTAAAGACTTTAACACACATAATGCCAATATGACATTTTTGAGATTTATTAGAAGTTCTAAGGCTTTTTAGTAATCATACTAAATAAATATAGGAGAATTTTAGAAAACTTAAAAATAGATAAAAATAAATATTATAAAATAAATTTAAATGAAGCAATTTTTTTTTTATACATTAAAAATTAATTTAATTACCTCAATACCCGTTAGGAGAATAACGGGTGTCACAATTATTCTGATCTTGAAAACGCTTCACAAGTTTTTGAAATAAAGAATAAAATCAAGGCATTCCAACAGGGTACTATGGACGTTACAGAATACTATAACTCTCTACAGACATTATGGCAAGCGTTGGATATGCATTATGAAGCAGATTTGGGAGATCTTGAGGAGAACACAAAGTTTCAAAGGCACCTTGAGAAGTAGCGTTTATATGAGTTTCTAGCAGGTCTCAACAAGGAGTTAGATGGAGTTCATGGCCGAATTCTTGGTCGAAGGCCGCTGCCAACAATTGGAGAAGCCTTTGCAGAGGTCCGGCGTGAAGCTAGTCGGCAGAGGGTTATGCTTGGAGAAAAGAAGGACCAACCAACAGCACCTTTTAGCGATCGAGCTGCAGAAACAATTGCTCTTATTGCTCGAAACTTCGCCAACAAATCCAATGATCAAAAACAGAGTCAAAGACCACGTTGCTCGCATTGCAATAAGCTTGGTCATACCCGAGAACATTGCCGGGATCTTCATGGTAAACTTGCAGATGTGAAACCTCGAAGACAAGGTCAAGGTAAAGTTTTTTAGGCCACAACCGAGGAGAAAAATGAAGGCACTAGTAGCACTGAATCAACCGGGGTTTTTTTAAACAAAGGACAACTGGAAAAGTTGTTAAATCTTCTCAATCAACAATCTGTGACGACCCCCAACACTGCCACTAGCAATTTTTCTCTTCAAGGTACTGCTTTCCATATACAAAGGCAAAACCCTTGGGTGTTTGATTCTGGTGCGTCTGATCACATAACAGGTAATTCATCTCTATTTTACTCTTACATGCCATGTCACGGAAATGTGAGAGTAAAAATTGCAGATGGAAATTTTACTTCAGTTGTTGGAAGAGGTTCTATACGCTTGTCAGAAAATCTAGTTCTACATTCCATACTACATTTTCCCAACCTAGCTTGCAATCTTGTGTCAATCAGTAAACTTACTCAGGACCTTAATTGCACTGCTAATTTCTCTAATACTCTGTGTCAAATACAGGAACAGGGATCGAAGAAGATGATTGGCATTGCTAGAGAGGAATGAGGACTTTACTACTTTGAGGATGAAAATGCGTGAATAAACAAGCAACAATGGCTGAAATTGCTCTATCGTCTAATAAAGATGTAATGTTGTGGCACTATAGGTTAGGCCACCCCAATTTTCATTATCTCAAACACTTGTTTCCCAATTTATTTATCAATAAAGATCCAAAAAATTTTCATTGTGAAATCTACCAATTAGCTAAACACACATGAACATCTTTTCCAGCTAAACCTTATAGTGAGTCCAGTCCATTTTCCCTTGTTCATAGTGATGTCTAGGGACCATCCCGTATTCATAATGTCACTAGTACAAGATGGTTCATTACATTCATTGATGATCATACAAGAGTGTGTTGGGTTTATCTTTTTAAAGAAAAGACTGAGGTGGCAAGAATTTTTCAAAATTTTCATGCCATGGTAAAAAACCAATTTCAAACCACAATCAAAGTTTTGAGAACTGATAATGGAACTGAATACTTCAAAACATTCTTAGGAGACTTTCTAGCTACTAATGGTATCATCCATTAAAGTTCCTGTACCGATACTCCACAACAAAATGGAGTAGCAGAGAGGGAAAATTGACATTTACTAAAAGTTGCCAGAGCCCTAATGTTTACTATGTCAGTTCCAAAGTACCTTTGGGGGGAAGCTATTCTTATTGCCTGTCACCTTATAAATCGCATGCCATCAAAGGTTCTCAGTTTCAAAACACCCTTGTCTGTCATCCTCTAAATTTATCCCTCGTTTCGTTGTTCTGCATCTATTCCTCTAAAGACTTTTGGGTGTTCTGTGTTCGTACATGACCACCGAAAAAATCGTTCAAAACTTGATCCAAAGTCAGTCAAGTGTGTTTTCATTGGGTATTCATCTACACAGCGAGGGTGCAAATATTATTCACCCACTCTTCATCGAATGTTTGTCTCAATGGATGTCACATTTTTTGAGGATCAATCATACTTTCCCAAGTCCTCACTTCAGGGGGAGATTCAAGATGAAATTGAGTCTTGGGAAAAGTTTGAGCCTGAGGTGTCCAATTCTACATCACCTTCTTCACCACCATTTTCTTTACCCACTCTGGCTGAACCCACCGAACCTGTTGTGTCCTTACTACCACTTCCTCTTCCTACTACGTCTGAACCCACCAAACCCGTTGAGCCACAATATGTTGAAACAGGGGATGGGCGATGGAAAAATATTGTTTATTCACGCAGGAGGCACCCTCAAGGTCGTGACAAGCCTGATTCTCAGCAAGGTCTGGATTCTGAATCAATCCCTGCTCTTGTTCCAAGTCCTGAGACCACTGATGGCATTGCGGAAGAAGAACTGAACCTGCAAAGCTACAGTCCACCAAGAAAAAAGGATCTTCATGTTCCTATTGCCATTAGGAAGGGCGTAAGAGCGTGTACTCAACACCCGATCTCCAAATTTGTTTCGTATGAAAAGTTGTCTCCTGTTTTTTCTGCATTTACTACTGCTCTAACAGGTGTTGAGATACCAAGAAGTATTAAAGAAGCCCTTGCAGACCCAAAATGGAAGAAAGCCGCACAAGAAGAAATGGAAGCTTTAGAAAAAAATCATACATGGGAGGTTGTAGAACTACCAAGAGGAAAAACTACAGTTGGCTGCAAATGGGTTTTCACGGTCAAATTTAATGCAGATGGCAGTGTTGGTAGGTACAAAGCAAGACTGGTCGCTAAAGGCTTTACTCAAACATATGGGATAGATTATAAGGAGACATTTGCACCAGTTGCCAAGCTCAACTCTATCAGAGTTCTTCTATCACTAGCTACAAATCTCGATTGGCCACTTCAACAGCTAGATGTAAAAAATGCGTTCCTGAATGGAGATCTGCGTGAAGATGTATATATGGATCCGCCACCTAGGTTCAAACTGAAGGAAAACTTGGTTTGTAAGTTAAAAAAATCTCTTTATGGCTTAAAACAGTCTCCTAGAGAGTGGTTCGAGAGATTTACTCAAGCTGTGAAGAGACGGGGTTTCCTACAAGCACAGTCAGATCACACCCTTTTCTATAAGCATTCTGAAAGCGGAAAAAGGGCCATCCTGATTGTGTACGTAGATGATATAATCGTCATAGGAGATGACTACAGTGAGCTGGAGCAGTTAAAAGAATACTTGGCAGGAGAATTTGAACTAAAAGACCTAGGTCCTCTCAAGTATTTCTTGGGAATGGAAGTTGCCAGAAGCAGGGATGGTATAATGGTTTCTCAGAGGAAGTATATTCTGGATCTACTCCAGGATACAGGAATGCTAGGGTGCAAACCAACTGAAACTCCCATGGAGCCCAATGTAAAACTTGGACTTGGAGGAGGCAAGGAGGTTAACAAAGAGCAATACCAGAGATTGGTCGGCAAACTAATTTATCTGGCACACACTCGTCCAGATATTGCCTTCGCCGTAAGTGTAGTAAGTCAGTTTATGCACTCACTGAAGGAAAGACATATTGAGACAGTCTATAGGATACTAAGGTATCTAAAAAGCACTCCTGGAATAGGGTTATTCTTCAAAAAGGGAGACAACAGGATGGTGGAAGTGTATACAGATGTTGACTGGGCAGGTTCCTCCGTGGATAGAAGATCAACTTCTGGATACTGTACCTATGTTTGGGGTAATCTAGTAACCTGGAGGAGCAAGAAACAACCAGTAGTAGCAAGAAGTAGTGCAAAGGTTGAATTTCGAGCCCTAGCTCATGGCATATGTGAAGGGGTATGGCTCGAAAGATTGCTCCAAGAGCTGAAGATTTCAAGTAATGCTCCAATGAAGCTTTATTGTGATAACAAGGCTGCAGTTAGTATTGCTCACAATCCTGTTCATCATGACAGGACAAAACATGTGGAAGTGGACCGCCATTTTATCAAAGAAAAGATTGACAGTGGAAGTGTTTGCATGACGTATATTCCAACCAAGGAACAGACAGCAGACGTCTTGACGAAGAGTCTTCACAAACCGAGTTTTGAAGATATGGTGAACAAGCTAGGAATGACAAACATTTACATTCCAGCTTGAGGAAGAGTGTTAGAATCTGTAAATTTTATAATTCCCTGAAATTAGCTTATTCCATTCTAGGTTAATTATGGCTAATTGATGGCTGGATAGTAGGAGATTGACAGCTTGTTATTAGGCTAATTGATGATTGATTAGTAAGAGATTGACAACTTGTTATTAGGCTAATTGATGGCTGATTTTGATGGCTGATTTTTAGGTGATTGACAGCTGATTATAGGCAGATTTTTAGGTGTTAATATCAGGGATTATTTTCTTTTTTTAGGCAATCTTCAATTGTATAAATTGTAGCCCTTGCAATAATGTTGATGTACAGTCAATAATAATAATAATAATAATAAATTTTCTTAACTTTTATAATAAGACATATTAGGAGTAGTGACAGATGATTGATTTCTTCAGAAATAAGCCAAGAAAAGTAGGGAAGCCTAAGCTGCCCGAGTCTTTTTTGATTATCTAGGTCTTCCTTTTTTATTAAACTGGTGTTGGTTTTTATTTTAAAATGGATCTCCTACCAGCCCCTCGTATAGTAATTAGTAAAGCGTTTGGTTCAACGAACGACGCCAATCATACTTATCTCCTCTTCATAGTAAGATGTCTTCTGCTTGCTATTCGAGGCTAGGGACCCGACCTGTGCCTTCTTTCTGGGGGCCAACATCTAAACAAAAACTGTGCTTAAGGAAAGCTTCGCTTGGCAGGCGATGCATGCCTATTCACTCGGAGAAGGCTATGAACACGAAAGTGTGCAATTCCTCCCCCTTGGCCCCTTCTTCCATGCCGAGTCACAGAGAACACCTTGGAAAACACTAATTTATAAGACTAAAAAAAATACAGATAACGAAGTAGATATGATCTTCTATGAAACCAATACCATTTTGTGCCTATATGAAAGGTCAAAACTTGTCTTAAGGTGTTTACACGTTCATACAATTAAATAAATATCGTCTTCATATGTGCATGGAGAATTTACAACATCTGATTTCTTCAAATGCACTCCCAAATTCTAGAACCAAAAGGATACAAACCTGCCATCTGAACTTATACAAACAAAAATGAGGAAAGGGATACAATATAACTCATCTGATTTTACAGGAAAATAGGAGATAAAGGGGGAAAAAATGACACTTACTAGGCACTAGTACTACCAAATGACATAAATAAAGACTGAGGAACGAATTAATGCACCATCTATATGGAAAAATCACCGCAGACAGACAGTGAGAGAATATTAATAGGCTAGGCTATTCAAATAAAGCCGCTACTAGGCTGCGAGCATGCAAGATGCAGATCACTTGCTAGCTGTTCTTCTTCTTAGGTTCTTCCAAAACAAATTCCGCATACAAATCCTTGAGAGCAATCACAACTGTGGTTATGAGCGGCCCCATAATTGCCCCCTAGCAACCGTGACCATTCAAAAATCATCAACGTCTCAAAATGTATGAAAGAAAAATAAGATGCAAGATAACTGGCAATTTAACAAATGTTGGCAGAATAAACAGCAGAAATCAAGAGTTAGGAAGTTATGTGATGGAGATCATAAGCATCAAATGTGGTTGGGACTCAGACTGATGGTCATAAGCATCTAACTTGGTTGATAATTAAAGGGAAATTCATCAAAATTTCATAGAAAACAACATTAGGCATCAATAAATTCTTCTTTTGAAACTTACAAATGGTTCATATCAAGAGAACAGAAAGAGAGATCCAAAAAGCTAGGGAAGGGGAGATCATAAGCACCAAATCTGATATACAAGGGACAGTATTTGTTGAACCAAGAAAAGGTTTTTGCATATGAAGTTTGGTTGAAATTCCATTATCCCAGCCGATGAATGTGCATCACAAAGTGAATTTCAGCTTAGTTTGGGATTGGCGTGCTTTGAAGGAAGTTATACTTTTACTTGTAGCAAAAGAAGGACAAGCAGAACCAGAAAACAAAATTTTAAAAATGTCAGCTTCTCCAAATAACTGTAAAAATGCATTGCTGTCTGTGCAAACTACTTCTAGACACTTTTGCCAAACACACTATTAGCATCGTATTATGAGCAAAAGCCTTTTGGGACTCCAAAATAAATACCAAACTAGAGTTCTTTCACAAAAGTTGGCAGCAAAAACAGCAAAAATCAAGAGTTTGGAAATTATGTGTCGGTGATGGAGATCATAAGCATCAAATCTCAACTAATAACAGGGAAAATGAGAAAAAAGTTTCTACATCATCAAAATGTGGTGAAACTATGGCTCTTAGAAAGAGCCTTTTCTGTTTTAAGCAATAAAGGCTTTGAAATGATAATTTGTGAATCTGTCTCCTAATCTCAACAGCTTTCTCTCTTAATAAGGATTGCGAGTGGTTGGCGATAGAAACTTGAAGTTAGTTGGTTACGTGATTGGTTACTTGATGCTACTAGTTAGTATTTTCTTAAGCAATTAGTGAGCATTTTGTAAGAAGGTTTAGCAGTATATAAGGGAGACTTAAGTAGTTCGTGAGGATTATGGTCAAATTAAAGGGAAACTGGGGAAACCATTGGGAGAGATGGGAAGGCTCTTGAGTCTCTACCTAGGTTTGGCGTGTGGGTCTTCTTTGCAATCTTCAGTTACATCATCAATAAAGTTCTATTCTTTGTTCAATGTCCGAGTCTGTGGTTATAGTCTTATCAGCTAGCTGCTTCTTCTGTTCTTTATGTTTTTTGCGACATTCTTCAAGCCATCAATTTTTTTTCCTACCATAGTTCAGGTTGTTAGACATGTATGCCTTAAGGAGTAAAAATGTAATATGTTTTTCGAGACATTTTTATCAATAAAGAATTTATTCATTATTAATATACCAAATCTTGTCCTCTTTACGTTCATATTTGTTGAATGTATGTTAAACAGACAATAGTCTAAGACTGTTGGTCTAAACTTTTAAAAATTGGGAATATGATGGACAGATTATGTAGAAGACATGATTCTTAAGGTAACGGTCTAAATCATAAGATCCGCAATCAAGAGAATAAAGTTGGGCGCTTTATTCGTGTAAATATTGTTATGTTGTCTATATCTCTATTAGGAGATGGTTTGTTTTGACCATCGGAGGTGGACTGCATGAATAAAAATATTGGCACGTTGTCATAGGTGACGATATGTTAAATCGGGACATAAAGTGAATTGATTTGGATAAATAATTCTGTCTCGGCAAATCGATTCACTTTAGACAATCATTTGTATTGTATCTTAATCCTGAGATGAATAGTAAGCCCGTTGTCTTGACTTGTGTCTTTTGATGTACCAAAGGGTGACACCCACATCTCAATAGTAGTATGCATGCCGGTACGTTGGAGTCATAACTCTTGATAGTGTAGACCTGTTATTCATAGATATGAAATACATAGCTCCTCTTTAGGAGTAGTGATATCCTCTTATATGCGTTATCTTGTAATTGAAAAACTGGAACGCTCAACCATTTGGATACATATGTGTAACCGAATGGTATACCGTCTTTGGATGGTAAGTTTTCCGATGGTGAGATAATGGAGCGTAAAATAAAAATAGCCAGAAGATAAGACAAAACTTGTCTTTAAGCCGATTGTGGATAATCTTATAGGGATACAATACACTATGATATGTCATAGAGACTTGGCTATACGGGCTTATTAATTCTATGCAGTTTGAGAGTGCAGCTCCAAGCTTTTAATGGAGTAGCATTGGAGTTGATAATTATGGCATGCTTTTTCAATAATTTATAACTTATGTCAAATTTATCAGATTGGTTAAAATTTAAAAGAATCAGATAATTCATATCTGTTTATCAGTGGAATTAATTTTGTGATAAAATTGATTCAAGATAAACTTGTTGAATTATTAAGATCGGATAATTCTTGTCTGTTTATCGGTTAATTTAATTTTTAAATAAATTATATCAAGATAAACTTATAGAATTATTAGGAATTCATTTATTTTCTTGAAGATTATCTAGATAAAGTTGTTTTAATTAGATAACTTTTCTATTGGGTTATTTGAATTAAAACTGAGACTTTATCTTATAGAATCTCGAGTGGAAAATAAAAGATTTGCTGAGATTTTTTTTCGACAGTTCGGCCTACCAATGGGCAAGTTCGTCCTGTCGATTGGGCAAATCGGCCTGTCGATTAGGCAAAGGATAAGATTACGCGTTTTACGCAGATTTTATCAGATATTGATCCGAATTTGATTCTGATTCGAATTTTTGAGACCTAATCTGATAAGGACTGACCCCAGACCCAACCTCTATAAATACGGAGTAAGTCTTAAGAGTTATTCAGATTAGTTAAGAGACTAAGAGTGATACTCTGTTAGTGAGAATCTGAAACTTCCTGAGAGCTTTTGTTCACAAATCACGAACACTAGCTTTGGATTCTCTCGATTGGTTGGAAGGAGAATCACCTGGTGGAAGAGCTGTACGTGTGAGCCCACACTTACCCCGATCGTGGATAGAGAATAGCAAAGAAGACCAGTTGGTTGAGGCTCTTCTAGAATGTTACCTCTCTTCACAGATTGCAGGAGTTCTTCGGCATACAAAGGTTAGTAAGATCTGGTTAATTTATGCACGTAGCATATCAAACTTATGTTTTAGAAAATACTCTGATATAAAATTTTTAAAATTCTTCTGCTTATTATTTTTCCAACATAGGTACATAATTTGATTTGTTTTGGTTTTATTCTTGGCCGATGTTCTCTTAGATGCTTGTTTGTGAGTGATCTCAATCCGCTTCTGGTTTGTTGTGTGTTTTGTTTTTCCTAGTTGTTCTACGTCGTTGATAAAAGTTATTTCAAGAGCTTGACAAAAAATAGATTTTCTCATCTGAAGTTTAACAAAAAGTTAAAAGCTATGTGGTGGTGATCCTAAGCATCAAATATGTACTCAAAAGAAAGCATTTGTTCTAACCTGAATTTTTTTTTCCCAGAAAAGGTGTATTCGCATAAAGTTTGCTTGAAATTCTGTTATCTCCCAAAGAATGCATATTTTTAAGTGTCATTTGTTTTACGGTTAAACGCAATTCAAACCTTTTTGCTATAGTGGTTTTTCTCATAAAACTTTGAATTGACGTTTAAACTTACGAGCCAAATGGGCACAACAAACTCCTAAAGATTGCTACATATAGGTTTGGAAGTCATGTGATGGAGATCATAAGCATCAAATTTGACTAATAATATCAGGGCAATTTTGTAAATAATAGTTCCACACTTGTGGCCCATCAACTGAAGCAGTAGTCGTTTGAAAGATTTGAAAAGCTATGTGATGGAGATCCTAAGCATCAAAAAAAAAAAAAAAAATTTCCAATAGGACCTACATAAAGGTGATTTTGCATAGAAAGTTTTTTCGAAATGCTATTATCTACCGTTAATGAGCACCCATCATGAAGTGAAAAGAAAAGACTCCTAAAGATTCATTCCGAACACAAATTTGATTATGAAAGATTGCATTAGGGCATCTAAGGCAGAGATTTACAAAGCGAAGACGCAACAAGCACTACAAGGGAATTCCTAAGGATCAACTCTGCATCAAAAAGAAGGCAGGGCAATTTTTCTTATATAGTTTTATCAAAATTATGTTATCGCACATATCACAAAATGAATATCAACAAGACTCCTAAAGATCATCCATGGAGAAACATAGGAACTCAAACATCAAGCACGTCAAAAGAGAGAAAAAAATGGATATAAATTTACCTCTAGGGCCGAGGGAAACAATGTCATTCCACCAATGATGCTAAGACCAGTAAGATATGTGCTGTGACCCGGTATATCCTCCTGGATTTCGGATGCACAGTAGTCCAGAAGCACAAGGTGGATAATGGACAATATAATGGCTACAATGTATCTACCTTCCAGGAGTAGCTGCAAAGCTGCAGGAATAGTAGCGAACCAAGATGGAAAAATTGGAAACAGAGAGCTCCCAATAGCAAGAACTGTGCACATGTACAAGAAATGAATTTTATACAATCTGAACAAAAGCCAAGTGAGACATCCTTGAACAAAGGCAATCTCAGCTGTGGAAAGCAGAACGCCAGAGATCGCCTGATCGAGAACCTCAACACACCTAACCCTTGCTGATTTTGAGATCGGGACCATAGATATCACTTGCTCTGTCACTCCGCCAGAGTCTGATGTAATCAGATAATACAAGACCCAGAAGAACACCATTGACTGAGACAAAAAATTGAACACCTCAGCAGCACCGTGAATAATAGAATTCCCAATGGAGAGCATAAACTTTGCACTGCTTCCTAGAACTGTAGTGCTACTAGCAATGATACGCTGCGAAACGTCCACACCCTTAATGGCATATCCTTTCGCCTTCTCCAGAAGATCCTCCCTACTAATTATCAATTCCCTAACAATGGCATCCACTTCTGTGTAAATCTCTCCCCACTCCCTATTTTTTATCCGGTTCCTCAAACTCACGAGCTTCTCCGTGTAGGGAGACGGGGTAATCAAAGCTGTCGAGGGTACAGAGAAGTTACCCTCCTGATGCTTGATTACAAAGTGCTTAATCCCAGTGACAAACTCACTCATGTTATACTGCATTGCCAAACTATCAATCTGCTCAGAAACAGTCTCATACAATTTTGTGCTATACTTATCAACCATCCCAGGCAAATCATTCTCATCCATCCACTGCCTAACCCCAATCTTCTCAGCATAATTGCTCTCCTCAACATGCAATTTCAAAGAAATAACAGCATCTTTACCTTCAACACCAATTTTGTAAGAGAAAAACATGACACCAATAATTAAGCCCAAAATCATACCAATAATCAAACCAATTGCCACAATTGTCTCCAACCTCTTCAACAACCCTCTAGTGAAAAAAGCACTAATTCTACTCCTTGGGAAACTCATGCTCCTAAAGGAAGAAACAGTTGACATTGTGGAGTCAACCGTCGTAGCACTAAAAACAAAACCTAATCCAACAAGTGCCAAAGACCCAAAACCCCCAACAGTCTCATAAACAATTATGAAAATCCAAAACGAGACAAGCCAACGGATTAACTTGGAAAATGCACTTCTGTGTTTTGTAGGGGGGTTTTGGGATTTGGGTTTTCTGAGGAGAATTCTGACACAAACTTCTCTGACTTCAACAAGTGTCCCCACAAAGACTCTGAAAAAGGCCACGGGAATGGCCAAAACGGTCTCTGTGAGGCCTAATCCTAAGGGTTCCGACCAAAAGGAGACAAGGGTTTGTTGGATACCTCGGAGAGGGATGGAGCAGAGGACGGCCCATTGGATTGGCCGGAGGTATTCTTCTAGAAGCTTGCAGATGCCGAAGAGGGTGAAGATGGCAAAGCCGAGGCCGGCGTGGGCCATGGCGATGCAGAGGGCGAGTCGGACTTGTGGGTCGCTGGAGAGGGCCGGTTTCTGATCTGGGTCAGCGGCGGATTCCGAAGATTCAGGCTCACGCGCCTCCTGTGGAGGAGGCGCGTCGGTGGGTTTTCGGGTAGAGGCTGATCGGAACATGTCTTGCCAGGCTGGGTTTGTGGAGTTTGGATCTGTGGATGGGACCAATTCCATATATAAGAGAGAGAAAGAGAGGAAGTTGATGTTTATTTTTTAGGTCCAATTAAGATATTACATAGGGGACTTTTTAAGTGGTCAGATTTGGAAATGGACCATTGTGTTCTGATGAACTGTTCGAGTGAAGAGGGAAAGAAGGGAGAGAGGAGAGCGGAGAGAGGAGAGAGAGAGGTTGAGAAGTGGGAAGTGCCAGTTTCTGACACAAAAGGAGGAGAGAGAGAGAATCAGTTGGATCATTAGAAGTAAGATTGGGTTCTTATGCAAAAAGATAAAATGAGGTGGCGTTGTCGGACTGACCTTTAAGGACATAAATGAGGTAATAATTAATCATACTTTGGTTAGATTATCCTTTTTCTGTTTTCTTTTCTTTTTTTCCCTTCTTTTTTAGCTTTTTTACGCTAAGAATATTATTACCATTGTTGCAAATCCTTTTTCTCCCAAAAAAAAAATTGCATATGTGGTCAAAATCGTATCGTACACGTATAATGTTTATCTCTTGTCACTTAAAAATAATTTAAATACTATAAGAAAAATATTTTTAAGTTTTTAAATAATGTAAGACATTAAGATGCTTTTATTTTGTGGTTTGAATTATAGTTTGAATTATTTTGCTATAGTATTTTCTCTTATAAAAATTTAAATTTTTATTCAAATACTCGAACCAAACAGGCTTTTAGAGAGTACATTTAAGTCTTAAAAATATGTAAAATGTCACATATAAATAGGGCTTAAAATTAGACCATACAAATGCAGTATCTTTTATATCTTATTATGAATTTTGTTTTTGTTTGAGGTGTGTTTTTTTTGCTCTTCTTATTCACGTGGAAAAATGGCCAAAGAGGAAAGAGACCAAATGTGTCGTTTACCTTCTTGTTGTTTTTTGCCTTGGCTGAAATGGCTGAAGCAACTTTTTTTTTTTTTTTGTGGGATATATTTATGGGTTAAAAAAATGTAAGCCATAGTTCATGTTCGGTTTTTTAAGGAAAATTGTATTTGTTAGTTCACTTCATAATTTATTTAAAATTAAATAATATATCTATCAAAAGAAAAATAGTATAAAATAAAAATTTGAACACTTCAAAAATATTATCTATTTGTCTTTTTCTGTTTTTTTTTTTTCTTCGTGCATCATGCCCTGAAATGTCTTGATCTTGAACAGCAATTTCTTTCTTTTGCTTTCTTTGACACGGTCTTATTTTGACGATTACTAATGCTGGAAACAAAAGAAATAATTATAAAGCAAATTATTGAAAAATGGATCCTCGCTATGAGGCCCATTTCTTTTTCTCTTGACTAGCTCTGATCAGGCATCGGATTTTGTTTCATCAAAAGAATACTTGAGTAATGGGACTATTTTTTTTAGTTATAAATAGTATAAAACTCTCACGTATTATAATAATAATAATAATAAAAAAATACTATAATATAAAGTTCTTATATGCTATAATAAAAACAATTCTAACAAAAGATTTTAAGCACCTTGTCAAATACCCTGCAAGTATCTTTATCCTTCACACTAATAGCAAACTTAAGCAATAACAAACCTCAAATATCAGTACTTTCTGCACTCAAATTCGGCTTTACCTTTTGACTATTTGTTCTGTTGAAACCTGGTTGGAATCAATTGATTAGAATTAATATTGGTTTAAAAAAAAAAAAAAAGAGTTAGAACCACAATTTACGGAAGCAAAAGTAATTTCCAGCAACATAAACTCAGTTCTAATTGTTATTGGACAAAAACGAGAGTTTTAGTTGAAACCGAAACTATCAGTTGGAATTAGGCTTTCAAACAGGCCAGTAAATCCCGACATTCTATTTCTTATAATCCCTATTCATTTTGAAAAATGCCTGGGGGCATTACTAGTAGTAAGCACAATAACTAATAAAATATGTGCCTAACTATAAGGCCTCATGTTCTGAGATCTGTCCTACTTTATATTAATATTTGATGTTCAGCAGCACTAGGATATATTTATTGATTTTCTTAACTTCCATCACAAAAATCAACAAACAAGAACCAAGAAACAAAGAATGAGGATGAAAGTGGTGGGTCATGGTCATCCCACGAACGTGTTATATAATTATCAACTTTAGACTGTCTCATTAGGAGTTAGTTTCCTTGTTCTAATCTTCATTTGTAACACTTTCTAGTTTGTTCAGTCTACCATGTGCTTCTGTACATATTTGGAAAACAAAAGGATTGTTGTGCTTTTGACATAAGCAGTACTTTACTTTTAGTAATGTAGAAGCACAAACAATGTAAAGATACATTTGTATGTGCACGATATATTGCTTTGTACTTTTACCAAACACCGATTTTAAATAAAATATTATGTTGTGGAGCCTAATTATTGTCGTAACAATTATTGTATCACGCAGAGAGGCTTGAGGTATGTGAATTTTTTCTTTGTAAACTTGTTCACCATAATAAATTTTATACAACAACCAAAAGTAGACATAACTCTCACATTAACATAATTCCTCTATAAATTGTATCTTCTTCGTCTACTACTTAACACAAAGTACAATTGCAAATTACTCGAAAAATAATCTCAAAGATACAATTCACATTCAATGGGTTTTCTAATCATGCAACAAACATGAAGGGTTTTTATTTGGCACTTCATAAACACATGTCATTCACATAGTGATTGTGCTTGTTCTCTTACGAAGGCAAAAATAAGCACAGAAGCGATAACCCAATGACATGGCCAACAAAACCCAAACTTCTTGGAAGCCACCATTGAGGTTTATTGTGTCAAAGGAAGGGGAGCTCTGAAGGGGCCTGCAGCCTCCTTTGCTTTCACACTCATACAGTTGGTCTCCAGCATACTGCACTTTCAACAGAAGTCTAAAGCCATAGTACATGAACGACAAGTACTTCAACCACTGCATAAATATTGGTATGTGCTGCAAAAAAAAAACAAAAAATCATACCTTGTGTTCTTCAATATTCTGAAATAGAGTTATAAATAGGATATATATTGTTAAGTAGGAGGTCCAGTTTTGATCCCAAAAAAAAAAAGTAGGAGGTCCAGTTCAAACAATTATTATTGCACTTCTTAAAAGTTCTCATCACGTGTTAGGTTTTAATATATCTCGAGCTCATAATTATATATTTACCTAATTAATATTTAGGTGAAAATTAGTTCCAGTACCACGTATGAAGTCTAGTCATTTGCCCATTTTTATGTTCAAATTATGCTCAAATCTTTTCGCAAAACTGGTATATTAAAATACCAAACTCTATGGAATTTCTTTAATTAATCCTAATATTTTCATACGTGACTGCTGATTATTTAGCATGCACATGAGGAAGAGCGTCACAACATAAAATTAATGTTGGTTCATATCCTAATAACTTAAGCTTTTAGGAAAATTGATAAACGAACAGGGACACTTTCATTTCGTACGATTCTTACAAAGAAGTACTCTATTTAATGCAAACTAAAACGTAGTTTGAGATTGTTGTGCTTTTTGAAGTTCCATTTTTACTTTTAGCAAAGGAGATGTAAAAGATTTAAAGTAAAAATTTAAATTTCTAGCTTCCTTATAAAGTCAATTGATGTCTAAACATGCTACTTGCATCGTGTTATGTGTGAAGATTTTTGGGGGCCTCCAAAAGCGATACCAACTCACAGAGTTGTCATCACACTATTAGAAGGCAACTAGGCTTCTGAAAAATTGTCATGTCATTCAGTAACAAAATTGTATATGTTAAGTAAGATAAAAATAATTTAAGGTCTCATGAGTTGGTTTTAAAAGGTTGGTAAAATAGCAGATACATCTAGCTTTACTCTTAAGTAGATTACCTGAACATAATAGCCTCCTGTGAGGAGAAACAACATTAGCACCAAAGAGGCAATCATACCAGCTCTTTTAACGCTCAAAACCGCAGCTCCAAATAGTTCTCCTGCTCCCTAATTACAGAAAACTCAACCTAATCTTATACATAAAAATAGAAAAAATAAAACAATTTCTACTTTTATCAATTTTTTTAAGAGTCGGTCTTTCTGAACTTTAAAAACTCTCACTTTGCTCCTTTAACTTCGAATCAGTCCCGCTTAACCCCTTCTGTTAGTATTTCAGTTAAAAAACAATAGAAAAAGAGGTGGTTAAGTGGGGTCATGTGGTCTTTTTTCATTTGTTTTCAACATAAATTTTAACTGGTGGGGTTAAATGGGACTAATTCAAAATTCACAGATAGAATAGGCATTCTTAAAGTTGATGAAGCGAATTCGTATTGACCATAAAATTAAGGGGCACAATGTAGGATAATCCTTTTGCTTTTCTCCTTTGCTATTCTTGTTCTTCAACATTAAAACTTACTTGGCTTGTGACAGCTACCAAAAGCATTGCAAATAGTGTGAGGAAAAAGCAAGGGACTGTTCTCTTGAAGCCAGCCATGAAGTAAAGTATGCTCATGAAGAATGTGGGATAGAAAACATGTGCTACCATGTCACATAATGTGCTACACACATAGTACACACTTAGTCTATACATGTCTGCTTTCCTCTCCTTCACCAAGTAGATCTTCTCAAATGGGAAGACGTATACTGATCCGAATATCGATGAGGATGTCCAGAAAATGCAGACGTAGAACATCAAACCAACCTGAATTAAAATAAGAGTATGAAAATATCTTTTCTAGCTTCCCTCTGTGTCAAAAGGGCTTATCGGTATTTCATTGTTTTCCTTTGTATCGTTTACCTGATCTCGGAGATGTGCCTCGGTATCAGTCTTGGACTTCCACCAAAGGAGACCCAACAAGATTGCAACTCCAACTGCTTGAACTAGTCTCAGCTTATCAAAGTAATCCCTGCATCTTTCTCTGAATGTTCTCTTAGACAAAATGCAAAACTGATCCCACCAACTCAGGGTCCAATCCTTCTTGACCTTAATAGCTGCTCGAAGATCTTCGGGCGTCTTTGTTGTTCTGTGATTTTCTTCTTTCTCCTTTGGCTCAAGTTGAGTCTTGTATTTGAGTTGTAAATACTATTACAAAATTGGAAAGAAATTTTGAGAGGAGAGATAGGAAAAAAGAGTTTAGACAAAGTGAAAAATAGTTGAGTATATGAGTTGATCTTACTTTTACTACAGCCTTCTCGAAGTCGGGAGATCCTCGAGGCACAGATAAATCTTCAGGAACACTGATGTCATTGACTTGTCCAGTGGCCAAATCAAGCAGAAACTCTGCAGGGTTCATCGGTATCTCGGGAACGAATTGAAGGGAAGAGAAGTATTCCATGGATTCTTTGGCCTTTCCATAGTAAACTGGATATCCTTGTGATATTAGCAAAAGCTTGTCAAACATTTGAAACATTCTGCTTGAAGGCTGGTGGATTGTTGTGATTATTGTCCTTCCTGCCTGTTTATTAGACCAACCAAATGTTGATTTTTTGAAACTTGTTTCGCTTTATAGTTTGGAATTTTTGATCAATGAAAATTTTTCAATGGTGTTAAGTACCTTGGCAAGTCCTTGGAGAATCATCAGGAGTCTATTTGCAGCTGTCGAATCAAGGCCTGAAGTCGGTTCATCGAGCAATAACAATGAAGGATCGACAAGAATTTCATAACCTATGCTTGTTCTTTTCCTTTCTCCCCCTGATACTCCTTTGATAAATCCTCCACCTATTCTTGTGTGACGGCATCTATGGTTATATGAGAGATTATTTAGAAAAATAAAATTTACAAGAAGTTAATATATAGAAACACCAATAATATTCTGTAGAAAAGAGTAGTCTCTAGCAAATTCCTTCATGGTGAAGGTACCTTTCAAGGTTTAGCTCTTTAATAATCATCTCCACTCTTTCATATTTCTCTTGGGGGCTCATGTTGCTTGGAAGCCGCAAAAAGGCCGAAAAAACTAGAGTTTCTTCCACTGTTAACTGTGGAAATAGTACATCATCTTGTGTCACAAATCCAATCCTGCAAAAGCCAACAAAGGAAAGGAGAAAAACAATGACACTTGCTCTATTTTACTTAGTGCAAGGAATAAAGAGGGAAAAAGGTTCTCAAAGATGGGAACTTAACCTCCTCTTAAGAGCTTGATTATAGGGTATGTCATTGTAAGTGATTTTTCCTTTGACATTTTCCACTAGTCTCCCTCCAATCACTCTCAACAAGGTTGTTTTGCCACTTCCAGAAGGCCCCATCAGAGCGAGGATTTCGCCAGGTCCAATGCTTCCTGTCATGCCCTTTAGAATGTACTTGTAATTATCATCATCCATGTTCAGCTGTGAGGAGACCTTAGACACCACTGCTTTCACCGGGTTCGAAGAAGCGAGCTTATTTCTCACCTTAAACTTCACATCTTCAAACTACATTATAAAAATTAGAACAAATTTGAATATGCTTTGCTCATTAAAATGCATGTACTTAAATAATCCAAAGAAGAATCGAGTTGAGGGACCAAGTCCAGAACAAATTGAGTTACAGAGACGAATTTTAGAGTGGGAAACGAACTTTGAGATGTTTTGCGAATTTTCATCCTAAAAGAAAATAGTAAATTTGGCGGTGGAATATCTTCTCTACCTTGAGGAAAACCGGAAGAGGACGGTCATTGCCGGTATTAGAATTCTCGGTTTTGATGTCGATCTCGGAGTACCTATTTCTAAGATATGCTTGAGACATGAACTCTATGCTATGACCAAAGCCATTGCTTCCTGCAATGTGCATGGACCCCATTGTTTGTGGTGACAAAGACATGTCCTCAATCTCATGATCTCTCCTCATTTCCATCGGTTTTGATGATCGAAAAAACCCGAGATCCTAGATTTGGCTGGAATCTGATCAGTTAATGGTCTTAATGGGAATGAGCCAACCATAAAGAACCAAAAACTTTAAAGATGGTACATTGGTTGGTAGGCCACATTCTTCCTATGCAATGTTTAGGACAAGAAAAAGATTGGTCTCACAACCTTGTCACTTTCTTGATAGACATGCCAAGGACATGACTAGAAATTAGTTCTTCTTAATAGTACTTGAGTTAAAACTTCTTAGATTCGTAAAATGACTTGCCATTTGATTGAAATACAAATGGTATTCTAAAGATGATGATTTTCTTACTTGATTTTGGTTCTAGAATAGAATAGATTGGAATCAGCTAAAGAGTATAAATAATCTTCTTTTATGCTCAATGTGTTAATCTGAAAATAGTAGTCTTAAATGGACAGTATGGGGATTATAAATGAAACAAAACTCAAACCATTTTTCAAATTTTTTTTTTAATTTTAATCTCTCACAGAAACGGATACTGCTGAACAACAGAAAATTTTGGTTACATGATTTCAAGTTCCAGATTTCAGAACTTTTACTCAAGCTTTTGCATCTGAGGTTTAATTTGGCCCCTTTTTTCAAGTTCCATTGTCGTTTTGTTGATATTTTCTTTCTTATGATGTTGTCGTTTTCAAAGTCACACCTTTTTATTTTGTTTTCCTGCTTTTTAATTCTGTTATTTTATACCCCTCATTTTGGACACGTCGGTTTTTCAGGGCACTGCCGTTTTTGGCCAATTTCTGGCTCCTGTTTTTTTTGTCGGTTGTTGTCGTTTTTACGTTCCTGTCCTTTCACGAATGTTGTCGTTCTTTTATAACGGTACAGAACGCTAGCCGTCGTTTTCCAAGTAGTTGCATAAATTTTCATTGATGCTTCTCATGTTTTTGTCGTTCTGTCATAGAAACAGATAATGCTAGCCGTCGTTTTCCAGGTGGTTCCATAGATTTTCAAAGGTGCTTCTCGGTTTTAACTTCTTGTCGTTTGCTGGATATTGCCACGATTTGTTGTCGTTTTCATGACACTATTCTCGTCGATTTTAAAACGTTGTCGTTTTCGTTCTTTTAAGTCATGAGGTCATAGTCGTCATTATATGTTCTTGCGAGTTTTTAAAATTGCTGTCCTTTGTGTATTCGTATTGTGTTCTTGTTTTCAAATTATACCTTACATTTTGGAATTGTTGTCTCAGTGACGAAGCCAAAATACTTTTTTGTTAAAGGGAGCTAAGTTGAGCTATTGTTTTCTAAATTGTGTCAATATAAAATTAAGATCCCAAAACTAACTATGACCTTTTACATTTACACTTGTCAAACTTGATCACGCATGCTATGATTAAACTTTAAAATTGGAGTTCACGACTCAAGATTATAAGTTGACAGTTCTCCAGGATTGAAAACCACTATATTTGATTTAGTACCATTATTTTTACTAATAAGAATTAGAGAATGCTTTAGACTTTATCTTGAAAAACAGTTCCGTGATTGTTCCATTGATTGACACTTTAATCTTAAAGGAAAAACATTTTATGACTGATAATTTGTTTTTAAATTAAAATTTCAACATAATGCGTTAAGTGTATTTAATTAATCAAACACTATTCTGATGTCGAGGAGTCATATTTGTAGTTTTATTTTTCTCTTCCTTTCTTATCTTATGGTAAGAAATTCCGAAGTGTTTGGGCCATTTAACATATTTGGTCTTGTCTTATGGCTTTTTAAAAATGATGTTTTTAAAAATTTAAGGAGATAAGATTAGAGTTCAAAATTTTGAGGACTTTTGTGTTATTTGTTGTATTTCTACTTGTATAAATGTAAGGGTCAAAAAAAAAAAAAGTTGGATGCTGCCTAGCCCCTCCCAAGCCTATACTCCCTTCAGCTCCTGTAGCACTTTCGTACTTTTAAATTTCTAATTTATGTTCAATTTGTATGGTTTTTAGGTCAACTGTCCATTTTGGCATGAGAATTTCAAGGCAGCCCTTAATTAGAATTATCAACTTTATACGGTTATCAAGATAGAAGTAATAAATCATTAATTAAAATAGATAATTTCAGAACTTAAATAGTCAATTAATGAAAAAAAAAGAATTAATTATCAATCAACAATATGAAGATATAAAGAAATGCAACAGTTTTAAATGCATAATTAATTTTTTTAATAATCCTAAAATATCAAGCATAAAAGTATAATCCTTCATTTGCAGCATCTGCTTTAGTTTATCAGTTCAACTGTGAACAGTGTAAAGCTCTCAACAATTATAATAAAATACAAAAAATAACTAAATATAAAGCTCTCACATGTTATAATTTTTACACTTAAAATATATGTTTTAACTATTATCCACGCGGCCTATAAATATAGCTAGTTCTAATTGCAACTTTTGTAGTTTTTAAACGATGTTTCTGCTTCTTACGTGCGTGTCACTATTGAGGCTTGAGTCTCGTTTTCAGCATCATTATTGTTTTCACATTTTGTGGCTACTCAGTAGCTGTTCTTTTTTTCCCTCCATTTATGTTGTTCGGTCATTCATTGTCGTTTCCGTACTGTTGTCATTTTTTAGCTTCCGGTCCTTTCGTCCATTGCTGTTGTTTATTGAGGTGATTGTCGTTCTAAGAACGTTGTCGATTTCTTATTATACTGTCCTCTCACACATCGTTATAGTACGTCATTATTGAAGCTCTCTTCTTATTATTATTTTTTGTTATTTCAGCACCCGCACTCTTGCTCGTTGCTGTATTGAATCAAGTTAGAACGTAAATATTTTTATTGTCTGTCATTATAAAAGTTTTACATTAAAACTTTAGTGTTAAAATTTAGTTCCAAGCACTTATTATTGTTTTCAGTCGTTTTTCCCTCTTGATTTTAATATATTTGTCGTTTTCAGATACCGTTATGGTTTGTACCTTGCACCAAGCCAGCTGCCGTTTCATGTCTCTATCGTTTGTCGTCTTCAAAATTTACTGTCGTTTTTGGGAAATTTGGTCGTTTTATGGTATCGCTCGAACAATTTGTTGTCGGCTTCCATCCTTTTATCTTTGTCGTTTTTTGACACCGTTGTCGTTTTTAATACCCAGCTATAGTTGTCGTTGCATGTCTCGTCGTTTGTCATCTTCAAAATTACTGTCGTTTCTCTAGAAAGTTGTCGTTGTACGCCATTTCGCTTGGAACAATTTGTCGTCGTCTACCATCATCTTATGTTATTCAGTAACAAGAAAACGAAGCAAAAAGGATATCATTCATCAGTGAAAGAAAAGCCAAAAATCCTTTTACCTCGATCTCATCTATCAATGGCGGATTCTCAGAAAATACTTCTCAACTCCCTCCGAAACTCCGGCGTTCTTCTCCCTCCCGATGTCTCCTCCATCGGAGACCTCGATCCCTCCGTCTTGGTCTCCATCTGCGCTCAGTCTCTCAACCTCATCGCCGGTGACAGGGCGTCGTTTCCGACCTCCCTCCGCGCCGATTCCTCCGTCACCGATCAGTTCAGGATATGTACGGACATGGCTTCCACGATCAAGAATCTCGGATACCTCGCCGACATTAGCTTCCACCAGGTACGCATTCTTCGATTTTATTTTATTTTATTTTATTTTATTTTATTTTTAGTTTAAATTATGAGTTTGAGAGAAAAAAAAGATCTTTATAAGAAAATTTGATTTTTTTTTCTTTTTTACTAGGTAGAGAATTCGGTTTTTCCATTTTTTTTATAGCGTTTAATTATCTTTTTGAGCATGAAATTCGGGAAAAATGAGCTTTCGTAAGAAAAATGTGAACTTTTCTTTTTCTTTTTCTTTTTTTCCTTCTTTTTAAAATAGACTCCTTTTTTTTAGAATAGAAAAACTAGATTCTTTGGTTCTTCAATTTGTGGCATTTAATTATCAGTTTTGTACGGAAATTTTAGTAGAAATTAAATAAAGGAGGAAAAAATGATTGAACCTCGTGAGAAAATAAGTGAAGTTCATCAATTTTTTTTTCAAGTTTTTACCAGGTAGAAAGTAGAGACTAAAAGAAAAATAGAATTTTAATTTGTAAGAAAAAATTGATTTTTTTTTTTTGGTATGCGTGTGTGCGGTTTTTTTTTTTTTTTTTTTTTTTTTTGGTATTTATAATGGATTTATGTGTTGCTTAGGCAGTTCCTGTATCCATCTGAGGAGGAATCGTGTAAATTGATTAGGTTTTTGGTGGAGAGGCTTTCTGAATCTTCAGAAGGCGGAAAAGTTGACGATTTTAACAGATTTGGCAAGAGGAGAGAAGTGAAAAGAGACGAGTTTGAGAGTTATTTGGAGGATTGGATAGAGAAAACAGATGAAAATGGAGTGGATAATAATTTGAAAAGACTTGAGGCCAAATTGAATGATCTAAGGTTTATGAGTGAAGGATCGGCATCAATGAATTCCATGGCTAGAGATGCTAAAATTGATTTTGATGGTAAATTAGAAGAATTCAACGAGGAGGGATTGCCTAGCACATTTAATAGGAGGAATTTGACCCAAGAATTTTCAGATAATGGAAGAATGGAATCAAAAAGTCAGGAATCTGCATTCGGAGAGATTGTAATTTCGTCAAAAGATCAGTCTTTAAAGGTATGTTTGGTGGAATTTGGATATTTTAGATTGAATGAACAAAAAAGAAGATGATTGTGCAAAAAGATTAATTCATTTTTGTGTTTAGTTGATCTTTTTTCTCTTTTGCAATTGATGTTCAATTCTTTTTCCAGACAAGGTTTGCGATTAAGGAGGCACAAGATCGAGAGAAGGTTTTTGCGGATGAGGTGATAGTGAAGGCTTCAGCATCACGAGATCTTGAAGAAGAGTTGGAATTGTTAAAAGCTGCTGCAGAAATGGCGTTTGATGACCAGCATCATGTTGATTTTTACCTTGAGCAACTTAGGGAGAAAGTAGAATTCAAAAGGCATCATCTTGAAGAGTTGAACTCTCAATGGTATGACCGTTTGATAGATTTTCATGAAAATTTAGCATGTCTAGTCCAATTTTGTACTGAACATAGGCTAAAAGACTTGAACTATGCACAGCCAAAAAGTATTTAGATTGTGAAAAAGATAAATAAGCAGTCTTGCACATGAATGCAACTTTAATTTTCTTGCGTAAATTACCTTTGACAGGGAGGCTATCAGAAAGCCTTTGGAAGAGGAGAAGAGAAGTCTTCAAAAATCCTTGTATTCAAACAACCCAGAGGCCAAGGAAAAGTATCAAAAGCTGAAAGAAATTGAGCTAGAAACACAATCCGTCTTATCTGATGTCGAAAAGAGGTAAGAATTCTTGCAATAAATGAATGAACTGATTTACATGCCGAAATTGTTATTACATAATGCTGTACACAGATTGCCCTGTGAATTGGCTTGATGCATCCCTTGTTTCCTGCTTATCTCTCATCATTGTTGCTATGCAGGAAGGACGAGCTTTCTACACTTTCTAAAGAACTAGAGAAGCAGGCCAATGTCGCATCTAGGAAATCCTATATTGATCGTGTGAAGGAGATCACAAAGAACAGTCGGAAACAAGATACTGATTTGGATCGGATATTAAAAGATACAAGGCAGCTTCAGTTAGAGAGTAATTCCATCCAAGAACGTCTGCATAGAACCTATGCGATTGTGGATGAGATGGTATTTAGGTAAAAATATGTTCATTGTTTAATTGAGATGGCATTTATAATAAGTTGATTATTATCCGCTTTGTGGTTCAAATTCGCGGTAATGTTTTACTTAGAACTGTCTGTGCAAAAAGTAATGTGAGACCTTGCTTGCTCAACTGAAGAGGTCTTCTGTGCAGGGAAGCTAAGAAGGATCCAGTTGGAAGACAGGCATATAGACTTCTTACAAGCATCCACGAGTGCTTTGAACAAATTTCGGAGAAAATCTTGGCAACGGATAGAATACAACGAGAAGTGGCTGAACGTGAGAAGAAGCTTGCAACCATGGCCTCACGAAGCCTAAATGTGGACAAACTGCAAGCTGATCTTGATGCAATCACGGCGGAGAATGAACACGTAGAGAAATCCCTCCAGCGCAAAGAGGATCAGTAACTTGTTACCAAAGTATATTCTTTCATTCGCCACATGAAAATCTCCTTACACTTTTTTTGTAATTCTTTCTCATATTTGGATTCGTGTACACAAAAATTAGGGGCTTCCGGACCTGAACATTTTTCCCATCTTCTTGACGTGTTTTCAAAGAGTTAATAGGTATAGATGGCATATGCATGTTCCTTTTTTAGGAGAATTCTGGTAAAGTACAAAAATTCAAGTTCTGTTAAATCTTTTACTTGTTATATGATTCTTATGTGATTAACATCTAGAGTTACTCAATGCTGATGAGTTTTTTTTTTTTTTTTTGTGGGTATCCTAGCACACAATTTTTTTATAATTTTTTTACTATTACTATCACCCGCTTTATGATGTATTTTTGTCAAAAAAAAAAAAAGACTGATCAAAATGACAAGAACTTCCTTCTATAATAGGTCTCATATCAATAGTGTCCCTTTTTTATCTTTGAATTTGAGTAAAATCATATAAAAGGAAAAGCATGTGGAACAGGTAGCTTGTTATGCAAATCTAATAGTTGAAAAACAAAGATCTACCGTTCAAACCCTATCGCAAAAATCTCCAAGAAATTGACCTTTAATCATTGATAAATTTGGTTCTCATACTAGGAACCCATTTCCTTATTTTCCTTTACGCCTTTTCAAGGACTTGGAGAATGCGACCAAAACAAACCCCACAATGAATAATATCAACCCAAGCTAATAGAGTAACATGTACTCCAAAGCTACCTGGATAATCCCAAATTCCAGTCTTGGACTAGGAGCCATATATTATATATGAACCACCAATGTGATTCAATCTTTTCTTACCGTTGTTGGATGCCAAGAAGAGTGAAGTCAGGCATATACCAGAGACAAAAGCAAACATCCAAATAGAAATACGAGCTATATTCACCCTATCAACAAGCAAAAAAACTATATTTGCATGCTCAACAGATGTAATAAAGTGTAATAATCTGATTTATTATATAAATAAATATATATATATATATATATATATTTGGCAAAAGGTGTTGTGTACGTTTCCCAACCACTATCGTACGTAGGGCCTAGGTGGTTGGGGAAGAGCTGATGAAAAGCCAAAAAACGACACAATAACTGATCAGTTAAATCACTTGTTGAAACCTCCAAGTGGGGTTGGCAGGATTTCACTTTACTTGGAATTTGATTCGAGGGCTGATTGTTTCTCAGTTTGGCATGAATCCTAGTGTCACGGGGTCACAATTAATAGTCAGGGAGTGAGACCCACTATTTGTAAGACTACTCTTTTTAATACTCACATATCCTATATTTTATTGAAAGAAAAAGAAAAAGAAAATTGTGAAAACACTACGTCATGTTGCAGGATCAGCTTTCTATTAGTGTGTAGTGATAGGTATTGTCGGTGTCCTAGCATGGGCTGATTACAAATTCACATTTCAAAATTTTTAATCCGCTAACTACGATAGATTACCTCATAAGTCGTACATCACAATCTCTAGTTAGTTAAGAACCGGCTCTCATTCTGTATGTCAATATCGACAATCAATGAATTTATGGTAAGAAAAATCCATCAAATTTAAAAATTGTGAGGGTTGAAATCCTTCTACCTTCCAATTGTGAATGTTCTGCTAGTATTTTTTGAAATAATTACATTTGGCAAGTTGATATAAGCTTTTGATGAGACTTTTAATATTATCCTAAACAAAATTATAATTAACTAAAAACAAAATTACCAATTGATACAAATAACCTTCCTATTAGTATTGTATTGTTTTGAGTTGTAAGATCTTCATGATATTCCACTAAATTGGCATATTTTTTGTCATAACATAATTATGATGTCATTTGATGGTCTATGTTAATATGATTATAAAGTGATCTGATAGTCGTAAACTACACCTTAATAGGATTTTTGTGGCACCCATTATTAAATCCTTTAAAAAAACATACTTAGTTATCCAAAAAAAACAAAGACTTAATTCAAAGTTTTCATTTAGAAAGTAGAGGTCACGATGTTATCCAACAGAACTTTATACTTGCCATAAAATTTGAATTTCCTGTTAGGATAATGACTAGATATTTGTGCCCAAATGAGAAGCAAATCAAGTCAATGCTAAACTAATTCTAATTAATTATTGTTTTAGTTTAAAAAATGATTAAAAGCGTCAAAGGAAGTTGTTATATATAGTAAATGAAGTTGGTATCCAATACCCATCGCTTTGTTATGATTTTGGATAATGCAACCCACACCTTTCTTTATCTTAAACCATTAAAAAAAAAAAAAGATTCCAACAGATTGATATATAAAAATTTGAAAAACAAAAAAAAATTGATAATGCATGGTTACGAAAATAATCGTTTGAAATCTTAAAATCACATCAACAGAAAAAAAATATATATGTATCCAGGAAACCTAACCCCTTTATTTATTTAATTTTTTACGTGGATAATACAACCTACACTTTTTTTTTTTGGTAAGTGCCGCGGGCACTACACAAGTGCTATGTGCACTTATATTAAATATAATGTATATTAGCAATGCTCTAAGCACTGATTTCCTTAAGTAGCCTATTTATTTTTGGATTGTATCTAATGCACCTCTGTAATGGACAAAGATACATTGGGTAGTCTGGCTCTATGGCTTGGTCCCTTAACTCATCTATCTCAGTTTATACACCATTGTTTTAGGACTGAGAGAGTTAAGAAACATCCAAACCAGGAAGAACACAACAAGATCTCAAATACGAGGAACACAACAAGCAATAGTTTGGATTACACACCGACGACAATGGCCGAGGGTATGTCAACGATCATGCTTGCGTAATTATAATCTTATGTGCTTATGGTTTATGCATATCTAGATTATATTTAGTCTAACAGTTTGCATCAAAGACGTTAATATTACTTCTGTCTTGTTTTATATAACCTGCCATTTTGAACTGTAGCATCCCGTTAGAAATTTTTTATGGTTTCGGGTTAGGAATTTTATGAAGTTTTAATAGAAACTAAAATTAGAAATCATTAGGAAATTTAATTTCTATTGTTTCTATGATTTAAAAATCCATTTTTGACATCCAAAACATGAAAAAATATTTGAGTCTACAACTGGGTCGTCATTTTAGTGATTCAGGTCACGAAAACTAGGAAGAAGATGATGACTACAAACGACATGTCATTTGGCATTATGGCCAGCCAAACGACATGTCGTTTGCACTAGGTGGGATGCATTTTTCAGACAGAAAAATGACAACGTCATTTTGGGCCTTAATGCCCAAAATGACATAACGTTTTTATGGGCAGAAATTTTAAAAATATCAAAAAATTAAAAAAATATATATTTTTTGGGTATTTTTCCAGATTTGATAATTGAATATTTTTGGAAAATTTTTCATAAAATTGAAATATTTTAATATTTTATGAAATTTTCATAACATCCATAATTTTGATATTTTATGAATTTTCTTATTTTAGTATAGTTTATGAAAAGATTCATAATTTTGAATATTCATATTTTTTGGTATTTGTTATGGATATTATATATATTTGTGTGGATATAATTTTATCTTTATGTGTATATATTATTTATTATGTATAATTTGTGATTTTAATTATGCATGCAATATTAAGTTGAATAATTTAATACATTAAAATTTGTATAAGTATTTGCTAGATTATGCTATTTGTATGTATAATTTTAATTTATGCATAAAGAATATTAGTATATAAATTATTGATTTTTGTTCATATTTATTTATATTGCTTTATATTAGATGTAATTTATTTATGAACAAAATTTTAGAATAAATATCTAGTCATCCATATAATTTTAATTAATTAGAGTTTAGCCACGAAGACTTTAATTATGCAAAATTATATGCTAAGTGATTTAGGTTCATATTTAGAAAATGTCATTTGTAGTAGTTAATCATAATTGATATAATAAATTTTATTCCACATGAATTTTTAATATATTTGTATGGTTAATTAGGATAAAATATCAAATTATATTTTTTTAATTTACCTACTGGAATTAAGAAAAGGAACATAATTTGATAGTTTTATCATAAAGTTAAGTGAATCTAATTGAATTAGAACTTTAAACCATAGGTAAGTTTTATATCACTAGATTCATAATTTTAGAACATGATTTACATTAGCAAAACATGATATATGTTTATTAGTCTTGAAAATTATGAAATGTAAGCATGTAATTATTAATTTTTATGCAGCTTTGCAACCTGCGAATCACTCTGACATTAATTGTGAATTGGAGAGAATTGTTCTTTATCTTGGGTGGATGGACATAGACTATACTATTAGGAAAGATGGACCTGTTATTACTAATACTAGCAATGCAAATGAAAAGGCTCTTTATGAACATTGGGAGCAGTTTAATTGCCTCAATATGATGTTCATAAAGACCAATATTTCTATTGGTATTAGAGGTTTCGTCGATCAGCATGGGAATGTTAAGGCATTGTTGAAAGCATTGATGAGCAGTTTGCAACATCAGATAAAGGACTTGCCAGTACCCTTATAATTAAATTTTCATCCTTAAAGCTCACCAGTGTCAAAAGTGTGCGTGAACACATCGTAGAGATGAGAGATACTACGGCTTAATTAAAGACACTTGAGGTTAATATGTCTGAATCTTTTCTTGTGCACTATATATTAAATGCTCTTCCACAGCAATATGAACCCTTCAAAATATCTTATAACACACATAAGAATGAATGATCAATTAATGAACTTATGACCATGTGTGTTCAGGAAGAATGGAGGCTGACAATAGAAATGGGTGAAACTGCATTATTGACGACACAAGAAAAGAATAAAAAACAAGCCAAACAAAAGAAGAAAAATAACATACCTATTCAAGGTGGAATCAAAAAAGAATCTAAGTGTTTCTTTTGTAAAAAGAAGGAACACATAAAGAAAGATTGCACTAAATTCTATAACCGGCTTGAAAAGAAAGGTAATTCAATCTCATTTATTTATTATGAATCTAATATGCTTAATGTTAATCATAACATATGATAGATTAATTCTGGTTCTAAAATCTATATATCGAATACCTTGTAGGGTATGCGAAATCTAAGGATGCTAGTGAGAAGTAAACAAAGCATCTATTCATGAAACAAGATGCGTTCACATGTAGAGGCAGTTAGTACATGCACTTTGATTTTAAGTACTGGCTTTATTTTGAATTTGGAATAGGCTTTTTATATTCTTAGTTTTTCTATGAATTTAATTTCAGTTTCAAAGCTTGTACCTTTGAAATATTCCTTTAGTTTTTCAAAGATATCTTTTAGTTTGTTTTATAAATATGATCTTGTTGAGAATGATATATTGCCTGATGGTCTTTTTTCTATTAATTTGCAAAATGATACTACTTATAATGCTATACATGTTTATGCTGGTATAAATTGTTGTGTTATGAATGAAGATTCTTCTATATTGTGGCTTTAGAGATTGGGACATATCTCTATAAAAAGAATTAAGAGATTAGTAAATGATGGAGTACTTAGTACTTTAGGTTTTACTGATTTTAACACTTGTGCATATTGCATTAAGGGAAAGCAGATCAACAAGTCTAAGAAAAGTGCAAAGAGGAGTACAAACATATTAGAAATCATACATCTGACATTTGTTGTGTAGGCATGGACTCGTATAGTCCAAAATACTTTATCTCTTTCATAGATGATTATGCCAATACACGCATCTCTACTTGCTTCGTAACAAGAACAAAGTATTAGATGCTTCTAAGATTTTTAAAGCTAAAGTAGAAAAACAATACGGAAAGCAAATTAAGATCGTGAGAATGAATATAGGTGGAGAATATTATGGTAGATACACTGAGAATGGACAAGCACCCAGTCTATTTGTGAAGTTTCTTCAAAAACATGAGATAGTTGCCCAATAACTATGCCTAGTTCTCCAGACCAAAATAGTGTGGCAGAAAGAAGAAACCAAACTTTAATGGACATGGTAAGGAGTATGCGTAATCATTCCAAACTACCTGAATCCTTGTGGACTAAAGCTCTTAAAACAACTGTGTATATATTAAACTGAGTTCCAACTAAGGCTATCCCAAAGACACCGTTTGAATTATGAAAAGGTTGAAAACTGAGTTTACAACATATACGCATTTAAGGATCCTCGTCTGAAGTAAAAATTTATAATCCACAAGGAAAAAAAATGGATCCAAGGACCATTAGTGGGTAGTTAATTGGATATGACGAAAGGTCTAAAAGATACATATTCTATTATCCATCTCATAGCACTAAGTTTGTGGAATCAAGAAATACAAAGTTTCTTAAGAATGAGTTGATCATTAGGAGTGATCTATCATAAAACTTTGTTTCTAAGAAAGATTATTTAAGTGCTTAACCTTCCTACTTAAGTGACATATTGATTGTTGTCCATAACACTCCTCAAGTTCAAACAAGTGTTGGACAACCAAACATTGAAATTCCATAAACTGCTAATAATAATCCAAAAGATCAAATTATTCAAGAATGCTTGAAATTGTTGAACAACCAGTTGAGCAACATATTCCTCAGGAAAATATCAATACAACATTAAGATCTACTAGAATAAACAAAATCAACAATTTTTAGCAATTATGTTGTGTATCTACAAGGGTCAGACTATAATGTTGGAGTCAAAAATGATCCTGAAATGTTTTTACAAGCCATGAGTTGTAAAGAATCAAATTTATGGTATGATAACATGAAAGATGAGATGATTTTATGGCATTTAATGGAGTCTAGGATCTTGTCGGGTTGCCTAATGATGTAAAATCCGTAGGATGAAAATGGGTTTTCAAGACAAAGAAAGACTCATTAGGCAACTTTTGAAAAATATAAAGTAAAACTCCTCGCTTAAGGATTTATTCAAAGAGAAAGAATTGACTAGAAGAAGACTTTTCTCCTGTATCTAAGAAATATCCTTTCCTATTATTGTTATGGCATTAGTTGCACATTTTGACATAGAGTTGCAACAAATAAATGTAAAGACGCCTTTTTAAAATGGAGATTTAGAGGAAGAGGTTTACATGAAACAACCAGAAGAATTTTCTTCCAGTGATGATGAGCATTTGGGATGCAAATTTAAGAAATCTATATATGGATTAGAACAAGCATCCCACCAGTGGTATTTGAAGTTTTATGATGTTATCCCTTCATTTGATTTTGTAGAGAACATAATGGATCAATGTATATACCAAAAGGTTAGTAGGGGTAAAATTTCTTTCCTTATTCTACATGTGGATGATATTTTACTTACAACTAATGGAAAGAGTTTGCTATATGAGGTGAAACAAATTCTCTCTTCAAACTTTGATATGAAGGATATGGGTAATGCATCTTGTGTCATTGGTGTAAAGATCTATAGAGACAAATTTAAAGGAATTATAGATCCGTCACAAAAAACCTATATCAATAAAGTTTTAAAGAGGTTTCGGATGAAAGATTGTTCACCAAGTATAGCTCTTATTATGAAGGATGATAAATTTAATTTGAACCAATGCCCCAAAAAAGATTTTGAAAGAGAACAAATAAAGAACATCTCATATGCTTCAGTTGTTGGAAGCCTGATGCATGCTCAGGTTTACACAAAACTTGACATTGCATTTGCTATGAGAATTTTAGGAAGATATCAGAGTAATCCAGTTATGGACTATTGGATAGCTGCAAAGAAAATGATAACCTTCAAGGGACCAAAGACTACATACTTATGTGTAGACGAACTGAAAATCTAGAGGGAATTAGCTACTCAGATTCGGACTTTGCTGGCTGTACTAATCCACGAAAATAAACATCTTGGTATATTTTTATGTTTGTAGGTGGAGCTGTCTCTTGAAGAAGCACAAAGCAGAATTTGACTACTTCTTCTACTAAAGAGGTTGAGTTCATATCTTGTTTTGAGGCAACCTTACAAGGTGTATAGATGAAGAGTTTCATTTACGGGCTTAGAATTATGGATTCAATTTCTAAGTCATTAAGAATATATTGTGACAATTTAGCAGCGATTTTTATGGCTAAAAACAACAAAAGCGGTAATCAAAGCAAGTACATCGACTTTAAATTTTTAGCCATAATAGAAAGTGCTAAACATAAAATACTGGTCATTGAACACATTAGTACTGAATTAATGATAGCTGATCCTTTGACAAAAGGCATGCCACCATTCAGATTTAAGGATCATGTAGAAAGAATATGACTTGGTTAGTTTGTGTAATTTTCGTTGTAAGAATGAATTTATTTTCAATGAAACTCTATTTTAGTTATGATATTTTCTCATATTTGTTTTGTGTACACATTTATTTATTTATTTTGAGAAATATCATTAAGTTTGGAACTAGAATAAAAATAAGGTTTATTCATTAAGTATTAAGGGATGTAATACATTGTGATACATGGAAGATAATACTCATCTTTAGATGATCTATCATCACGACTCATGGATTTGTTTCTTACTATGTTAAATAATATATAGGCCAAGTGAGAGAATATAAGTGTTGTGTGTACTACATAAGTGCTATGTGCACTTATATTAAATATAATGTCTATTAGTAGTGCTCTAAACACCGGTTTCCTTAAGCGGCCCATTTATTTTTGGACTGTATCTAGGGCACCTCTGAGATGGACAGAGATATATTGGGCAGTCCGGCTCTATGGCTTGGTCCCTTGGCTCATCTATCTCAGTTTGTATACCATCATTTTAGGATTAAGAGAGTTAAGGAGCATTCAAACCAGGAGGAACACAGCAAGCTCTCAAATCTGGAGGAACACAGCAAGCAACAGTTCAGAGTGCACACCAACAAAAGTGGCCAAAGGTATGTCAACGATCACGCTTCCATAATTATAATCTTCTGTGCTTATAGTTTATGCATATCTAAATTATATTTAGTCTAACATCTTTTTTATAAATCATTAAAAAAAAACACACACACACATTCCAACAAACTGATATTTAAAAATTTGGAAAGCAAAAAAATTGACATTGCATATTTATGCAAGTAATCGTTTTAAATCTTAAAATCACATCAAAAGAAAAATATATGCGTATTCATAAAACGTAACCACCGCGCCCCCCCACCCCCCCCCCCCCCCCCCCCCCCCCCCCCCCCCCTTTTTTTTTTTTTTTTTTTTTTTGCCCTAACAAAAATTCTCATAATAATAATAACAATAATTGATATCATGATTATATTTTTTTTTCTTTTGGCTAAAGAATAATTGATAGCATGATTAGAAAAGCTACAAAACTCCCAACGAAAGCAAACTACTACCTAGGAGAGGTGACCATCCTATCACGTTTTATAGATTTTGAATTTTTCTATAATAATAGAAAATAAAATAAAATCATGTTATTTGTTACTTTACGGGAAAGGTATGTCGTCTTTGTATCCTAGAAAGTAGTGAGAGAAAGAGAGTTAGAGAGAGAGTATTACTAATATCATTGTTTTGGAAGTAACAGAAACAAGACAAATGGCATAATATCGTCAAAAAAGTACAATTGCCTCGCTTCTTCTTCACCATATTTATATTCCTTCTGAGATTTGTGTCTATTCATAATTTCTCTTCTCTTGTTTATCACACAAAACACACACATACACACACACACACACACATATATATATATATAGATACGTGTGTTTGTAGATTATTAACCCGACGTTGAAATAAGATTGTCAAATTGAATATACGTAGTGGGGTTGTGGGGTTAGATTGAAAAAAATTATATATATATATATATGTGTGTGTGTGTGTATAAATCAATATAAGAATTTGGATTGATATGATAATGGGAATGCTTGGTTCGTTTTTTGGAGGGAAGGTTAGAAAGTTCATCATCAAGATCAAGAGGAAAGACAGTGATGCAGGAGAAGCAGGTAATTTGTTTCTAATATGACCATTAAAAAAAATTATTGATTTTTATTTTATTTTCATTGTTTTAATGTGGTTTTGCACCTTTAGTTTTCAAAATCTTTTAGTGAAATCTGGGTTTTTGTTCTTCTAAAAAAATGAGAATAATAATGGAGAATTCTTAAAGCCCAATCTTGTTTTTTTATATTGTTTTCGACCAGTTAATAAATTTACTTTTTGATTCTGTTTTGTTGGTAATGATGATATATAACTTGTTTTAGGAGTAATGATATTTCGTTAACATTGTTTGATCCTCATTATAATCGTTAATCATGATTTTTTTTCTTTGTTACGTTATAGTCACTGTTTATTAATGTGATTTTGGTTTAGTGGTTTTGCAAATTCTTCATCTGATTAATCTGGGTTTTTTTTATTTTTTACTTTTTACTGAGAATTTCTCTGTTCTTTCAATAAGAAGAGAAATTGTATTTGGTAGTTCTGAACATTCTATTAATCTGGCAAATAGTTCTATTGCTTGTGACAATGAAAGGGTCTTAGAGAGAGAGAGAGAAACAAACACACACAAACAAACCAAAAGTTTGCCCTATACAAAGGAATGTGTGATCAATCTCTAAAATAAGTTTTTTTGTCATCTCCTCTTTTGAGTTATTTTTATGTTGTAGCTTCTCACATTGCAAAATTAGCAGGTAAAGCTCTTGAGGAGCTCAGAAGTAGTCTCTACAACGAAATTCGAACTTCCGAAGGAGCCAAGCGCCAACAGCAGCGGTTTTGTGGCCCGGTCATCGCTATGACCTTCAACTTCATGGTGGCTGTTGGAATCATTCTGGCCAACAAATTGGTCTGAAAATCTTTTTCCATGTCTTCTTGCTTGTAATATAGTTATATATGTATTGTTACTTTTGCTCCATGTCTTGCAATCAGTTGAGTTTTTCTTCTTCTTCTAGGTAATGGGAAGAATTGGATTCAATTTCCCAATCTTTCTCACACTAATCCATTACATAACAGCTTGGATTCTACTTGCAATATTCAAAGCACTCACGATTCTGCCCGTTTCCCCGCCTTCGAAAACCACTCCTTTCTCTGCTCTCTTCTCCTTGGGAGCTATCATGGCTTTTGCTTCTGGTCTTGCCAATACCAGCTTAAAACACAACAGGTCTTTTCTTAGTAATGATTCTTTACATTTTTCTCTTTGCCTTTTGTTAGCTTGGGGTTCGGGAGATTTGAACACTGATATGTGAAATTACCGCTATGCTAAGCTTGCAACCACACTTCTTTTATATTGCAGTGTGGGGTTCTACCAGATGGCTAAAATTGCTGTCACTCCAACTATTGTTTTCGCCGAGTTCATCCTCTTCAAGAAAACTATTTCTTTCAAAAAGGTAATTAAGACGGCATAAAAAAATTTGCTCATGTAACAGGGCAATTTTTCGTTAGTTTTTTTTTAGAATGGTTTGTGATTCTTGTGTTTTAGACGAGACATTTACATATCTATTTCTGCTTCTTGCAGGTTTTGTCTTTGGTTGTTGTTTCAGCAGGTGTGGCAATTGCAACTGTCACAGACTTAGAGTTCAATCTATTTGGGGCCATAATCGCCATTGCGTGGATAATCCCGAGCGGGACAAACAAAATCCTATGGTCTAATTTGCAACAGACTGCCAATTGGACAGCCCTCGCGTGAGCATTCTCTCTCTCTCACAATCTGATAAGCTAAAAGGTGAACTCATTGACATTTTGAACTTCAAATAAATTTCTTTTGGACTTCTAGGTTGATGTGGAAGACAACCCCAGTTACCATTTTCTTCTTGGTAGCTTTGATGCCATGGTTGGACCCACCAGGAATACTTTCCTTCAAGTGGGATATTCACAACTCAACCGCCATTCTCTTATCTGCTCTTCTTGGTTTTCTCCTCCAATGGTCTGGAGCTTTAGCACTTGGGTAATACTTTCCTTTCTACCAAACAACTTTTAGTCACAGAAGTTCTCTTCCAACTTTCAAGCTGGGCGAATTTGGTGGTGGAGTCCAAAAAACAAAAGACCTTGTTGGTGCTAAATAGTTTTGGACCGTCATATATTCATCTTTATTCTAATGTGATTAAACGTTTAGAAACGCATAGTATCAACAAAAGATTTCCTATCACAGGACTTCACTTTAGTGCACACACAATTGCTTCAATTATGAGTCCTCTCTTAGCTTCCTAGACTTGTTTAGAGGAAACTAATGACGACCATTTCTTTTCATCCTTTTACACAGAGCAACCTCTGCAACTTCTCATGTTGTGCTTGGACAGTTCAAAACCTGTGTACTACTACTAGGAAGCTATTTTATCTTCAACTCGGATCCCGGGTTTGTGAGCTTCTGTGGGGCTATTGCCGCTCTTTGTGGTATGACCATTTACACATCACTCAACCTGAAGGAGAAACATGAAAGCTCCAGCAAGCAGCCTTCTTCAAAACCAACAAGTGTCCAAGAAGTTGCAAAGTTGGATGTAAAGGACAACTCAAATGTTGTCTAAACTAAGAGGACAACATATGAAATTTGTGTTCAGAGGAAGTGTCTAGGCGCATATAGAAGAGAAACCCCTGTAATCTCCCATGTTTTATTCTTGGGAGTCGGATCAATTTCGAGCATGAACTCAAAAACTTGAAGACGAGTAATTGAAATCGGCAGTTTTGGATTTACTCGAGTCGGCTCATAAAAACAAATGTACAGATTCATTTTACTGGTTCCAGTTTAGAATATTTTTTTAAAACACGGTGTACTTTGGCTCCTATCTTGCTACAGTTTCCGATCGATTCCTCTTGTCCGCATAAGGCTACACCAAGTGTGGTTTGTTTTTATGACTTGGTCTTGGATGCTAATAGATGAAAACATGAACTAAGATCCCTTGCCATTTCACCGGTGATCTCAAAACATAAAATACACATCTAATCGCCTTTATATTCAGGAAAAAAAAAGGAAGCAAAGAAAGGGATTTGATTTTAAGATGATAGGTTTCGTGGAGATTTTCAATGTGGTGGGCTATTGAATTGCCCAATCCTTGGTCACTTTCTAAATAGGTGAATAATGCTCGTAAATTAAAAAATTTGTGAGTGCTTAAAATAACATAATTAATAGACATCTGATGATTCTTCATTTATGGCTCTTAGGAAAACGTTTGCAAACAAACACCTACTTCCATGGGAAAATATTTGCCACTTGCAAAAAAGATAAGAAACAACCAACAAAACAAAATAAAAGTGCCACTTCTCATATATTATCACTTACAACCTTATAACTCAACATTGTTGCTATGGAAATATACAGGCGAGATATCAGAAAAAGGAAAAATTGGTAAATCCCACCTATTCTATCATTCTCTTCTCTTCAATTCCTATATTATATCTTCAGGAATTACTAAAAGGTCACTACTACCCATCCAAAAAGGGAAAGTAAAAAAGCCAAATGAAAAGGGCTGAGGGGGAACACAACATCAAGAAAAGGCTAAAGCCAAAAAAAAAAAGGAAGAAACCCTAAATCTATCCCCCTCATTTTCTTAATTGGTCAGTTCTTAAATACCCCCAACAAAGATTCATATCAAAAATTCAGGGCCGCTTCTAATATTTACACTCAAGATCAGGCCCCCAGCCCAAAAATCTTTCATCTTGATCCAAACCACACTTTAAGCGTGATACTCCATTGTGGCCTTCGAAAAAGTTTATTACCAATCAGAAAGCAGCGTTCCAATTAATTTGTGCGGACTGAGGCTGCTGATAAGCACCGGAAGGGGGTCCTATGGTTTCGATAGTTCCAGCCATAGCTTGAGATTGCTGCAAGAGTGTTGACGGCGTGGTCATAGCATGACCATGGGGGAAAATCCCAGCAAAGGTACCGTGACCGGACTGCTGAGGGGAGAAAGCAATATGTCCCTGAGGGAGATTGTACAGGGAATTCACCTGCAAGCTGGGCATGTCTTGTCCTGCAGCATGAATCCAAACAGCTGAACATTCAGTCTGCAAAGAAAACAACATGAAGCAATCTATTAGCTATTGCAATTAGACAATCAACAATTTCACAAGGAAAGAAATATACAAATCAGGAACCAAAGCTTAGTTTGGGATGTTTTCTTTGGAAGAAGTGCTAGACAAAGTAGTAGAAGAAATCAAAAGTTAAATATGCTAGTTTCTCAAAATAATTGTAAAGTGCATTGGGATCTTGGCAAAGGTCCTTTTCTTTTTCTTTTTTCTTTCTTTTTTTTAATTTTTTTTTTACTTTAACAAGAATACTATCTACACCGTGTTACTTTCGGGGCCTCTAAAAGATTCTGGCCGAAAGGTCTACTTCTATCCAAAAATAAAACATAGCACATGCAATGACAGCTTGTATTTCATTGAAGTAAAGAAAAACCCACTAGTTGTCCGGTGGTGTAGATTTGGTTTTCCTTCAAGTGAGATGCCACTAGATCTTCGTTACCCATAGAGCTTCCGGATGTAACTGGCTGAGCGTAACCAACAGCGGCAGTAAGAAAGGAACCCACAGGCTGAATACCGATATGAGTTGGGTTTGTACCATTGTTCCCTGGCTTGAACTGTGGAAGAGAGAATTTGACCCCAGTGGGTGCTGGTTGGAGATACACATTCCCGGTTGAAGGTTGTGGAGGAAACCCATTATAGCTTAGGAACTGGTGCATTGGCGACATATAAAACGGAGATAGGTATTGGCTATATGGAAAGAAGCTAGGGTATGTCTGCCTGAAATCAGGAACCGTCTGTGGAGACACAGGAATTGAGTTTGGCAGCGGTGGAGATACATTTGTGCTAGGTGGGGGACGAGAATTCCCGCTCTGCAATGTGTCTTAGAACGCATCAGTGACATCTTACAGAAAATAACTTGGAAGAAAAGGTTAGAAAGTACTAATAAAAAACAAAATTAAAAGAATTCTGTTATAAATTTATCTATAAGCTAATCTAAGACTAGGGTAACCGATCGCTGCGTTTCCCCATTAATGGAATTTTTTAATGAAAACACAAATGGATTTCTCTCCCAAAGATTATGAATGCTCAAAATATTACCAATTGTAGCCAGCACACAGAAATTTTATCCACGCTGACACACACAATTTATCAAAATCAATCCCTAACATGAAGATGAACCTAAAGAGAGAAAAAGAGGGAAAAAAAAAAAACTATTGAGAAACAGGATCAGAAAGCTTACGGCAAAGTTAGGGACATGAGATTCATAAGCCTGAGTTTCATGTCCTTCCATTTGTACAAGCTGGTTCCCAACCATGGGAGGCATGATACCAAGACCATTGCTGGTCCCATTTATGGCAGACAGGTTCTGAGGGCCTTCCGGAGGAAACTGTGTCTCCTGCTTCAACTGTTCAACCTTTGAATCTGTACTATCCTCAGAAGGTGGCAATTTCTCAAGAACATGAGGCAAAGACTGTGAATTATCATCGAGATAATCGCCTTGCACAATTGAGGATACATTTTGATCGCTGCGCAAAAAACACAACAACTCAGATAAGAAAATGCGGAAATAACAAGGATTTCTATATTTAAAGCTACCAAAAACAAGTGAACAAACAGAAGTTTGAGCAAGCGACCTATAACTTAATTCTATCATCATCTCTACATGCTTGTTCTACAATTTCCGATACATTATATACATACACACACTTTACACAACAACAACAGCAGCAACAACAAACACACATTGCCACGAGAAAACCTAGAACGGGTTTTTCTCCAGTCCCAAAATATTAAACCAAACGCAGCTGAATCTCTTAAGGATTCATTTGCAGTCTACTCGCACCATGTGCATACACACAAATGAACCTGAAAAAAGCCGCACTAAAAATTAGCACATTACTCTTTTCCTCTTTCTATAAGAGAACAAATGAAGTCAACTTTGATTCAATCCCCTGATTCGAAAAAATTGAATCATTAAACTATAACCATGAAATATATTGGAAATTTAAAAATACTTTCTTGCTATCATGAAGAAGAAATTTCCAACAGGAAAGAGAACCGAGAGATAATACGAAACTACACATAAAACCAAACAAAATGCAGAAGTTAGATAGGTTAAACAATTCACCAACCTAGGAGAAGGTTCTTTAGAAGCTTCACCGCCATCATCAGAAGATTCAGCGACACCCATGTTATCATCAGCACCAAAACTGACTGACTCCACTTTTGGTCCAAAAGAAGCATCAAAGCTTCCAAAAGTCAATCCACTCTTCAAAGCTTCTGGGACTTGAAAATGATTTGGAAAAGTAACATGTTGCCCATCAGAAACATGCGACTCGCTAGTCGATTGAGAGCTAATTTCGGCTGCAATAGCAGCAACCTCTGATGTGATAGCTGTTAATAGAAACGAAACAAAGTGAGCAAGCCACTTACTTAAGTAATAACAAATACGAAACCGGTCACACATACCTTTCACAAATAACAGTTCGGACAGATTAATAAAAGTGGTGCTTTAGACAAACAATAATATTTGAACCAAACAAACATCAGCATCAAGAAACATGACAAAATCCTGAATACAAGTGCATCAGAATATGATATGATGAGATTGAAGAAAAGGAAGAAAGCTCCATATGGGAAAGCGTGCCTTTAAAGCAACATTTTATGCTGACAACATAAAAGAAAATCACAGCAAAAGGGGCAAGAAGCTCTTGAGGTGACTGGCTATCACCATCAGAAAAAAGGTCAGTTAGCCAAATTACCTTCAAGGGTTAACAGAGGAGGAGGAGGTTGCGAAGTCTCAGATGTCTTTGGCTTGCTTGGACTCTTGTTATGCACGGCCCCATTCACAGCTTTGTCACTTTCTGGCTGACCCGAACTAACATTGTCCTTCAAAACAGTTTTCTTTTCATCAATATGACTGGGTTCAGCAGCCAACTTTTGCCTCCCTGCTTCATTTTCTGCCGTACTTGCACCATCCGAAGGTGTAGAAAGAGAATCTGAAGAGTGAACACCAGATATCGGATTGAGCAGATGCTGATCAGATTTTTGTTGCTCAGTGTCCATTGAGCCAAAGGTAGGTGAAGAGGTCACACCAAGAGCAGCGGGTTGAGCAGATGCTGGCCCCAATTTGTTTACATCACTAAGTGAAGGGCCTTCAGAATCAACGGATGATTTGGGGGCGTCATTGTGAGAAGTTCCACTAGATAGATTTGCGGTGCCATTAGATAAGGACGTTAATGACCTGTGAAAAACAGGGAAATATAAATAAACCAAATAAAATATTTCCAAATCTAAAAAGCAATCTAGTACTGAACTAAGGATCTAAACCATTATACATTCAGGAATTGGAGATTACTTTGTGGCTCGGGGTGCAGCATTATTTTTTGTTCTCTGTAAAAATGGCAATGAAGGGGAACCTCTATCTGCAGTGTGATTAGCCCCATTTTCTCTTCTCACAGCATTCTTTCCGCCACCGGCATCTGAAAAGAGCCATTTACAAAAATCATATCAAATATCTGAGTTTAATTAATTCCTTGTGAAAGGAAAGAATGAAGCTGTTTTATGTGGAAGTGGAACAAACATATGCAAAGACCTAAAGTAGAGATGATTTTAAGGTTTCAAACACAATGAAGTAAGTGTGTTTACCTGAAGCAAAGTTAGAGCCATAATTTCCTTGCCCACCACCTCTAGCACCTCTCCTCTGCGTGCCCAGTGTTGGCCTTTCTTCAGATGCTTTGCTGTTTAAGTTCTACAATGGTGACAGCATCGTGTCATAAAGAGTCAAATAATTTCATTAATAGATCTCCACAAGCTGAATATTGAAGCCTAATCAACTTTGTATAACTTATAAAAGCAATACTTTTAGATTAACTCATCCAATCTTACCTCCTTTCTCCGGTCACGTCTTCTTTTCACCTCATGAAATGTATCTGCCAACCAAACATTACTTACTTATTATGTTCAGGAACAAGAAAATGGCGCATACATTCTAACATGTAACAAACAAAATTATTCCCATCCCCCATCAACCTCATCTCGTATTTTATTCATAAAATTTTCTTAATAGCGGAGTAAATAGATATGGCTGTTGGCGATGTTAGTCATTGAACTGTGATACTTTGATCCCTGTACTTTTCTATTGGCCGATTACCCTGCAAATTCTTTTTTTTTTTTGGCAGTTTTGGTCCCTCAGCCTAAAAATGTCGACAGATTTATTCATTCAATTTTCTTGATGAGAGATCAAATAGATATGAAATTTAGCTTCTCATCAACTTTAAGTTGGGGGAAAAAATAATAACTTCACTGCCTGCGGGACTAAACAAGATTAAACGATTTAATCCAACAACTAAACGTAATTACTATGTTCTCACCATGCTTGGATTTCTTAATCACAACAAATTAAAAGCCAAGCAACAAAAAAAATAAGTAACAAAAAGCTCAAACTTTTTTTATCAACTAACAAAACCCGGAAAGCTTGACCCCGAAGTAGCTAAAGCTCTTACTTTGCTAAAGTCGCCACTCCCAAAAGAGAACAAAAAAAATCCTATTTTTCTCTTAATTCCTTCCACTTTTCTCAGCAACCAATCCATGTGAAAAAAAAAACAAAAAAACCCCATAAACCCCATCGATCAAAAAAAAAAAAAGCCACCAAAAACCCCAAACCCAGATACACAAAAAACCCTAATGCGATACACAAACACATATAAATATATAAATACATATATACATATATGTATTAGACCTAAATAAAGGAGCTTTTGGGCGGTCTCGTTGGGATCCATGGAGCACTCCGTAAGGACGGCGAAGATTTCATCGTCTCCGTGCTGTTTTCCGGTTATCTCTCTGATGTTTTGGATCAGCTTCCGTACATTGTTAGGGATTGAAACCCTAGAACCGCCAACGCCGCTGCTGCTCATACTCTGGTTTTTTTGTGAGAGGAGAAAAGAGAAGAGAGACAGAAAGAGAGAGAAAGACTGTGTCTGTGTGTGACTTTTGTCAGAGAGAAAGAGGAGAGCGAGAGGACCGGAAAATGAACTTGACCCTTATATACCATGTAATGTAATGTAATGAACTAGGGGGAAAATAAATGCGACGTTTATATAAAAGAAGTTCAAAAAAAACGATATTACATAATTACCCTGAAAAAATAAATGTGACATATGTGTTTTGGGTCATGTGTGACATGCATATATATATATATATATATATATATATATGCGCATAAATTTACGTGTTTTCATGAGAGAGAGAATAAAATTGAATGTGTTTTCCTCGGGAAGAAAATGTATGCATGTTGTATGTTTTGTTTGAATACTTTGTTAGAACTAATTAGTTTTAATTAACTACAGTATAAAATTTTTAATAATTATAATAAAAAAATAAAAAAAATAATATAACATGTAAAGCTCTTATATATTACAGTATTCAAACTAAAATTTTCAATTCCAACAGGTTTGCCAAACATCCTAATAATTTTTAATTTAAAAAAAGATCTTAATAATATTGCACATTTTAAAAATGTTAATCTAATTAAAAGATTTTTTTTCACAAATTAAAATATCTATTAGTGATATCTTTTCGTTCTTATAAAAAAATTCCCTTAAAAACAGAAAGAATTAAAAGTATCAGAGCAAATAATAAGAATAATAATAATGCAAGTGAAAGGGTTATGAAAGAGGAGGGCTCTAATTTTTATTTTACTTTTTTATGGTTTGGTGTATTTCACATGTGTCCACACAGTTACACATGGGATTGTACGAGTAACCTTAAAAATGTTTACACATGGGATTATAGTGTTATGTATTATTTTTTAAGGGGAAGAGTGATATATATTATGCATGTTAGAAGGACCTATTTCTATAAGGCTTTATTTAAAAAATAAGTTGAAACTTTTTTCGGGATATTAAGTAATGTTTTTGAGAAGTTTTTTCTCATTTTCAAAAACACATAAAACAAAAATGAAAACAAAAACATGTTTGGGTTAAATTTTGAAGAGAATAAAAATAAATTTTTTTTCAAAAACAACCAAAATCTCATAAAGCTTTTGAAAACCAAAAAAAATATATATGTTTTCACTTTTTTTTCTTCTTTCTTCTTGACCCAGGACCCTCTTTTCCTACTAGCCCCCCTTCATCTCCTCTTTATCTTACCCCATCAATGTACCACCCTTATTAATTGGCAGATCACGGCACCGCCTAGCTAGAGTAACCCTAACAACCGACTCCCCGACCTATGTCGTCTCCTCTGAGAGAGAGGGGTGGGGGTTGAGGTAGTGACGGTGGAGGAGGCGACTGTTGGAGGTCCATCTTCACCGGCGACTCCATAGACCCACTCTTACTGACAACCGTAAAGACGATATAACCGACCAAGATTGTTGTCCTCCTCCCACCCTGTCATCTCTCCAGTAATTCTCCATGCCCGTCAAAGCTTGTCAGACGTCAAAGGCTTTCAACCATCATAGTCCGTTAGCCATCAATCTTCATCGAGTGCTCTCCACGGCTAGATCTCGTGGGCGGTCAAACTCTGCATTGAATGGGCCACCAATTCTACGAGAAGGCCATCGATCTCCAGTAGGGTTGGGTCTGTCGTCTTCTTCACTGCAACTTAAGCCATCGAGTCGTCATCGATGTCATGCTCACCAGAGCAGAGGAAGACTTCTCCTCTCCATTTTATCATTAATAATAATAACTAAATTATTAATATATTAATAATTAGTTTTGTAAAATTAAATTTGGGTTTTATTTATATCAATATTTTTAAAGAAAATATTTATTTTAGAAAACATAACGCCAATATACAACCAAACACAATTTCAAAAACTGTCTTAACATATTTTTCAAAACATTTTCATTTTTAGATTTTTCAAAAAACTAAAACCAAAATGAAAACACTACCAAACGGCCCTTTTAAGTTTCAACTTGTTATAGTATAAAACTTTTATATACTACAGTAGTTTATTACAATGTAAAACTCTTACATAGTACAATGTTTAAGTTTTAACTTTAAGTTCCAACTTACTTTTCCAAACTGAATGTAAATCTTTGTCTAAATATTCAAGTGTTTGTTAGCTTACGTGAGTTTTAAAGAGGAAAAAATGAGAAATTACAACGTAACATGTGCTATTGAGTCAAGAAAAATTCTGAAATTTAAATGCTATGTAATTGACCACATTACATATAAATAAAAGTTAATAAAAGGCTCATGAGATGTCTACCATAATTCATGTCATTAGATTTTTAAAAGCAATCTCAGTGTTTAATATCCCTCTTCCATCAATAAAATAATTTTATAAATCTTAAAGTGTGTTCGAGAAGTGTGGTCATGTTAGAGCTTTACACTATAGCGATTTTTGCTTTTCATAGTAACATGTGAAAGCTACTATTTGTTGGCTGTAACCAACAGGCAAACACCCTATTATTGAACTATCGATCTTATGTTAACTTTGATTTTTTTAAAAGTGGTTATTACACCCCTTCAATTAAATAAGTGTGTTAAAACTAGCAAAACAAATATATATGTGTTAAAAAAAGCACTAGTCTCATTCAAATCTTTAAAAATTATATTTATAATAATGAACTAGGTCAATGAAGGTGTATTTGTAAAAGATCAGTTTCATATAAATCTTTTTTTTTTAAATAATGAATTGTGGCATGAGATTATTAAAATGGGTAATGAAGGGTGTATTCATAAAGGAGAGTAAAATTTTCCATTTTAAACCCCACTAAAACAATAAAAATGAAAATTTTTAAACAAGAATTATATTTTGTAAAAAATTTAGAAAAAAGAAAAATCAACAAGAAACAAAATTGCAACATCCCCCACTTTGCGGTGGGCAGAAATACGTTCATACGTTCAAAATGAGTAATATTTCGTAAAATTGCTTTGATTAAATACAAATTTTCCTTATAAACCTTACATAAACTGTTAAATTTTTTTTCAAAAATATAAAAAAAAAAAAGAAAGCACACAACACTTCTACAGCCTTCCTCCCTCTATGGTGACCCAAGGCATAGACAATGTCGCAAGTCCCCCCAGTCCATTCGATTCTCATGTCGAGCACCCTAAATAGCTCAACTATCGCGACGCCCATATCTTCTCCCTAGCGTGACAACAACCACTGCCCTCGTCTTCCCATTGCCTTGTGCAAGATATTGACCCCAAGTGTGTGCTTCCATGGTGGAAGAATTTGTGCAGTCGCGAGGAAAGACAGAAGCTACGCGCCCCTTGGAAAAGAAGGCACGGCCGCAAGTAGAGCACCACAAAAATCGTAGCACGAGGCAAATCTTGAGCGACCACATGTGTCAGCATGCTCGAGTTTGTATTTTGCATTTTTCTTTTTTGGTCTTTGTTACCCTTTCTTGTAAAAACCTATATATAAATATGTTGTGCTCTTCTTTCTGTAGAGTATATCTTGGAATTTGGAGAGAAAGAGAGGCTAGAGAACAACACTAGAGAAAGTGTATACAATTTTTCTCTCGTAACTTTTTCATCATCATAGTGAATTATTTTGCAGCGATTGAAGATAGACGTAACTCTCACATCGAGAATGAACCACTATAAATTTTATGTTCTTATTTATTTTTTATTCGTATATTTTTTGTTCTTGGTAGAATTTTAACTCGCAACAATATATAGTATGTGTTTGATAACATAGTTGGAACTACAAGTTTTTTGTAGCAAACTTTTACTTTACATTGTAGCATGTGAAAGTTTTATATTGTAGCAATTAAAACGTATTAGTTTCAACTAGATTTGTTAAACAAAGCATTGTATAACATGAAGTGGAATCATGGAAAGGATTTAAAGAGGAAATAGTAGAGCACTACGTTACCTTTGTTAGGTCTGTGAAAGGTACTATGGTATTAAATCGGTCTGTAACACGTGAGACTGCGTACATATTAACAAGAAAAAAAAATAACAACAACAATGAGACTAGGGCCGGCAATTTCGGACACGGCATGATGACATAATATGAAAACGACACGATATAAACGGGTTTGGACCGCACGAAGATTAATTATGCCATAAATAGGTTGTCACGAATAATATGAAAATAAACGTGTTAGATTCATGCTAGCACGCTTTAACACGTTTAATTAAATGTGCCGTAAACGTGTCGACACGACACAATACAATCCGCTCGTTTATAGTACATTTAAACTTAAAATAAAAAATTTTATAATTTTGCAAGATGAAAGATTTGAACCTTACACCTATATGTGTATTATTAAGCTTGTCTCCACCACACTAAATGATCATTTGTATAAAAGATTCAATCCATGCACGTCAGGGTGCATTAAAATAAAAAAAAATTTAGGTTTTTGCGGTTGTAAGGGATCAAACCTTGCTCTTAAGGTTGAAAATGCCGCCTACCCACCACCCAAGTGAATAAGTGTTTTTGGTTAAAAAAGGGCTTCTAATATATTTATTATAGTTCTAAAGTTTTAAACCAAAAATCTCACATTGAAAACAAAGAGAGACTTTCTCTCTTTTTTACTCTATATAAACACTACCCGTTGGCGTCCCTTGTGCTTCAACTCACGTTGAGATTAATTTATGTGCAATCTTGAATACTTAAAATTTAAAGATTGGAAGAAAATACAGTTAAAATATTTAATAATTGAATATTGCTACATTTTTTACACTAATAAAGACTTTCTAGTTTATAGTAAAAAAATTTATGCAATAAAAATATTTAATTTTTAAAATTTTGATAGTCAAAAATTTAAAAAAATTTATATAATAAAAAATTACATAATATTTTTTTTAATTGTGTCGTGTTAAACGTGTTCTAGGCGTGTCATGTTTGTATTTGTATTTTAAGCACGTTTATTAATCGTGTCGTGTTCGTGTTTGGTTTAATTGTGTTGTGTTGTAAACGTGTTGACACAAACATCACACGTGACACGAATTGCCAGTCCTAAATGAGATGTCATGTCTAAATTACCAAAAATTCGTGTACTTGTACAACTAATGCTGTTAAGAAGAGAATTATACGTAGACCGATGTTGTCACATGGGCATCATCATTTTCTTAAAATTTTTGTTTTTAGAAAATTGTCTTAAAACTGTATTTTGTAAACGAGTTCAAACTCATGTAATATAAAACTCTTATGTATTATAATATAAAACAAAAGAACAAAATATACTATTGTTTAAAACTCTCACATATTATAATATTTGAACTCATTTTTTAAGTTTAAACTCATTTGTCAAACATCCTTATTATATTTTTTTCCTAAATATCTAATGCCGCATGTACCATTATAATTTTTAAGAATATTGAAAATCAGGCATGGATTGCTATCAATTAACGCTAAAAGCTTAAACATATAGATGCTATGCAAGTGTAATCTCCAGAAAGAAAGAAAAAAAAAAAAAAGTCACAAATCCATCTGAGGTTGTTATTATTTTTAACTTTAATAGATGAAATTGTGAGAACTTTACGAAATATAATATGTATATATATATATATATATATATGTATATATATAGTTTTTTCTTTTTTCTCCCTCTAGAAGTTTAACGATTCTTGCCTCAACTACAAATTAAAGTTCCTGCTTATCTCTGAGTTCTTTTGTTCCTTTTACTAGTGAATTTATTTTTTGGCTGAGTAATTTAACCAACTTGATGACTCTCAATAGTTTAGAACATTTAGTTTTCTAAATAGATATCATATATATGTCCTATGGACAATTTCAAGTCCGGGGATTTTTAAAAATGACTTTTTGGGAAAAAAAATTTTGGTCAATGACTCTTTTTTTGGGACAGTTTTTTGGCAACAAAAAAAGGCTTTTTAAACATCAAAACGGTTCCATTTTTTTTTCATCCTGTTGAGATTCCTTATCTTGCTACAGTCATTTTCTTTATTTTTTTGAAAAAAACTGAACCAGTTTACCTAAACAGAAAAACGTGTTTTTTGGTTCCAAAAACAAAGAGGTCATTTCCTCAATTCAAATTTTTTTTGTCCCTTTCTTCAAATTTTTCCATTTCAAGTACGTTTATTGTTGTGCGCTGTGTAGAGTTTCCTCCCAAGCTTTTTCTCTCGCTTAAGGGCTCGTTCCCTTATCGTCACTGCGTCTAGTTTTTCTCGGGGGTCGTTTTCAAGTTAGCCGCCAGACTCTTGGCCCTAAAAATGAGATCTCATGGACTTCAGAGGATTTTCAGATGTTGTTGGTGGTGGTTGAGTTTGAGTGTGTGGATGGTTTTGGCACTCATAAGGGGAAATGGCGTCGAGCCGAGTCTTTGATTGTGGGAATTAGGCTCGTCAATGCTGAAACTTGGAACTTTGGGGATCTCGTCTCATTTGTGTCCCAAGGCTTATGGTGGAGCATGTGTTCCGATTGGAGTTCAATATCAACTGCGTTTGAGGTACTTGGTTGTCCATCGAAGGCTCTTTCACTTCCTTGTAATGCCCCTCGCTTAGTCCCCTTTGAACTCGGAGCATATCTTGTCATCAAAGGCTTCATTCATGTGTTTTGGAATTTCGGTTTGTTTTTAAAGCTTATTTTGATTCCATAAAGGCAATGTTTTTTTTTTTTTTTTCGTTATTTGTCATGTAATAATAGTCTTCCCACCCTTCAAGATTTGTTGCATATAAATCTATTAGATTTTTTTTCTTTGTGGTGTAGTAGATGGCTTTATTGCTATATATTTCTTGATCTCAATTGACCGTAATTTTTTATCAAACTTTAGACCTATTGTCGAAAAAGCTATGTTTGCGGTTGATAGTTGGTGTGCCTATTGGGATTTTCAATGTCATAACTTGGTTTATGACTCTATTCCTTGAGCATTTCATAAATATGGTCTATAGTCGGAATTGAATCATCTTCCGTTTGGTTCCATTTTTGAAATATTTTTTGGCATTTTCAAAAATACAAAAAATAAAAACTATATTGAAAACTTGTTTGATTAATAAAATAGGTGGAAATGAAAATGAAAACATTTTTCAAACTATGTGAAAGGGTTGAGGTTTGAAAAAAAAAAAAAACTTGTTTTTGGTGATTTTCAAGTTCCAATCTCCCTCAAACTCTCTCCTAAGCCTTTCTCTATTGAAGCAGACGTATTCTCCAACATCATTGCTCACTTAATTCCATTGTTGCCCCAGCGGTCGAAGTACCACACTAGTCACTAGAGCACTGGAGGTTGTCATCGAAGCAACCCACCATAACAAATTGCCGCCCACGTCAGATTTCAACACTGCCCAACTGCGGCAATCGCGATTCGCTCGCCCACGCTGCAGTATGTCCCATCTTTGTCAATCTCCGGCCTAGAAACCCACCTCATTAATCATGATCCACCACCAACGACCCAGCCGTCGAAGTCCCACACCCACTGTCGGATCATGACAGAGGAGCAATCTGAATCGCGGAGGAGCCATCAATGTCTGCTGGTGGCTCAAGGGGCCAGGGCCGTCGAGATTTGTTGGTGGGTTGAAAAGGGTGGCGGCTGGGTCATCGAGGCAGTTTGGGTCATCGAGTTGCTGTCTAGGGTGGGAGCTGGGTCGTTGCCGATGGGGGTTGAGTAAGGGAGTGGGCTAAAAAAATTTCAACACAATTTTCAAAAAAATACCCAAAATAATTTCCAAAAATTACTCAAACAATGAACGGAACACAATTTCAAACACAGTTCTATCATATTATTTAAAACATTCATTTTTAATTTTTTCTAAAAGCAAAGTTTATTTTGAAAATACTACAAAACGACCTTATTTCTTGGGTAATTTACATCAGAATTAGTATTTGCATCTCTCTAATTTTATGTGAAATGTTCCTTAATAAAGGGGTCTTCACAAATGCCATATTATAAAATTTATTTTTTTATAAATAGTACATAACTTAATATATAATATGTATAACAATGTGGTATAAAGTTTTTTAAATATAGTATAAATAAACACAACTTTAAAAGTATTACGTAACATGTAATTTTTTCTAAAAAAAAAGACGAGAAATTGCCATACTAATTTTTTTAACTTCATGGAGTTGAATTGTGAAATTACGATTAGTTAAGATAATATAATAATGATTGCCTACAGCATTTTGTGCATAATAGATGGAAGAAATGCTAAAAATAAAATATAGCAAAAGCCCAAGAAAATGAAAGCCTTTAGAGCTTATGAGGAAATTCTGGTTCAATTGCCTAGAAAAGTATTATACTTTACTCCAAGATAAAGAAAAAAGACGCTAAGAAACAATTTGACTAAATGTGTTCAAATTTTTTCCTTAATATGGAAACTTTTTGGAATTGTTTTTTGGTGAAAACTATGAGAAAACTTTCGGCATTACTTTTCGATGACAATTATTTGAACGAAGACTATGTCGAATTCTCGTTGTTGCAATCCTTTTATTTTGTCTTTTTCGATAGATAAGTTTAAAATTTTTAAGGAAAAAGCTGAGAACCAAAAAAATAAGAAAATTAAAATGGTTTAAAGTGATATAAGTGGTGAATCCTTTTTTAATGATTTTGATTTTTTTATGAAGAGTATGATATTATTCACCAAAAGTCAGTCCCCCTTACTCCTTAATAAAATTGCTTGGCTTAAAAAAAGAATAGGATAATATGATTTACTATATGCTGCTTAATGCAAAATAGCCTAATAATTTATGGAGGGAAGCTTTACTTACTGCATATCATGTTCATAACAGAATTACATCCGTGAGAACACATGTCTCTCTATATGAAATATGGAATGAAAGAACACCAAACTTGATGTATTTAACGGTGTAGGGCTGTTTAGCTTTTTATAGATTGCATGACCTTAAATCATCAAAGTTAGGAGCAAGAGGCATTAAAACTGTTTTTGTTGGATATGTTGAAAATTCCAAGGTATATAGATTGTTAAATCTAGATTATAATGTGATAGTAGAATCAAGAAGAGATGTTGAATTCATTGAAAATAAATTTATTTTAGATTCCACCACTGAAATAGAATCTAATGTTAATCTACCAGGTGACTATACTCCCAATACCTCCACAAATAAAAGGAAAGAGTCTATGACATCTTTTGAACCAAGGAAAAGTCAACGTGAAAGAAAAAAAAAGTTTAGCACCGGATTTTATTTCATCTCAAGCTTTGGCCTTCTTGGTTAAAGGAGATAAAAATGATGTACTTAATAAAATACCATTGTTGCCAAACATTGAGGATGATACAAAGACATTTAGTGAAGCCATGTCATCTAGAGATGCTTCCTTTTGGAGAGAGGTTGTAAATGATGAAATGGATTCAATAATGTCTAATGGAACTTGGATTTTGGTTGATCTTCCTTTGGGATCGAGACCAATAAACAACAAGTGGGTGTATAGAAGAAAGTACAACACTGATGGGACTTTATAAACGTTCAAGACTAGATTGGTAGCGAAAGGCTTTAAACAAAAGCGTGGTGTAGACTACTTTGATACATATGCTCCAGTAGCTAGATTGACATCTATTAGAGTACAATTCACAATTGCTTTGATATATAATTTGTATGTGCACTAAATGAATGTTAAAATAGCTTTTCTAAATGTTGATCTTGATGAGGAAATCTAAATGGAACAACCCGACAGGTTTGTATTGCCTAGAAATGAAAATAAAGTTTGCAAGTTAGTCAAGTCACTTTATGAATTAAAGTAAGCACCAAAACAATGTCATGAGAAATTTGATTCGATTATCTTGTCTCATGGCTTTAAGCATAATAATGTGTATACATACATATATTCTGGATTTACAAATGATTTTGGTGTGATTATATATTTGTATGTTGATGACTTATTTTTTTTAAAACAAACATACAAGGAGTGAAAGATGCTAAGAAGTATATAACTTCATTATTTAAGATGAAAGATCTTGGTGAGGTAGATACTATACTTGGTGTGAAAGTAAGGAAGCATAGTAGGGGTTACTTATTGTATCAATTTCATTATATTGAGAATGTGCTTGTTAAATTCAATCATTTGAAGTTAAAGAAGCGAATACCCCATATGGTTCTAGTATTAAATTACTAGAAAATGATGGTTAAGCGGTAGCACATCTTGAGTATGCAAGTGTGATTGGCAGCTTAATGTATGCTATTCATTGTACTAGACCAGACATTGTATTTGTGATATGTAAAATGTCAAGATTTGCGAGTAACCCAAGTGTTGACCATAAGAATGCAATTGGTAGGATACTTGGCTACCTTAAAATAACCATTAATTTAGGTTTGTTTTATAATGATTATTCTAATGCACTAGAATGGTACTCGAATGCTAGTTGGATAATTAGTGTAAGTGATAATAAATCCACATCTGGTTGGATTTTCACAATTGCTGGAGAAGCTATGTCTTTGGCTTCTAAGAAATAAACGTGTATAACTCACTCAACGATGGAAAGCGAGTTTATAGCACTTGCAGCTGTGGGCAAAGAAGTAGAATGGCTAAGAAATTTATTTTTGATATTGAGTCGTGGCCACAACCGATGCCATCTATTACTTTGCATTGCGATAGTGAAGTTACATTGTCTAGAGCTTATAACACAATTTATCATAGAAAGTCTAGACATATTAGCTTCAGACATGAATATATGAAACAACTAATAATCGATGATGTTATTAATGTTGTTTATGTTAGGACTAACAAGAACCTAGTGGATCCTTTGACAAAAAGTTTTTCGAGAGACTTAGTCAAGGACATATCTAGTGGAATACGACTAAAACCTTTTATGTAAGAGTAACTGGTGATGATAACCTAACTATGTAATAGTTATACCATTATTCTATAGATAACCCAACTATGTAATAGTTATACCATTATTCTATAGTTAAATGTAGTAAGAACAAGTCACTATTACGTGACCGGGTAAGGATCGAAAATTTATTTGTCTCTTCTAGGATGTTCGGTGCAAGTAGCTACGTATTTAAGCTTCAATATTTACTCTTAATGAAGTTCAAGTCTCAAAATAGTTAGAGACATGATTTGAAACTTCACCTAAGTAAACATAAGGAATGGTGTCGTTTCTAATAAGACTGTGGTTTAGTATTGTAAATTCATGAATCCAATATAGTGCACAATGCCAGAATAGTGCAAAATAATTGAAACATAAGTTGAATTCTGGGATATCTCATATGTGATGTATTTTCGATTTTTGCTTAAGAGACAATGTTCAATGCAAAGCACACGATTGTCTTGTGAACACTTTGAAGTATATTGACTAATTGAAGTTTAGAATCGAAAGATACCTTCTTGAATGTATGAGTTTATCATTATTTAAATCTGAAAAACTATTAAAATCTAGTGAGGGATTGTTGGAGAGATTATAATATATCTCTCTAACATGTTTAAGATAAAAAAACAAACAAACAAATTAGAATGAGTGAAAAAACACATCTTTAATATGTTTTTTAATCAACACGGGGCACCATGACGCTTTAAAATTGAGGCTGCGTCACCAAATATATACAATCAATACACGATAAAGGCAGAGAGCTTAGCACCACGACGTTAAATTGTGGGCGCCATGGCTCTGGCTTGCCCATATGCCAGTGCTGCGGAGCCCAGTAGCTTTTATTAGCAATTTTGGTGCCGCGGCTCTGCGGCGCTCTCCCGAGCTGATATGTGAATAGATTTTGTGTCCTTGGAGTTATTCTAAATAGGTATATTTATTGATTGTATACTTCTATACAAACCTGAACGTCAATTAGCATTGGATACATCTGTTATAATAGATATAGAGATACACAAATAGACACCTTTATAAATAAAGAGATACCTTTACGTTTGATGAGGTACCATTTGTAAATGTTGTATGGATTGATTCGGTAGTGACCATTCTTTAAATGGCACTCCTGTCTTTCTATAAATCCCAAAATTATAACAAAATTCACATCTTATTCTAGAACACCGTATCATTGTTAAATATATTGTTCAAGTGTTTATTGTATCTTAGGGGCAATTTGTCACAAAACTCTCTAGCAAACTTGAATAAGTGAGGGAAAATTAAACCTTAAAGGAAAGTGTTTTATACATGCCTCAAACACATTCTTATTTCTAGAAAGATTCACGCCTCCATTCTCTTTAATTCTCACTAATTCACCAACACCAATATGTCAAACACCTTATTAATTTTTGACACTTTTTTAACTACTAGTTTTATGCATCACAGAGTACAAAACTATTAACTCTAGTCAAGTTTAGTAAGCAAATTTGCAATTTACTTATTATGATCAATTAATAAATTACGGCTTTAACTATTCTTAAATTAGTGAATTACTAATTATTCAATCACTGGCTACTATTATATTGTTCTTTTTGCTATTTGATACTAATTTCCTAAAGATAAAATAACTTTTCAAAACTTTAATTGCTTTTAGAGAAATTGATTAATTCCATCGGTTCTTTCATTAGTGAAAGGATGCAATATTATGGGTCTGAAAAGGAGGGAATCTCGCTTCATCCCTCATCTCGCTATTCTCTTCTATGTGCCTATATGATAAACCAATACTATTGGAGGATTGACTTTCTTCAAGGTGAAAAAAATGAAGGATTTTTTTTTTTTTACTTGCATTTTAAAGTTATCAAAAAATTATATTATATTTTGGATTATAGTAAATTTATACATTTATATTTTAAAACTATGCTGAAATTAAATCCTTGCCTTTTTATGTGTTGACAATAAAATGGACCCAAATACTCTTAACATTTTCTAATTTTGAATTTTTCTAGTTTTTTTTCTTTTTCTTTTTAAATTTTTAAAGATGTTTAGGTCTTTTTTTTGTGTGATTGAAATTGACAATTGGCTGACGAAAAGGAATGAATTCGCATAAAATAAAATTTCAAAGCTGCAAATGTGATATAGCCCATTACAAGCAGATAGCTTGAACATTTAAGACTTTTTCATTTTGTTAGACTTGTTATTTTGTTGGTGTTGGACTTGTTATTTTGTTGGATGTTTTTAACAATTTTGAGACCATTTTTTTTTATTGTTGTAGTATGGAACTCATTTTATTTTGAGGATATTTGTTTCATGTTTTTTTTAATGTTATATTAGTGTAAATTCATAGTTAAAAAAGTCACAAGTTAGTGTAGCTTACTATCGGTCATTAGTGGGTTGCGGGCCATTAGCGTTTCATAGGTTGTATAAGGAATGGGTTAGTGTGGATTGTATTTATGTTAGCCTGTATCAAAATAGGTTGTGTTAGTGTTGAGATTTATTAACCTGTTCATGTAACGAGTTGGATTAGTGTCGACCTAGTTAATGTAAAATTAAACCTGACCTTAACCTGACCCGCCGACACGAATTACCGCCTTGCACCTAATCAAATAATATAAACTCTTACTTTTCACACCTCTAACCCCTCAACCCTAATCCTTTCACCTTTCCTTCCCTCCAAAAAAACACAATCTACAATATCTATTTATGAAAAAGTAGAGTTGTTTTTAGAAATAGGGTTGCCCTCTAGTTTAAAAAAAAACTTTGAGATTAATGATTGTTGGGGGAATGCTTGACACCCTTCCCGAGGAGCTCACCTCAGCTGTTCGACCACCTTACTCAGACATAAGTCGTTCTTTAAGTTCACGCAACTCTTAGCTGACTGGTGCACTTTCCCGAGATGGTCCCTGGGACCGTCTTTGACTGCCGCTCAAGATGTCACCTTCTTGGGAAGGACGTATGCTTGGTCGGATGGATATAGCCTAAAGTCGGGTAACAATCCATTCCCAAGGCCACCACATGGCCTCCTTACAGCCCTTAGATGAAGGGTGTCCACCATCTGGGATCGTGATAATGTCACCTCCCACCTTGACACCATGGTACAGTCTACCCAGGTCATGGTGCAGACTCACCCTATGCCCGATGTTGGGGGTATGCTTGACACCCTTCTCGAGGAGCTCACTTCTACTATCCAACTACCCTGCTTGAACAGAAGCCATTCTTTAAGTTCACGCAACTCTCAACTGACCAACGCACTTTTCGGAGATGGTCCATGGGGCATCCTTTGACTACTGCTTAAGATGTTGCCTCCTCAAGAAGAATGTGTACCCGAGTAGGATACATATGGCCTGAAGCCAAGTAATAACCCATTCCCAAGGCCGCCACATGGTCTCATTACAGCCCTTAGATAAAGGGTTGTTCATCATCTAGGATTGTGACACATTGTCACCTATCATCCTGACACCATGGTACGGCGCACCTAGGTCACGGGGTGGACCCGCCCTACACTTGGTCCATATAAGGTACTATAAATAGGAACAGTGGCTCCACCTTCAAGGTAAGTAGACTCTCTAATTCCTAACCCTAGTCTCCTTCTCGGTCAAACAGGTACCTGATTTGAGTGTCGGAGAACCCTTGGCCGGTACTATACCGGTATACGCTTAACCTCTGGGGCATTCCCTCTTCTTGTAGGTCCCCTTAGAGGCCAAGACGAACATGATAGATGGTCTGATTGACGTGTGCAGCCGCACGTGATGTTGATTGATAAGAAGGCATCAACAATGATTGCAGAAAGCTCATAGCAAAGCATGATATGGAATCTCCAAAGACACTCCAATCTTCAATTCTTATGGCTCAATAGATATGATGAAGGATTGGGCGTAGTGAGTTCATCTTCCGAGGAAAGGCTGCTTCCATTCTCTTTGACGTCTCTCTCCATCTGGAACTTTAAAAACCTTAAAACCTTAAATCCTTAAATGGCAAAGACGTTCAAAACCTCACCTCCCCACAAACTTTAGACATCCATTATTGTGGAAAACTAGAGTGCTTGCCAGAAGGACTGTAGTGTTCTATTTCTCATTTGAGCATCATTGCGTGTCCTCTACCAAAGGAAGATTGACCTAAGATTCAACACATTTCCAGCATAGTAATTGATTATAAACAAATATGATATTGTACCCTATATCGATTGTAAACAATTTTCTTCTGATAAGTATTTTAATCTACTTTTGATATTTTATCATTTTAGTTTTGTATTGGTAAATTATGGTTGTCCTAAAGAGCAATGCTTGAGAGATACGGGGGAAATTGACTAAAGATTCAACACATCCCCAACATACAAATAGATGGAAACAAACGTGATGTTGTGTACAACTGTTTTCTTCTTATCAATTATTTTCCTCTTTTATTAACTATTTTATCCATTTACTAGCTCATCTTTGACTTGGTAGTCACATATATCCTAACAATGTATGCATGCAGAATCACATGTATCCTAACAATGCATGCATGGGATATTGTTCTTCTTCATCATGAATGAAAAGATTGCATTTATGAAATTTCAATAGAACTATAACAACATGACCAAGAATGGTAACTTATCACCCATATTCTACTATTATCAAAGCCTTTATAGCTCTCGCCTTTCTATTCCACACTAAAAGTAGTAGATCATTTGATCATGGGTTTTTTTGAAATTCTTTTCAATTCTTCATATTGCGTTAAAGAAGCTGCTTCATGTTCATCTTCATCCGTTCCGTTAGCTTCCACCGGTGGAAGGCACATGATGAAGAAAGCAATGCAATCTAAAAGCATCGTCAATGAAATATTATAATGACGTGTCTAGATCAAATATTGAGATTTGAATTCAAAAAACACTTTTCAACACGTGTCTTTTTAGGTCAAATTTGCTATATGTTAAATTTAGTGGTAAATTTGCCATCAAATTTAACATATAGCGATTTGATGTTACATTGGTTGATACATTAACCTTTTATTTTAATCATTACAATATTATCTTTAAATTATTTTAATATTAAAAGTTTTCTTTTATAAATTTTAATATTTAATAGTTATGACAAAAAGTAAGTACAACATTTGAAATAATATTATGCGTTGGGGCACAAAATAAAACAACATGTCATTTATAGTGACAAATAGACTTAATAGTTATTTTTACATTTTTTTGTGAAAAATATAATATTAACATTTGGCTCAAAGATGGTCTTAGATGGACACCAATGGCCACTGAATTCAATTGTTCTGTTAACGGGCTTATCAATTATCAATTAAGCTTGCTTTCAATGTTTAACATAAATTTTGTTTGGATAAGCTTTGTATTGTAGCAAGTTGAAATTTAAGTTTCAACTTGCTTGTCAAACAAATTGCATCTGATAGACTTCTACTCGTGGAGGCAATGACTTTCCTCGAGCAAAAAGGGAAAAAATAAAAAAAAAAGAAGAGAAAAAAAGAATTACTTCCAAGTATGAATCATCCTAAAATTCCTTCACATTATACCCACATTAGCAGGATTTAGATTTCATTTGGAAAGAGAGGTACGGATAGTGCTTGATTTCTCGTGTTTGTTGCATAGTAGAACAAAACGAAGAAAAACGACAACAAAGTATTTAAGCCAGATGAACTTAAGAAGAACGACAGCCACACATCAGACGACAACGTTTACAAATAATAGTGCCATAAAAAAGACGGAAACAAACAGAACCAAAAAACGACGAGTAATATGAAAAAAGGATGAGAGTTTTCACGACAACTATACTAAAACAACGACAACAAGGAAAACAGATATGTTTCAGAAAAAAAAAAAAAAGGAAAGCTATTTTTTGAAACGACAGCAATCAAATAAAAACCAGTTAATTCCCTTCCAAAATAACTAAATTAATAAAAAAAGCACTTTCTACACGTGGCACTAAGGGAAGTCGGCGAATGTAATAAGGTCTTGCAATATCCATTGGTGGCAAATTCGTCATTTCGAATTTCCTTTTATTTTTTATTTAATTTTATTTTTAAAGGCTTTTATATACGTTTCTCCTCCATTCTTGTTCGCTTATAAAACCCTAACCCTTATTCTATCTCTCCACCTGAGAAAAAGGCCTAAAATTTTCGATCAAATCAGATTTTACACTTCAATTACTCTTAGCTGAAACCAGAAAAATCCGAAATTGAACTCAATGGCTTCGAGATCCAAGGGCGATAATCCACACTCTGGCGACGGCGCTAGTCCTGGGTTCGTTTTTTTTTTTTTGATTTGTTTGAGGAAAAAAGGAACAATTTTTTGTTGAAAGTTTATAGCTTTTTGAATCGTTTTGTGCTTTTTTCGCATCCTAATTTGATCTTGTTTTGCTTTGAGAAATCCAGGAAGATTTTCATTGGAGGATTAGCGAAAGACACCAATTATGGTTAGTTCAGAGATACGAAGATTCTCTCTCTCGAATCTTACTGGGTTTCCTATAATGCAATGCTCTGAAATTACTTTTTCGGTTGTGGTTGGCATCTAATTTGAATAAATCGTTTAGGCAGTGAAAAAAAACATTTTTTTATTACTTTACTTTTTGTAAAATTTATTAGATATTATTATTGGTACTTAATTACTTTCCTTAATTTTTAAGAATTTCCGCTTAATTTTATAGTTAAGGGACCAAAACTGCAAAATAGAACTAAAAAAAGTCGGGGATTATTTGGGAAAAATTAGTCTTTAAGTATTAAAATGCTGTAATGCTAATAGATCAGGGACTAATTATGCCAAAAAGAGGTTATTTTTCATTACTAATGTAGTGCTTTCGTTCCTGTTTTTTCAATGGCTACAGCTACTTTTAATAAGCACTTTGGGAAATATGGGGAGATAGTCGACTCGGTTATAATGAAAGATCGTTTCACGGGTCAGCCAAGGGGTTTTGGTTTTATCACCTATGCGGATCCCTCAGTTGTTGATAAGGTTATTGAGGACGCCCATGTGATTAATGGGAAACAGGTAAAAAAAAAAAAAATGAAGTATTTGTTTTATTTTATGCATGTTTCAATGGTGTAGTTATCGCAATGATGTTCAAAAGTATAAACCAAGGTTAGGTGTTTAATCGGAACTTGGGTTACTGACATTGGAGCAGGTTGAGATAAAGAGAACCATCCCTAAAGGCCAAGGTCAATCCAAGGATTTCAAAACAAAGAAGATATTTGTTGGTGGGATTCCATCAACGGTCACTGAAGGTGGGGAATTTTTGTGTTTTATTTCTCTGTTGTCTGCGAAAAGTAGGCATCTTTTTGGGTCTCTATTTTTCTTACTGGTTACACTGTTAAATTGCCAGATGAGTTAAAAAGTTTCTTCTCGAAGTATGGGAAAGTTGTGGAGCACCAAATTATTCGTGATCACGAGACCAATCGCTCTCGGGGCTTTGGATTTGTAATTTTTGAGAGTGAGGAAGTTGTAGATGAACTGTTATCCAAGGGAAATATGGTTGATATAGCTGGTACCCAGGTGAGCTTGTTTAAATCGTTTACAAAGAAACCAGCATGTATGCAACATTCCTGTCAGTATGGAGCTTGCATTATTATTGCATTCTCCATTTTATATCATACCATTTGTAGAAAGAAAAGTTTTTATTTTCAAATTTTTGTATATTCCATCAAAGAAACTGCTTCCATGATTTGTTTCCAATTTTAGGTTGAGGTGGTATAGGTATAGATAATCTTGGGAAAGGGCTACAATCATAGTTCTAGTTCTGTTGCAGCAGAATTTAGGTTAACTAAGTTGCTTTGTTGTAGGTGGAGATCAAGAAAGCTGAACCAAAGAAAACCTCAAATCCACCACCTGCTCCTGCATATGGTGGCATTTCTAGGGCTCGTTCTTTCAATGATGGATACGGTGGATTTGACAGTCCTTATGGTGGTTTTGATGGGGGTTATGGGCCTGGTCCCTATAGGACAGCAGGGGGTGCTCTTGGTAGCAGGCTCGGTAGTGGATATGGTTACGGTAGTGGTAGTGGCGAGTTTGGTGGGGGTTATGGAAGCTTCGGCGGCAGTAGCTTAGGTGGCTATCGAGGTGAATCTTCCTTTGGTTACACTAGTCGATTTGGACCCTATGGTGGTGGTTTTGGCGGGGGTGGTTATGGTGCAAGCAGTTTAGGTGGATATGGTCGAGGTGGTGAAGGCTATGGAGGATATGGCAGTTCAGGCTATGGTGGTGGTGGTGGTGGTGGTTACGACTCCGGTCCCAGTGCTAGTTATGGTGGAGCGGGTGGGCTTTATGGAAGGGGAGGCTATAGTGGCAGTAGTCGGTACCACCCTTATGCAAGGTAGAAATCAAGGGCACTAGTCAATCAGTATCTTCCCTTTGCGAGCTAGTATGAACTATGAAGCCATTTTTATGCAGTTGCTTAAGCTTTGGCCTATAGAAGTTTGTCACAGGTTCCTCTAGTTTTGTTTCTTGCGCACTGATAGGCACTTCCTTAGTGCTGCTAGAGGCTCCCTATTGTATGGCTTAGACGAGCTTTAAACGATCATAATAGCTTTTTGTTAGACTTAAATGTTCTATTGTATGGCTTAGACAATTATAGATTGTTTCAAGCTAGTGATTGGTGTGCCTCTTCTAGTTTAATTTCAATATATAGTTATAGTGTGCTTATTATAGTGCCTGTTTCAATCTGCTTTAGTTCGTTCTAGAATGTTATCTTTTTATTTATTTTTGGTTTAGCATGTCATTTTAACCTTGGCATTCAGGTCATGAGATGGTTTAGTTTGATGGAGATAGATATCTTTCCCCCCTTTTGTAACTGCTATATGGCCTGTCCTAGTATTTAAGCTAACCTAAGATGAGCTGACTTAATTAGTATGCCTTTAGGCCATTTAAGATCATCAAGATTTTCTTCTAGTAATTAATCGGAAACCAATGAATGAGAAGCTATTGGGGTGCTTCTATTTTTGAGGAGTTAATGCGGTTGTCTTCCTGTGTCTGGAACTAGTTAAAATCTTATTATCATTTTCGAACCGGAGTCCTTATGTTTTAGATTTAGGAGAATTATGAATTTGGGTAAGGTACAAAAATTGACTGGATGCACCTGTTGGTCAAAAAATTTCATGTTGGTGGTGGTAAGTGGCTGTGCAATTGGATGGAATATTGACCGCATGCATTTCAGAAAGGCTTGATGGAAGTTCCCATCTTTTATTCTCCTTGTTTGTTTGTCTAGAATGCAATGGGATCCGTAAATTAAAGGGAAAAGAAAAGAAAAAGTGAAGGAGAGAAGAAAGACTTGTTAATAAATTATGCAGTTTGCTCTTTCTTTTGTGGGCAGTAAATAATGTGTAAATGTCCTTCAAAATGATATTCGGTGAAATAACAATGTGTTCTGCTTCTGCTAATATACTTGCAAATTTTTTCATCTGTTAGTTTTTTGTTTATTGTGCACTGGTATCGTTCTGCGCAGTTCCAATTGGTATTTGATATGTAAATAAAGGTTAATTATATGAATGTAGTTTTTAGTTTTAATTATTTTTTAATATACCTCTTAATTTTAAAAAACTATAAAAATAATTCTATAAATTTGAAAATCTTTTTCATTTTATCCCTTATAGACTTTGTGGGCAAGAAAAGGGAAGGAGCTAAAAATATTCTTAAAAGACTGATTTTTCGTGAAATTTTTTTTCTCAAGAATAATTTTTGAAAAATATTTTAATATTTAAAAAACATAAAATTATTGTTTTTTTTTTTAATTTGATGTTTTGTTTTAGAGATTTTTTATGTTAACTTTTCATAGTCTGTTTTAAACAGTCTTTCCTTTTGTTGTATAAATTTGATATTGCAGATGTTTACCAAGTAAACACTGATTTACAAAACTTCTTGAAAATCTTTAAATTGCAGAACTGAAAAACCTCTAGTTGTCTAACAAAATTAGAGGTCGCTACTCATTTCCTGTGGAGATTTTGTTATCCGATCTGTGCATGAACCAAAGAAAGATGGCGCCAGAGAACACCCAATGACGCGGATGAGGGAGAAGATGGGGAGCTAGGCACGAGGGCGTCGGCGGTTGTGCTGTCATAGTTTTGGAAGGAAAGTGCGAAGCTATTTATAGGACCAAACGGAGATGAGAAACGAGGCAAAAATAACCTTTACGTATATTTAAAAAAAGCTAAAAAAGCAAAATTTTTAGAAAAATGAAAAATTTGAACAAGAACAAGAAATTGAAACTAATCCACCCAAGAAAAGGAAACACACTGTGAATGAGAATCTGAAATTCCTACGTCGATTTATTACGAAAACATATGTTGTTAAAAAAAGAAAAAGGAAAAACCCCCTTTTGATGGTTTAAATGATGGATTTGGATGAACAACTTGGCACAATGTGGGTAAGTGAATGTCTTGTTTGTTGGTCCAATTCCGCCCAGAAAATGTCTTTTTATTTTTTGTTTTTACTCAAAATTGACAGCGTCCCCAAACCTTTTGAAAAAAAAAAAAATGTACTTATTTTTCCTTGAGAAAGTCACAATGCACCACAACAGCCTCGACATCTATTTATTTATAACATCATAATCATAATAATCTTTAACATATATACATATAAAATGAGAATAAGTTTTACGTGGCGCTCGTAGCACGTTTAAAACTCAAAAAATTTTGTCCTTTTTTTTTACAAAACGTTTTTTTAATTTTCCCATTGAAACTTTTTCTTCCTGTATTTTGAATTTTTTTTCCTTTTAACTATCTAAAACGTTTTTTTCCCTTAAAAAACGTTTTTTTTGGTTCCAAAACGTTTTGAATTTTTCCTTTTAACTATCTAAAACGTTTTTCCCCTAAAAAAACGTTTTTTTGGTTCCAAAACGTTTTTATTTTTGGTTTTTATTTTTTTTTTTGGTTAAAATGCTTAATATACTCACACGAATAGAACGCGTGCTTTTCATGCCTCTTTCCCTTACTCCCGACACACGGGCAGGGGAACGAAATGTTCTCATGCCTCTTCTGGGTTTTTTAAATACTTTTTTTCCTTTTGCTTTTCCTTTTATCTTTTTCATCCCATTTCTTTGGCTTTGCACATTTTTCTTTTACTTTTATAATTTTTTTTTGCCTCTCTTACTATTATTTTTTTCTCCCTCTTTTCTCATCTGCATTTTCAATGCTTCATTTTGTTTCTTCTTACCTTTGTGTGTTTTTTCAATTGCTCGAATATCTTATATATTTTATGATTCACTTCATTATTTTTTTAAAAAATGTCTTCCATTAAAATATTTTTTAATTTTTTATTGCATATTATTTTACATCATCAAGAATATTATTTTATCAAGCGCGGCCTTTAAATTTCGATCAAATTCCTTTCTATTTAAGATTTTCTTGTCTTTGTCATTTTAGTTCATAGATGTTTTCATACTTATATTCTTTTTTCCTAGTGATATTTTCATGTCTCATAAATGTCATTCCATCTAATTTATTAATCTTGAAATATTTTTAGTCACATATGTTCTCACTCAAATAATTTTTAAGTGGCATTCCCAACTTTTTTTTGGGTCACAGTACCTCCTAATTAATTTTCTGTATGATTTTACTGGCTATTTTTTGTTTGCATTTTTTTTGCTTTATTTGTGTACACATACTGGCACTTTCTTAAACACATATTCAACCAATGCATATTCTGATATAAAGGTAAATTTCGATCCATTTGCTTTTTGTTTATTTTTAAATCTTATGTTTCTAATGAACTTTATTACACATTTTTCTCCCTTACTTTAATTAAAATCAGTTTTCTCAAATATGTGATTACCTAAATATCTTTTGAGTCAATTTTTCCTAGAGATGGAAGAACGGGCTGGCCCGGCCAGGCCTGACCCGTTCTCCTTAGGCCCAGCCCACGAATTTTGTGGGTCGGGCCAGGCTAGCCTATATTAAAATTACCTTAAACCAGCCCACGCTACGGGCCAATTTTACGTGGGTTGGGCCAGGTCGAGCCGTGTCGTGGGTCTTGAATGGGTTGACCTATTCGAGCCTATCTACGAGCTAAGATGGATTAGCCCATTTTAGCCTATCGTAGGTTTAGATCGACCAGTCCATCTAAGCATACAATTTTTAATTTTTGAATTTTCAAACAAGTTAACAAATATAAAAGTTTGAATAGTCAATGAAAATATGAAAATTGATATTTTATTTATGATTGCCTCATTAAAAATCTTTTCAAAAAAGCCTTTATAAGAAAAAAATACAATCAAAATAATTATACATAAGATGTTTATAAAATTATTTAAAAAATAACATTATAGATAAAATTAGGCTACACCGAGCCTTCGATGGGCTGGCCTATTGTGGCTCACCATTATAAATGAAATTTAAAGCTGAATTATTAACAAAAATCCAAAGTTCAACTACCGTTTAGTAATTAAAATATACTTGCCTGCCGCTAATGCTCAAAGGATTTTTAATAATTTCCCAAAATAAAAGGAAAAAAAGTGATTATAATATAGTGAGAACACAAAGCTACGCCGTTTGGAGTTCAACAAAAAAAAGAAAAAGAAAAAATAAAAAAATCCGAAAGTTAAAGGGTAAAAACACTCAGCTTTGGACGTCGTGCCCTCTCTCTCTCTCTCTCTCTCTGGCGCTGGCGACTCAGCAAACCTCGGGGGGCTGTCGAACTCAGTGAGTTATGGGTGGCGAGTTGAGGTACGAGATCTGTCAGAGCGCGTACATAAAGCTCGTTCTCCACGCCCTCAAACACAAAACCTCCGGCGTCAATGGCGTTCTCATCGGCCGCGTCTCCCCCCACAACGACGGCGTTGTAGAGATCACCGACTCCGTCCCTCTCTTCCACTCGCACCTTGGCCTCCTTCCCCAGCTCGAAATCTCCCTCATCCTGGTAAAGATCTAGCCTTTATAACATATATGTATATATAATATATGCATATATATATATATATATGTTGTATTAGATGTTTACTTCTTTACAATTCGTGGAATTACTGGCGAAATTTCTTCGGAAGTGAAGAAATTTTATGTTTTTTGGGATTGATTTTAGTTTTCTTTTGTTTAATTTGCTTCAATTGAATTTCCCTACAGACACATGGAAAACCCAATGATTCTATCCTATTAGATGTTTATTTCTGTAAATTTATTCGAATTATTGCTGAAATTTTGTTGAAGTGAAGAATTTATTTTTTTGTGAACTTAATTTTTATTTCCTTTTAACTTACTCTGGCTTCAACTGAACTGACCTGTATACACACACATATATATACCAGTAATCATTTCATTTTCGCAAACATCAGACGTTTCTTTCTTTACTATTTATTATATTACTGATCAAATTTCTTGTGAAGTGAATAAATTTTTGCTCTGCTGACCTCAAATTTTATTTCCTTTAATTTAGATATTACACTGACCAAAAAAATAGGTTGCTTGCCCCTTGCTCGGCACAAATTTAAGGGGTAAATTGCCAAAATAAAAAAAATAATTGCGTTCAATTTGCCAAAGCACGAAAGTTTCGGGGGATAAAAACCTAATAAGCCTATCTATATAGACACACATACCAATTATTTTATGATATTAGATGTTAAACTTTCTGCAAAATGCATTGTGTTTTTCTTAGCTTTATCTTATTTTCCTTTAAATTTGAAATCATTAATTGGATCAGATAGAGGAGAACTACGCAAGCACAGGGGTGAACATTGTGGGCTATTTTCACGCCAATGAGAGATTTGATGATTATGAGCTCGGTGGTGTGGCCAAGAATATTGGTGATCACATATCTCGTTACTTTCCTCAAGCGGCTATTCTTTTGGTATGTTATTGAATTTCAATTCTCTTGATGTGATTCTGGGTCCGTCCGTTTGGGAATTGGTTTGAATTTAGTTTTTGCTGTTTTTTGCTCTTTACAATTTGTAGTTAGATAACAGAAAGCTCGCAGCTTTGGAAAAGGCTAAGGATTGGAGCCCCGTTATGCAGGTTAGTTATCAATATCATGATTATCTTGGCGAGATATTATGTACAGGATTTTAATCTTAACTATCTTTTGTAACTATTTTAGGACATCGTTAGATTTTTATAGTCTAGATTTAGAGTTGACAAGGTTTCTTTTTTGCCTGATATGTGTGTGTGAGATTGAGCTTGCTCTTGTTCTGTGAGTTCAGGAACAGGTGAATCATGAAATGGTGTTGGTAATGTATATGGATGATACACATGGTTTTTGGTGTAATCTCAACGAAAAATGATAGAAAACATTTATGAGATATGTTAAAAACATAAGCGGTTCCAAACAACAACTCACATAATGTGGATTTCATCCATATGCATGTGGTAATCATCACATGTGAATTGTGGTAGCGGACACCACTAATGGCCAATATTTTGCTCTATCATTGGTTTTCTTTTGGGGTGTGTGTGTGTGCATGTGCGCACACGCATGAGCATGCATGTAAATTCTTGTGTGCTTAGGTATATCATAGGGATGTGCTTGATACACTAAGAAGCACTTATTATTCGTGATTTCGATTGTTAGGTTGGGAATGATGTATTATCATCTGAAATTTTTCCACATGGATGTCAAGTTTTGAACATTTTCCCGGAAATTTCACATATTCTCATACAACAACTGTTTGTTTCGTGTTTACTCCTTAAAATTAGCTTTTTACAAAGGACGCATCGAAAAACTGGAAGCTAGTTGGACCAGATGCAGGGAACCATCTGAGTACCAAGGAGCCATTAGCAAACGTGGTTCTGCTGGATTATATTTCAACTGAAAAATGGCAAGATCTTGTTGATTTTGATGACCACCTGGACGACATTAGCAAGTGAGTGTTACATATGCTGCAATCTTCTATTTCCTGTCTTTCGTTGGAATTTATTATGTATGTACTTCTCTGATGCTTAGTTGAAAACTGAGACTTCATAAAGCTGATCATTTTTCCCCCTCTATTTTTTGATGGCAGAGACTGGCTGAATCCTGAACTCTTCAAATAAATTGGTCCTCTTTTTAGCAATTTTGCTGCGAATATTTGCACGTTATTGGCGTTTTACCCAGTTGTTCATGTTGGATTTTAGATGACAAGGCTTGACTAATCAGAGAACCGGGGATGACTTTTGTGGGGAAATGTTTTAGATGATAAATCAACATTTCAGTTATCTCGAGGTGAACTTGTTTGTAAAAACTGCAATTGTCTTATTCGTCAAGGCATTTGAAACCAATTTTATAGTTGAAGAATTGGAATCAAGCTCATTCATATTCTTGAGTTTATTTGTTTCAATGTTAGTACTATTGTACGTAATTTTCTAGGTTAAATCTCTATTTAAGTAGGTAAGTAATGGAGCAAGGGCGGCGGTGGCATTGTCGTCATCGTCGTCATCATCATACCCTTCATCGTTGTTGTTTAATAGGCATACGCTCTATGACAACGACATGAGATGAGTTTGGTATTTGGAGACTATGCAGCTAGCAGGGAATGAGTATCAATGAATCTTGGTTTGAGAGGCAAAAATTAAGAGATCAAAATGGCCCTTGGTAATAGTTTACTTATGGGCATCACTTTAAAGTCTTACAATTCCATGTTGTTTTTACATGCTCATCAAGATCATGTGAGGGATGTCCGACTGATCTTTCTGCTTGGTAATAGTGTGCCATTTTCCCCAATTTTTATCTTGACTTCTATTGTTGAAGTGGAATATAAGAGCTTGCGAACAAAGTGCAAAAAATGCAACCCATAAGGGAACGCAAACTGGAAAAAAGACACAAACCAAAAGGATTATCTTGTAGGGCTGTAGCACTCGATTAAGCAAAGTAACTCATCCTATGCCAATGTGAACCTATAAGCCGCGCCTCGTTAACCCTTTGAGTAAGACACAGGAAAAAAATCAGGGAAATCAGGGACAGAAAAAAGAGTACTCAGATCTAAAACGAAGGAAAAACTACATAGAAAAATCCTGCTAAACCTCTGAAAATTAAAGGTTTACAAAAATGGGGAGCACTCTGCTGCCATTTTGCCACATCTAGATGAACCCCCTTTTGCAGTCAGCTTGTTCGCAATCTTAATTACCTTCTCCATAGATAAGAGACACTTTGCAATTTAACTATCTCTGCAAAAAGAGGGCCATGTCAACCACTTAGTTTTGTATATCCAAAGAACTTCACGCAACAGAAGTATCACTTTTGAACAATTTTCCTGTAAGCTGTACCGAAGACTGAGAAATATGAGGCATTAAAAAAGTTTCAACGAAAAAAAAATTAAAAACTCTTGCGAATTAATCAGTTAAACTGGTCGAATTCAAACCAAAAATATTGAATTCCATATGGTAGATATAGTGCTAATTGATATCTAGTTCATATATATACTGATAAATGTGCTTATATAATATGTTATTACCAGAATATAGTCATCATCTATCAGTACATTAGATGTAATATATATTTCTACAGAGCACAGGCAACTTGGCGTGTCAATGCTACAGTTCAGCAATGGAATAGAAAAAACACTCTAATTCACTGCGATTCTTGGTACTAAATTTTCCACGCTAAATCTGATAGTAAATTTGTATAGTATATGTCAAATTTTGACAGTTAATTCCTATTGGTTGATGCATTTACTTTTTTATTTAATCATTACAACATTAACATTTATAAATTATTTTAATAATAAAATTTTACATGGTTAATGATAATGACAAGTTAAAATAAATATGGTATTTGAAATAGCATTAGGCATTGCAGCTCAAATTGAAAATAACTTATAAAATATGTCATTTTAACACTTTTTAGTACTAAACATAACATTGACATTAGCATTTGCATTTACATCTATTAAAACTATTTCTACTTTTAAATGACAGCCCCAAAGGAAAATTCAGTCAAAACATCAACATTATGTGTAACATGAAGTTTGAATTTGTATTGAAAAGACAGGAAGAAAACAAACCATTGAATCAGATATTACAGAAAAGTGCAAATTCTCTGCTCCTTTGCCCTTCTTCACTTTCTTTACTCTTTATAAACATGTTGTGCCATCATCTAGCAGCAGCAGAATATAATCAAGCACTAAAATCATTATACAATGCAGAATGTTTTCTGCAAGCTAGTAGGCAAACAAGAAGAAATGAATTATAAATTAAAGAAATTAGTATTATTGCCACAAGAGCTGATTATGGGAGCGGTTATCTAATTAATTCTTCAGAGAAACTGGATGTCTGGGACATGCTGAATTTTGGCCCACTCCTTTCCTGACCGATCTCGACAATGCTCATCTAATTTCGGACAATCTTCTATGACCAAATGCTTTAATGGTGTTGTCTGGAGGAAGTCGGGTAATCCGTCCAGATAATAACAGCCTTGAAGCTTGAGGTATTCAAGCCGTGACATTATTCTGACATGAAAATCCAAACTGCTCCACCCTGGTATTCCCGCCCATTCAAAACACCACAGAAAATTAAACAAAATTCGTTTAAGCTTGGGAAAAAGATTTACCGTTGTCGCACCACCATCATCATCCTGGCCAGTATTATTGGTCATTCTGGCAGCACTCATGTTGTTTTCAATTTCTTCTCCCAAAAATTCAGGTCCAACCTTATCTATACCTCGCAAAACATATAATTCAAGTGTTTCAAGTAATTGGAGTTTCCCCAAAGCACGAAGAATGTTAGGTCCTTTGCAGAATTTCAAGCTCAAACTTCTCAAATTGGTTAGTGTGATCAGCCAGCTAGGACCGCCATGACCCATGTAACACCGCACATGAAAATGTTGCAAGTTCCGGTGTGGTTTTAAGGCTTCAAGTGTACTGTTGTGTTCAGTTCAGCATCCTCCCCCAATGGATTAAAATACAGCACCAGGGAGTAAAGATTTCGATTCTTATTAAGCATAGGCATAGGCCCGCCTGTACGCCCTGATTTTTCCAACTTGTACATAATAAGATTGTGAAGATTGTTCAACTTACCGCGATCCTCTAACTGAAATTTGCCATTGTGGTGGCCGCTACAAAATTCCAGAGAGAACATCCTGAGGTTTCCCAATTTGGCAATATCTTTAGGCAAAGCATGGTAAGCTACTCCATTACCGCAAGAGCGCAATATTAAAGTTTGCAGGTTATACAAATTGCCCATTGAGCTAGGCAAATCATTTAGAGAATTATTAGATAAATCTAGATATCTCAACAGTATCAACTCATCAATATTTTTTTGGGAGTTCTTTCAAGGAGCAACCACGCAAATTTAATGTCCTAAGACATCTCAAATACGAAATCTGATCAGGATGTATTTTAGCAATTCTTAAGCTTCTAATCATGAGGGTCCGCAAATTCTTCTTCTTAAAAATGAGACCATAAGAATTTGTCCCTCTGAATCCAAAGGAAGTCGCAAGCTCAAATGGCGAGTACTATTAATCCTCAGGTCCTTCTTTTGTGCAATTTTTTCATTCATTGCTAGAATGGAAAACTCATTCAATGTAAGAAACTGCACCAAATCGTGGACTATATCATAAATCTTGCAGTTCTTTACGCTCCCATCAAAGTTATACTCAAAATTTTGGAAAAGTGACCGCATTGCTAGGATGTCAAAACACTTCTGACCTTCTGCCTCCATAGCATGATTCTTCAAACCAAAATAACCTTGTGCCATCCACTGTTTGGTCAGACCGTTGATGTTGACTACATAATCTTTGGGGAAGATGGTGCAATATTAAAACAACGTTTTTCCTTTGAAGACAAATCATATTAACTCAACAATAAGGGAGAGAAAAGATTTTTCTCAACCTTTTCTAATTTGGGCTCTTCTAACTCCCACAGATCACTCTGTGGCACATGCTGCCACTCTTCTCTTGTTTCATCACGCAAGAGACTTGCTAACTTCTTTCTTTTTGAAAAACGCTATTTCCATTTTAGCCACTTCTTTCTTTCGTGGGGTCACCAAAACTCTACTGCCTACGGCTCCCGACCTAAGATCATATTCTAGTGGTCTCCACTCTTGAAGGTCGTCCGTCCAAACATCATCAAGCACAAGAAGAAACTTCTTGTCCTTGATAGATGAAAGAAATTTCTTCGTTAGAGTTTCCAAGTACCGATCCCCAACACTATATTGATCTTTCTCCATTTCAGTCTTCCACTCATCCAAGACGTCATTCACGTCGTAGGTTACATCTTTGAGCTCATCCATCCAAACTTTGACGGCCTTGTTTTTCCACTTTCTCTTCTCAGCGTCCTTAAGCACCGCCTTGATGGCTTCGAGATTCCTGCTCACGTTTTTGACCACATCATCAACTCCCTCCACTAGTCTCACCTCATGTTCCACCATTTCCTGAATGGCTGTGACCAGCTGGTCTAGGAATGTAGAAAGCAATGCATCGGCCATAATACTACAGGAAGTGGAAACTAGTACTTGAACACTTGCAAAGGAAACTAAACCAGAAAAACAAAGATATAATTATAATGATTTTGACACTAGTTAATCAGTTGTTCTATATCACAAGAGATTCCAAAAGTGAAGTTGCTATGGCCTCTTTTCGTCTCGCTTTTAAAAGAGCAAGCGCGCTCAACATCTGGCTTTATTGATACTTTTATTTGTTCATCTATTTTTTGGCTAATAATTAATAGGGAATTTCAAAGTGTGTGTTTTGAAACCGTTAGAGATTTAAGGGCCCATAGATGATGTCTACTAAAGTGTCTAATTAATATGGTGACAATTAATTTCTGTTAAAGACAAGCGCGCTACCTAATTTTGTCGGCATACGAGTATTGGTTTTGCCATAAAATGATTATTTTTATGCGCGCACACACACACACATATATATATATGTATATATATCAATAAATAGTGAGCATGTTATTTAGCTAAAGGGCCTCTAGCTCATTGTCTTATGCTTGTAATGCTGGTCAATAACCTGGTCTTGATTTTTGGTAATGGTTGGCTGATAGTATTATGGTCAATGTTTTATCAAGATAATCATAGCATTACGGTAATGATACTCAATATAATGGTGATATTAATATTGATTGCTTTATTACCTTTCTATACACTAGTTCGTAACCATCATATCATTAATTAGGTTTTGTGCATTAAAGTTTATAATAAAATGACAATAAAGAACACGTCTAAATAAAAGTTGCTAATGATTAAGTCGTTAATTAATCATAGCATGACGATAATTCAATAAAGATCATTCGTTTTAGTATGATGAGCGTATCATCATTGCGATCGTGACTTTTTAGTTCTCCATTAAAATTATCGCAACGGAAAGAACTGCATAGATTTGGCTTGGGATTAGGCAAGTATGAAGAAGATGATGTATTTAAAAAAAGAAAAGGGTAAAAAAAAGGAGAAAAGTCAATGCAATTAGGAAAAATTTCTACCTAGCCACCAACGAAAGGTTAATTAAAAAGCAAAACTGAAAACTAGCGTAATGAAAATTTAAAAAATTGCTCTTACAAACATGTTAAATTTTTTGAAAAAAAAATGTTTTATTTTAGAACCAATATTACAAACTCCTATAAACATCTCATATTGTTGAATTTTGACACATATTAAATAATAATTAATCCTAAATAAGAGTTTGCAAACAAATTAAGTGCGAAAATTCAACCCACAAGGGAAAACAGACTAAAAAAAGTCAGGAAAAAAAAAGTATCAATTTAAAATGAAGGAAAAACTACTTAGAAAAACCAATAATTTGAGAGGGACATGCTCAATATCAGAATATCAAAGGATTGCAAAAATCATGAACACTCCATCACCATTTAGCTACATCTAGATGAACCGCTTTTGCAGTCAGTTTGTCCACAGCTTGGTTACTTTCCCAATAGGTAAGAGACGCTTTGTAATTTAACTATCTCAAAAGAAAGTGGGCCATATTCACCACTTTGCTTTGTATATTCAAGGTACTTCCACACAAGAGAATGATCATATTCCTGCAGATAAATTTTCCGTGAACAAAACTGAAGACTGAAATATGAGGCATTAAAGAAAATTAACCAAAAAAATGTCTTGCAAATTAATGAGATAAGTTACTGGTATTTGAACCAAAGAAATTGATTTTCATATACTAGAGAATGTGCTAATTGATAATATATCTAGTTCATACATATGTAGCTATGTATGTATGTAGCTATGCATATTTATAATGTGCTATTACCAAAATATAGTAATCATTAGTCAGAGATCATCTCGAATGCAAAGGCGAATTTAATATTTGGCACAAAAAGGTAAAAATGAAAAATTTATTATTTTCATCAATTATATATGCTTCAATACATAATACTATTTCAGATACTATATTTACTTTTTAGTTAATTATTAGGCTTTGGAATTCATAAAAGTAAACTTTTAATTTACAAAAATCAGAAATTGACGATATTATTACAATTAAGTAAAACAGTGAAGAATTAATCAATAGAAATCAAAAGTCAAAATTTGACACATGCTATGTGTGGTGTCAAATTTAGAACCAAATACAGCATATGTTAATATTAGTATCAAAACTAATATTGTATTGTAGAGTAATTTTTTTACTCAAATATTAAAATTTCGCACACTAATTTGACATTATTAGAGATGCTCTTAATCAGTAATATACATAACCATGCGGTGACTTCTTCAAGCACTTTTCCTCTAAAATGCAATGTGGCTTTTAGGTATAAAAAACTGATATGTACTTGACAGAGCGTGAAGATTATTTATAAGACGAAATTTGAATTTGTAAAGAAAAGACAGAATTAGAAAACAAACCTTTGGTTTTACAGAACAGTGCCATATCTGCTCCTTTGCCCTTCTCTACTTTCTAAAATCTTTATAACCATGTCGACGTTTGTGGTTACTGGACAACAGGCACTTAGAATATAACTGGATGTCTGGGACAAGCTGAATTTTGGCCCACTCCTTACCTGCCTGTTTTCGACAACACTCGTCTAATTTCGGGCAATCTTGTATGATTAAATGCTTCAATGGTGTTGTCCGGAGGAAGTCGGGTAACACCTCCGGATGATCACAGTCTTGAAGCTTGAGGAACTCAAGCCACGGTATTATTCTGACAGAACTATCCACACTCCAACCTGGTATTCCTGCCCATTCACGACACTCCGGCAAATTAAATAAAATTCGATTAAGTTTGGGAAAAAGAATCACCATTGTTGCACCATCATCATCATCATTGCCAGTAGTACTGCTTCTTCTAGTAGTGCTCACGCTGTTTTCAATAAACTCCCAAAAATTCAGAGCCAACATTATGTATACAACCCAAATCAATTAATTCAAGTGTTTCAAGTGATTGGAGTTTTCCCAAAGCATGAAGAATCTCAGGGCTAAAGCAGGACTCCAAGCGCAAGCTTCTCAAATTGGTCAGTGTAATCAGCCATCTAGGACCGCCAATACCGATGTAAAGCTTGACGCACAAATATTGCAAGTTCGCGTGTGCTTGTAAGGCTTCAAACGTTTTTTTGTGATCAGTCCTATCATTCTTATATGCACCAGCACCAACGAGTACAGGTTTCGATTCTCGTTAAGGATAGGACCGCCTGTCTATCCTGAATCCAAATCAAGCAAAACTGGATCTCGAAGATTGTTTAACTTACTGAGATCTTGTAACTGAAACTTGTCGTTGTGGTGGCTGCTACCAATATCCCAAGAGAACATCCTGAGGTTTACCAATTTGCCAATTTCTTTAGGCAAACTGTCGAAAGCAGAATTACCACAATCGTCCAATATTAAAGTTTGCAGGTTATACAAATTGCCGATTGTGCTAGGCAAGACACTTAGAGAGTTACTGGATAAATTTAGGTATCTCAAAAGTATCAACTCACCAATATTTTTTGGGAGTTCTTTTAAAAAGCATCCACTCAAATTTAATCTCCTCAGACATCTCAAATACAAAATCTGATCAAGGCATATTTTAGCAGTACTTGAGCTTCTAACCATGACGGTGTGCAAATTCTTCTTCAAAATTGAGGCTGCAAGAATTTGACCTTCCGATTCTGAAGCAAGTGCCAAGCTTAAATGGTGAATACCATTGATCGTCAAGTCCTCCTTTTGTGCAATGCTTTCATTCATTGCTAGAGTGGAAAACTCATTCAATGTAAGAAATTGCACACAATCATGGACTATATCATGGATCTTGCAAGTCTTTATACTTCCATCAAAGTTGTACTCGAAATCTTGAAAAAGTGACCGCATTGCTAAGTTGTCAAAACACTTCTTACCTTCTGCCTCTTCAAACCAAAAGAACCTTGTGCCATCCACTGCTTGATCAGTCGTTAACGTCGCTTACATAATCTTTGGGAAAAATTGTGCAATATGAAAACAACGCTTTTCTTTTGAAGGCAAGTCGTAGTAACTCAACAATAAAGGAGATAGAAGATTCTTCTTAACCTTTTCTAGTTTAACCTCTTCTAACTCCCGTAAATCACTTTGCAACACGTGTTTCGACTCTTCTCTGCTTTTGTTGTGCAAGAGACTTGCTAACGTCTTCACCGCAAGAGGCAGGCCTTGGCACTTGCATACAATTTTTTTGCCAATTGGCTTCAGATCTTCTCTTTCTTCTTCGTTCTTTTCGAAAAACACTATTTCCTTAAATAACAACCAACCATCTTCCTTTGACAACGCTTCTATGCAAACCATGTGCGTTTGCCCCACCATATTAGCTACTTCTTTCTTTCGTGTGATCACGAAAACTCTACTGCCTATTGCTCCTGACCTAAGACCATTTTCCAATGGCCCCCAGTCTAGATGGTCGTCCGTCCAAACATCATCAAGCACAAGAAGAAACTTCTTGTCCCTGATAGATGCAAGGAATTTCTTCATTAGAGTTTCCAAGTTGTCACCAACAATAGTACTAGTTGAAGCCTTCTCAAGATCATCACTATCGAGTTGTTGAACGATTGCCTTTGCAATCTCAAATCTATCAAATGGTTCTGAGACACAAACCCAAGCCCTCACACTAAAATTCTCTTTCACCCGTTGATCATTGAAAACTGCTTTTGCAAGAGTGGTTTTTCTGATACCTCCCATTCCTACAACTGGGATGATGTAGAGGTTCTATTCAAGAGTACTTTCCTTGCCGATCCCGCAGATTAAGTGGTTTAAAACAATTTCCTTGTACTTATCTTGACCATATACAATAGGGACATCAATCACAAAAGTACAAAAGTTGGGTCGTCTAGGCTCGTTATTGTTACTAGTGCTTGATGATACGCTAATAAAATTAAACCTATCCTTTCTACTCCCAATGGAGTCTAGCTCCCATTTAATATTTCTATCTTGTGAGCAATGTCAAGGCGATGATGCACATGACGTAGGAGAGGGCTACAATTAAAGCATCGACAAAGGGCAGAAAACCGTACCTTAATCTTCTTAACTAAGGGAGCATTTTCAATATCGGTCTCGTGATCATTTTCACCATATTGGTCTATCTCGAATTTGGTCTTCCACTCATCCAAGACGTCATCCATGTCATAGGTTACATCTTTGAGCTCATCCATCCAAACTTTCACGGCCTTGTCTTTCCACTGTCTCTTCTCACGGCCTTGTCTTTCCACTGTCTCTTCTCAGCATCCTTGAGCACCACTTTGATGGCTTCAAGATTCCTACTCATGTTTTTGACCGCGTCATAAACTCCCTTCATCAGTCTCCCCTCATGTTCTACCATCTCTCGAATGGCTGTGACCAGCTGGTCTAGGAATGGAGAAAGCAGCTTATCTGCCATGGTACTAGGGGAAATGGCAATCACAAAGGAAAGTTTGTAAACACGGAAAACAAAAACATGAATTGAGGAAACTGATGTTGGAACTTGTTAATCAGGTGTTCTATATCACATGAGATTCAAAAAAAAAAAAGATGTTCTTTTTTATCTCCATTTTGAAAAAGCAAGCGCACTCATCAACGTTTGCTTCACTAAAGGCAAGTGTGCTCTCGCTTTAGAAAAGGCAAGAGCACTCAGCAGTTTGAATTTCTTTATCTATTCTTTGGCAAATAATGTATGAGACTTTATAAAGCTTTTTGTTAAAGGCTAGCCAACTTCCTAATTTTGTTAGTGTCTTCTAAATTAAACAACGAGAGGGAATGAAATATTATTTTATTCATGAGTATTGGTTTTGGGGCAAAAATTTTGAAGACGCATCAGGCCTGGATTTCAAAAATTTCTTAGATGCACACTTTTTGCTCTCATGATGTTAGATAACATTATTTATATAAAGTTTTCCTCTTTTTTGGTGAATAAACTCTGAAGGATCAAGTATTCAAACATTTGAATTCAATAAATTGTTGCAATTCTTGCTCTCAAACAGCGTGTGGGTACCTTTAAACTTATTTGGAATTTCTTGAACACTACAAGAGGACATAGTCCCCCATTCTTTTATCTTCTGTTTTAACACTAAAGTTGAGTGAATGAGAATTCCCAGATGATGCCAAAAAAAGATCTAATCCTACATAGTACCACTATAGGATCTTATATGGTGTTTTGGGGCATATAAATGGGTCGGAGATGGATTTCAGACACACCCGGGCTGAAAGTCCAGGTACTGGATCTTTCGTACATATGTTTGGAAAAGTTTTTCAAACGCTACCTCTAGAATTCACCCATCACCAGTAACACTTGGGACTATGCTACCAAATTCTCATGTCATACTGTAATCCCATATATATTATGACACCTTATGAGGAATAAATTTATGCATTTTATTAATAAGTCGTAAGATAATAGTTTATTGTTATATTTGTGAGTAAATATCATAAGGCTCTTACACTAGTTATATGTCCTTTAATTATGTGTATGAAGTGCTCATACATATATGTTTTGTGTTTTCCCCTTAAAAACCAGCTTTTACACCATGGACGCGTCCAAAAAACAGGAAGCTAGTTGGGTCAGATGCAGGCTACCATCTGACTGCCAACGAGCAATTGGCAAACATGGGTCTGCAGGATTATGTTTTAACTAGATCTTGTTCATTTTGGCGTAATGACAATTATCATGTTTGTTTTCTTACCTTTCTATACACTAGTTCCTAATCATCATATCGATATCGGTCAGCTTTTGTGCACTAAAAATTATAATAAGATGACAATAAAGAATATGTCCAAAAAGTGTTCCCCATGAGTAACTAATTATCATAGCACGATGTAACGCCCTTATATGGGGTTAACAGTATTGAATAAATAAAATAAACTTAAATTCAATATCATTCAAATTAATAGAACAGTGCCCATGGGTCTTTAAAATAAAATAAAAATAAACATCTAAACACAGACCAAAGTTTTTAGTGTAGCACAAAATATTTAAAATACAGTCATCATCACCATAGTACAATTTTCAAATAACTTAACATAGCCATCACAAAAGTAATACAAATCTTACATGTTCTATACGAGTTACAAATAAACAAGATCTTCTAACACGAAACCAGCATTGTTGTTGCCTATTCCTCGTCAGATAAGTTACACTGAGTTCCACCTGAGAGATGTAAATATGATAGGGATGAGCATCGACATACCCAGTAGGAAAAATCATTATTCACCTTAAGGTTATATTCAATACCACATTAAAACTACATGGTTAGTTAATTTACATCATATTATAGATTATGAGATTTATTATGGTCACATTCTATGTATACCATAGTTAATCATTGCCAAGTTTCATACTTATATATATATACAAATATTATAATTCATCATTGTTCCTAGATATCCACATTAAATAGAGTATTACTCAACTCATCGAAACCCAAATGGACGCGCTTGGCCACCCTTCAAAACATTCTAAAGGTGTTCCGGTGAGGGGACATCAAGCCTTGAGTCCTCACCAAGTAGATTTTTGTACAGTGTATTCTGGGACTTTCGACCCAAGGGAGCATCATTACCTCCCCTATTTTACCTTTTAGGGTATTCGTGCTCAAGGACGTAACCGCCACCCTCTTTACGTCTCACATTTTCTTTATATTCAATCGTTATTTATAGAGTTAGTTTTTCTAACCATGCTTCTCAATTTACAATAACATGTGTCAAATCATTATATTCCTCGTTGTACAATACATGAAGAGTTTCGCATCATCATGTGATAGATATAATCATATGTATTTAAAATATCATATACATATCTTGCAACATAAACAACCAAATTTTAATTTATCAAAACCTCACAAAAGATGAGTAATAGAATCCCTACCTTTTCACAAATATCCACTGATAATTTCTATCTTACATAATTCACCACGTAAGCTCCAAATATGCTGTTATCCTAAAACGTATAAAGTAATCATACTTTAATTTAAATACTAATTTTTAATTATGTTAATTCACTATTTATTTTTATTAGTGTGTCATAATTATTAACATACTAAAATTGTAAATATAAATTTTTTAACTTAATTTTGATAAATTATAAAATAACAATAAAATAATAAAATAAATAAAAAATATATGAATTTTATTTTGACACAAAATATATTAAATTAGATTTTTAAAATAAATAATATGATTTTAAAATATTTATAATTAGACTAATTAAAAAGTTTGATAGTTATAAAATTATTTGAAATTATAACCTGAATAGAAAACTATTTATTATTTTCGAACCATTAACTATCAAATAACTATCTTTGTCCTAGTAGTTTGGCCTCTTTTTACTTGACTTAAGCTTCTTTTTATTGAATTTCTGTATGAAAAAATGACATGTAGTTCAAGGGAAAAACTCATACAGAGAACCTGAAATTCGAGTTCTAAGCTTTTAATCAAATTCTTAGTTTCCTAATAGCTTTTTAAACATAAAAACTATATATAAACAATACACAATCATCTCTAAACATCAAAAATATAATATTTCACAATCTGCATAAAAAAAATACAGCTTAAAATCAAAGTTAAAGTTTTAGAAATCTAACCTTAAAATTTTGTTCAAAAGTGTTGCTTAATCTTGAACATCCTCGAGTTTCCTTGATCTATCAGCTTGTGGAAGGTTGTTTGTAGAGATTTTAATTTAGAAATCTTGAGATTATTTGAGTTCTTTCCTTGGTTTTTCTCTGACTTGGTTTCACTAGTAAAGAAAAGAAGAGCAAGGAGAGAATAATGAAGAGTGAGGCACGGAGAGAAATGAATAAAAAGGAGAGTTTTATAAAAAGAAAACAAATGATTGAATGAGACATATTTGAGTGATTTATGGGGCAATTGAAAGAAGGAAACAATGGAGTAGTTTCCTTGTTTTGTCTCCTTCGGAGATATTTAACACAAAATGCCATCATGGTATTTTTTTTTTTATATAATGAATTTGTGAGGGCAACTCGAGAATTTTAAGTACAACATTTTTTTTTAATTATCATGTTTTATACTCAAAATGTTACACAATCATACCTGTTAAAATAGCGGGTGTGACACACGACGATGCTTGTGATTTAAAGTGATGCGGCTTCTAATTTTCTCCTTTTAAATATCTTATGTTTTAACATAATCATTGTACTTTTTAGTTACCATATGTAAACTAGTTCTCTAAATTACTGGGAAAAAAAGAGAGAGCAGAGTCGACAAGGATTAGGCACATATACAGAAGCATTTGTAATGACATAAAAAGAGGTCAAATAAATGAATATCAGAAAATTTAGTTGATGTAATCAGGGAAAAAATTCTACCAACGATCATATTCGTCTACCAAATGATTACTTTATTTGTTTTTTTTATAATTCTTATTGTCCACATATTGGTTTGATTGGTAAACTCAACAAGTTGTGAGCTGGAATCCTAATCCATTACCAAACGCATACTAAACCAATATAAAGAAGTTTTCTACTTCTTTTGACAAACCATGACTTTTATGTTTTGTTCCCTACACTCCCTGCAAGTATATCTAGATTTGTATCCTGCTTTTCCATTTAATTGAATCTTCAAGGCATTTAAGCCATGGAATAACTTTTCTTAAAAACTTTTTTCTTAGAAAAGAAAAAACACTATATACTTGCACTCTCTTAACAGCGGTCCAAGAATATAAACTTATGCTTAGATCAAGATTTTACCTACTATAAACCATAAATTATATATATTGGCCAATCTTGCATGATTCGTATCCATCAGAAACTTTTAGAAGCTGGTTGGAAATTTGAACAAAATTAGTTAATGGATGTCAAGCTAGTTGGAATATGTTAAATTATTGTCGAATTATAATGTTTTTTAAGGATATTTTATATAATTTTGTCTATTTTTATTGTCAAATTATACTAGGATTTTAATATATATATATAGTTTGTTTTGTACTTAAATAGGATTTTTTAAATACACCAAGAATGGCCAGCCTATAGGGCTTTATTATGTTATTTAATTATTTATTTTTTTCCATATCAACATTCATGGAACTCAGAGCTATTATATAGCCTTTTTTATTTCACTGCACCGTATTGCCATTAAAAATTTCTGGATAAAGTAGCTTAGTTTAGTATCATTGTAACTTATTAGTTTTAACTATTACAGTATAAAGCTCTTACATGCTACAATATAAAACAAAAATATACTACAGTTTAAAGCTCTTATATACTACACTATTTTGATTCCAACTTATTAATTTACGTCTCCAAAGACTAGATCGTTATAAAAGGACCCTTAGACCATGGGACAACATAGCTGGCACCCATATACACTTACATATAAATATATATATATATATATATATATATATATATATATATATATATATGATTTTACTTTCGTTCATCCAAATAGAAGTTTCATTCAAGCTTTTAAAATATGATTGGGAGGAATGAAGTAGTTTTATTATAGTTAATTAGTCTAGGTGGCATTGATTAGGGACATAGGTTAAGATAAACAATCTTTTAGTAACATGCTAGAATAGGTTTCTACCTGCATTGACCTAGGCAAGTGGTTAATGTAATGCATGTTGTGGGCATTTGTGGGAGAAAAATGTACAGACTGCCTAGCTTATACGACCATGTCTTCGGGTTGGTCAAACATAACTTGCACTAATATGATATGGAACTTACCATACAAAAGTGGTTTAAAATAAATTTTTTATTCTGATTATGTCTAGGTATTTTAGTCAATTAACATTTGGTGATAGATGTGTGAGAATGACGACGAAACTCAACGATATTAAAACATAACTTGCATTGACATCATATGTAACTTTTGTTGACCCGATACATTAGTGGTAGAAAAATCATTTTTTTTTTCGCGTCATTTTTGTAGAGATTGTTGTTATTTAATATTAGAGAACAATGATGATAATAATTTAGTATATTACACAAATTGAAAAGATGAAGCAAGGTTTTTTTTTTGTTATAAAATTTGCAGGATTTTCTTTCTCCTAAGTTACAAGTTTTTTTTTTTGTTTAGTGGATGACATAAGATAAATTGAAGAAGCTAATAAGATGAACAGTAAGTCTATTCAAAATCATCGTCGTTGAGTTGAAAGTAGGAAGAGTAGTCATGGTGGCAGTATTTGTTGAAGCGATCATCTACCGTCGAATGAATAAAAGGCAGGTAAATGCTTTTATCTTCATTCATTTGGTTGTTGTGTGCCGATGTATTTGGTGTTTCAAACTGGCTTGCCGTCGCGTTGGGTTGTGACCTTTGAATTAATCGGCTTGGCGCAATGTTCAACACTTTTACCCTTCTGAACTTTTTGAGGCCACGTTTGCCTATTGTGCTCGTATCTTTTGCAATACTGCACATGTATGAAAGAAATGTTAAGTATAGACAGATTTGAAAAAATGTTTTAATAAGAACAAGAAAGAAAAAATTTAATAGTACAAGAGTTCTTATAGAGATGCAACAATGGGCCGGGGCCCGTGGGCCGGCCCGAGCCCGTCCTGATACAGTGATAGGCCGGGCCGGCACGGCCCGACACTGTTCACGACCCGGCACGGCCCATAAATACTTGTGGGCTGGGCCGGGCCTATATATGTTGGCCCATGGGCCGGCCCGGCACGGCCCATGGAAAATCATGGGCCGGGCTGGGCCCGGCCCGGCCCGGCCCGTTTAGGCCCACAATGGGTCGGCCCACCGGCCCAGGTTGGGCCGGCCCATCTAGGCCCACAATGGGCCGGCCCATCCCGGCCCACAATGGGCCAGCCCACCGGCCCAAGTTGGGCTAGCCCATCTAGGGCCATTGTGGGCCAATTTCATATATATATATATTTAGATATATTTTTTCATGTTCATTCACGGGTGAACATGGCTGAGTATGGCCTTCTCCAAATAAGTCATGTAAGGCTCATTGTAAGTCATGTATTGTCACATCAAAAGACTATACATTTAATATATATATTGTTTAATTCATATAAGAATTAAATATTATATAATATATATACATGCCATATTCACCCGTGAATGAATAATTGAATATGCCATGAGATTTTCCCAATGCAATCACATCACAATACGTCTGCCAAGTTCTTTTTCTTCTCTTTTCATTTTTTTTTATTTTTTTATTTTTTCCTTGTAGGCATGCTTTGCTTTTGAGAAGTAAAGTTGAGAATCAGATGCTGAATCTGTAGGTTATGTATTATCACATCAAAATACTATACATTTAATATATATATTATTTAATACATGTAAGAATTAAATATTATATAATATATATACATACCATATTGAACACATCACATTGCAATAGGCCTGACAAGCTCTTTTTCTTTTCTTTGCATTTTTAAAATTTTTTTCTTGTAGGCATTGTTAGTATGTGTGGAGCTTAATTATTACCCTGACGTAGATTACCCCTACGCAGAGGTTGTACGCGGATCGACCTTCACGGTAAGGTCGACGTGGGGGTTGGAAAGGGGGTGGTAAACCCCCCTCCCGGGGGTTGTAGGGGGCGGAGCCCCCTGGGCAAAAATTTTATATGCAAGTTTATTTTACATAGAGGCAGTTTATGTTTTTTATATAAGACATGCTTTGCTTTGGAGAAGCAAAGCTAAGAATCAGATATTAAGTCTATAGGTCATGTATTATCACATCAAAATACTATACATTTAATATATATATATTATTTAATACATATAAGAATTAAATATTATATAATTTATGCATGTCATATTCACCCGTGAGTGAACATGGCATTAGATTCCCCTATGCAATTATAAAGGGGCAGGCCTAACATAGAGGCTCAGAAGGAAGGCCTGCAATGTGCAAAGCTGAGACGTTAAGTCTTCAGCGAATTGTCTAATCAAGTTACACTTGAAAGAAAAAAAATTAAAAAAAAAAGATTTAAAAATAAAAGAAATAAAAAAATAAACTTTTTTACCTATAAATAAATGTAGAACATTCACAGAGATACTCATTCAACAAACTTCTAAGATCTTATGTATTGTCTTGTTTTTAGATTACTTAGAGTTCTTCAGAAAGGAAAAAAAACTTGAAGGTATAATTTATTTCATTTATTGTTCATTAATTTTGTATTGTTATAAGTTAATTTTATTGTGTAATTATTTTATTTAATTTTTATGTTACGTTAATTTATTGTTATTTTTTATTGAAGCTATGGCATCATCACCTAGAGGGAGAGCCAACATTTCACATTTGGTGATCAACGAAGAAGAACAATTTAATGATCCACTGGAAGAAATTGGAGTTGACTTGCTATCTCAAGTTGATGGCTCCTCTGAAGTCACTCGTAAGGGCAAAAGGAAAATTCAACGAACTTCACCAGTTTGGAATTACTTTGATCTCGTAACACGTACAAACGAGCATGGTGCAACAGAAGAGCGCGCAATTTGCAAAGTATGCAAACAAGACTACACAGGTAAATCCTCTTCTGGCACTGGTCACTTAGAGAGGCATCGCAAAAAATGCGAAGCTAAGCATGGTGTAGGTGGTGTTGATTGCCGTCAACAAACACTTCAATTTAGCCCCGATGGTAGTGTTACCAATTGGTCATATGACCAACAAAGAGCAAGAGAATGGCATGCTAGATATTTGGCTAGTGCTCAACAACCAATTAGTCTTGCTGATGATCCAGCCTTTGAGGAGTACATTCAAAATGCCTATAATCCACAATATAGGCGTGTTTCAAGAACTACCACAAGAGCTGACACCATGAAAGTTTTTTATTCAATGAGAGGAAAGTTAGTAACTGAATTTAATTCATTCACTGCATCTGTTGCATGCACATCTGATTTGTGGGAAGGTCGTACCAAAACTAGTTATATATGTGTAACTGCACATTATGTGGATAAAGATTGGTCTTTTCAAAAAAGATTAATTGCTTTTCGACCAATGCCTTATCCGCATGATGCCAAGGCCATTCATGATGTCATCATGGAAGTTTTTGATTTTTATGGCATTAAAGAAAAGGTTTTGAGCATCACATTTGATAATGCATCTGCTAATACTGCTGCTATTAACCTTTTCAAAACAACATTGAGACCACAACATGGCGAAACACTTTTTCACCAAAGATGTGCTTGTCATATTATTAACTTGTGTGTTCAAGATGGCATGAAATTTTTTCAAGGTTATTTGGAAAATATTCGAACGGCCTTGGGTTACATAGCAAGTTCTGGCTCTCGAATTGAAGAGTTTGCTAAGCTTTGCAAAAGAGCAAGCATGAAACCCAGAAAACTTCCAACTGACATAGGACACCGGTGGAATTCAACATATTTGATGCTGAATGCATGCCTACCATACAAAGAGGTCATAACCGCGTATTACAACTTGAAGAATCCAACTGAGCTGCTTCAAGAATTTGATTGGCAAATTGCTTCATGCTTTTACAATTTCTTAAAGGTTTTTTATGAAGCCACTCTCCAACTCTCAGGTGTGTACTATCCTACCTCTCCTCATGCATTACATAAGTTGTACGACATTGCTGCAACCTTCGATATGCATAGAGATTTTGACATGTTTAAGGAATCTGTTGAGTTCATGGAGCAAAAATTCAAAAAATATTGGGAGCGTGTTCCACCGTTGTATTGCATAGCTGCTGTATTGGATCCGAGAGTTAAATTAGCTGGTGTTGAATATTTGCTTAAGGGTATAGGGGAAAAATTAAGGGTGCATTCTGACATCATAACCATTCAAAATGTGCAAGCAAAAGTTAACAACATATTTACTGCATATAATGAAAAATATGGAGGAGGCCAAACAATATCCCCTACACCTTTAGCAAATACTACTTCTGTTCCACATGGTTCTTCATGGGCAAGTATGATTAGCTACACAGGATTTGGTTTCGGTGCATCGTCTACATCTTCAACACGCAGTGAATTGGAAAATTATCTGGAAACAAATTTTGCAGCATTTATTTTCAATGAGCAAGGTGGTGGTCATGATTTCAATAAGTTTGATCTTTTGTCATTTTGGAGATCACAGTCAAGAACTTTTCCTGTGCTCTCTAAAATGGCTTGTGATATACTAACCATACCAGTATCCACAGTTGCAAGTGAACAAGTATTTAGTTGCAGTGGTAGAGTACTTGATGAACGGCGTGCACGTATGAGTGACGATATTCTGGAAGCAGTAATGTGCGTCAAAGATTGGGAGGATGCTCGTAGAAGAAGCCAAGAAGTTCAAGATGATTGGGTTGATGACTTTGAAAATTTGGACATTTCTGATACTCCCACTGGGAGTAATACGTTGTAATTAATTATGAACAATATTTTTTTTATGTTTTTTTTTTGTTTTTAGTAATTTTGTAAACATCTAATGTATAATTATCCCGATTGTACTCTTTTTTCCTTACCAAGGTTTTGTCCCACTGGGTTTTCCTTGGAAAGGTTTTTAATGAGGCAATCGTAAATAAAATATCCTCTTTTATATTTATCTTAACTATTCAAACTTTTATATTTATTAACTTGTTTAAAAATTAAAAAATTAAAAAATTAAAAATTACATGCTTAGATGGGCTGGCCCATTTAAACCTATGATGAGCCAAGATGGGCCGGCCTATTTAAGGCCCACGGCATGGCCCGGCACGACCCACGGCACGGCCCGGCACGACCCACGGCACGGCCCGACACGGCCCACGGCACGGCCCATATAAAACTAACCCGCGGGCCGGGCCGGGCCAAGTTATTTTTAATATGGGCCGGCCTGGCCCGGCCCACGAAATTCATGGGCCGGCCCGGCCCAGCCCGCGGGCCGTGTGGGCCTAAGGAGAACGGGCCGGGCCGGGCCGGGCCGGCCCGTTCTTGCAACACTAAGTTCTTAGCAAAAAAACCAAAGAAATCCAAAGATAAGATAGACACGTGTGAAAAAAATTATTTTAATAGGAATAAGGGAATGTAAAGAAAAATTATTTCGTAGAATACATTATACAAAGATTTTTTTGATAAAATATTATAGAACGATTAAGCTTGAAAAAAAAAACATTTGACAAATAATGATTTTAAGCAAGGCAATAAAGAAGAAAAAGGAAAAAGTAGAAAATTCTTAAATATGCATTTTCAGTGAGTTTGTGTGTTTAAAATTATTTTAGCTTAAAAATAAATATTTTTATAATTTTTATAAATATTAAGTTTGTTCAATAATTAATTATCCATCCGTAGAATTGAAAAACAATGCAAAAATGGAGCAAAATGGTAAAGAAACAAAATTGGGTTCAACAATACAAATTTCATCAAACGTATCTCCTCTTCTCTCGCAAAAATACAAATCGGCACGCGTTAAACACAACTCCCCAGCCCCCATGCACGTCTTCCTCACGCAGCTCATTCCGTGGGTGTAAAGGCCACTCCAGCTCCAACGCCTCCACATGCAAAAGTCATTTGTGGGCCCTATATATTCTCCTGTTATCTAATCCTTTACACCTATTTCACCTGAGCTTACTTTAGTGACCTAATCTTTGTGGGACACGTGTCCAATCTTCCAACACCAATGTGATTCATCTCAGACACGATCTTAGCCGCTGCTTCTTGTATATGTTTTTGTCCTTCCTGTGTACGCGTCACGTAAGATTACATCCTGATGCAGGCCATCAATATAAAAAAATGAAGCTCAGGGCATTATTATTTTTTAATTAAAACCAATGGGTTAAGCGCTTGAGGCCAAATACGTCACATGTTGTTCTTCTTTCCCTCGGATTGATCCCTCAAAATAAATCTAAAAGGCCTAAAAGATTTGGAGGGAACATCCATCTGGGTAGATCCCTATATATATATATAGATATATATATAAATATATATATACACACATCATAAATGCGTATGCTCGCATAGGGACAAACATATATGTTAATTGCAGCTAGTCCTGATGAATTTGTTAATGTACTGCGGATGCGTCATTTATTTTGTCTTTTCTGCTTATTTACTTAAAAGAAAAAGAGTTATCGCTATTATAATTTTCTAAACCATTTCTATTATTTCGTATAATTTTTTTTTACAGTAAATTGCTCATTCAAGTTGTTTTCATTCATTTATTTTTTTTGGGCCAGTTTTTATTCTCTTAATAAAATTGACTGTGAATCCGTCAAAATGAATCTAAAGGGCTAAAATGATTTAGAGGGAATTTCTATCCGGATGGATGCAAGTGCTTCCCCATATGAATATATACACATATAACACACATATATTACATACATATATATATATATATATATCATAAGCGCATACATATAGACAAAGATATATAAATTGTAAAATAAGTTAATTAGTTGTCCTATATCATGAGTGCTTCAAAGAGTCCAGTTGCTAATCTTTTTATCTCGCTTTTGAAAAAGCATATTTATTTATCTATTCCTTGGTGTGGAGGTTTAAAAATAAAGCTTTTGTGAAAGGCAAGTGCACTTTCTAATTTTATCCGTAAATTCTTATTTACATATTTAGAATTCTTTGATAGGGAATGAAAAATTATCCTATCACGAGTATTAATTTTAGTGAGAAAAAGTAGTCAACGAATCAGAAAGAATTAAAAAATTTTTGTGTAAACTTTCATGATATTATATAACATAATTTAACATAACATTTTCTTTACTGATTTGGCAAATAAACTCTAAGGTGTTCAATCGTTCTAGCAGTTCGATCGCTCTTTTTATTTTCGCGCTCTTAGAATCCAACGTTGTGTAGCACCTTTGAACTTATTTAGAATTTTTTAAACACTATAAGGACGTAAACTCAAGTCTCCTTTCTCCTTCCTTTTTCAGTTTTGAAGTTCTGAGGCCTACAGATGAGCAAATGAAACTTTCCAGATCATGATGATGCTAGAAAAGATCTAGGGTCACTACACGGTACCACTAAAGTTCCTTATAATTGCTGTGGGGTTTATCTTGGTGTCGAAAATTTTCCCAACCCTAACCCTAAAAATTCTCCTGTCACCCTGCAGTAGTGATGGGCATATGCAACTCTTGTGAATTAATAACTTTTTTTTGTTTATAGTGCTAACAGTACCAATTACCTTTTTGTTTTTCTTCAAATAAATTAATTCCTTGTTTGGTTTGTCAATTCGAATTATGTTAATTTAAATATTTTTAATTTGAACAAAACAATCCAAACTATCTTTTGAATATGTAGTTAAAGTGTTTAATATGGACAGAAAATCCGAAATGAATTTATGTTTAGACAAGTATTGATAATTTTAGTAAGAAGCATGAAAAACTTGTTCAATTGAAAAATAAATAGGAAATACGTAAAAAAAAAAAATCAATTCTGTAAAATTGAGTTATCGTGGAATAATTTATGATTATCTTTGAAAATTAAAGAAATTCACAATCAATTTAATGGTCAAGGACAAAAAAATGTCAAATAATAATGTTCAGTGTCCAAAGTTACACAATTCTGATAGGTCAAGGATTAACAAAGCTAATAACGTCCTCAAAAGAAAATAAAATAAAATTGCACCTTTTAATCTTTGACGTCCATGTTCTCTAGAGAAAAAAGTCAATCTAGAATAAAAAGGATCAAGAGCAGAAAGTAGTTTCTTTGTATACAAGTTTTACTCTGCTAGAAGCTTTACTAATTACTTAAATATTTCATGAATTCATCAAAAGATCAGGAAGAGAAATGAGTATACATCTGGTTAAAAAAGAAGATAGTGTAGTTTTCGTTGAATCAAGAGTACTCATAAAGAAAAACACGGGTAATCAGTTAAATTGTTTGATCATTTTAAATCGAGATAGAAGATCGAGAAGAGCTCGATTGGTCAATTTTGTTCGAGGAGGAAGTAGAAGAAAAAAAAATTCATGAAGAAGATATTGTCAGATTGTTTACGTTGCTCTGGAGCGTTGATCATGCATTCCTACAATCATGTTGTGTTATTTTCTCCACAAGGTGACTTGTCATTAAAGAAACGACGTCAATCCTTGCTACTCTACGACAGCATCACTGAAGACTATTAGTGTTATGGGAAATCATGTTGTGCCATTTTCGCTTTTATCCCAAATTCATGGGGTTGGTGGTCTGATAAAGTACACCGTACACATTCGGACATTTTGTTTTTATTTATTCATTTCATTTCATTTGAACAGAAAAAAATTCTGCCATATATAATACATCTGTTTTATTTGAAGAGTTTACGTCATAATTGGACTAAAAAGTCTCTTTTTCTTTGCGATGTAACTTAGGTTGTGGGGCACTTCAAAAGCACGTGAACAGTGAAGAATACTCTCTTACTGCATGATAACTAAAGTTAAAACTTTAAGTTAATGCATGTTGTAATTAAAACCTAAAGATAAACCAGGGTAAAGAAAAAAAAAACAATATTAATTACTCATTTATTTATAAAATAGTATTTTTAATTGGAGGGAATTTTTTTTTAAATATATACCGATTGGGAAGCTATATACAATGGCAAGACAAAATCAACAAAAGTAGGCCATCTCCTCATACGATACAATACAAGTGGCGGTACTGTATGTTTAGGTATAAAGATCTTTGCAAGAATATATAAAAGTAGCTATATGTCATTTAATTACACATCAAGCGGGTTGAGTGGGGTTTTCAAAGTTTTCAAATTTTTTAAATCCATCAAATGCAGAGTAATTCAGAATTTTGAGATGCCATATTATACTTTTTTTTTTAGATGCCATATTATATTATATACTACAATTAAAAGATGAATGGTTACAGTAGGTAATAGGCAAGGGAGAAGGAAGCCTGGGCCTCCTGGATTTTTGGTAATTTATGCTTTTGCTCATAGTTTTAAAACTTTTCATGTATGCCCCACTCTTATTGACAAAATTTTATATATACTCCCATCATTAACAAAATTTTCCCTCTAATTTATTCGTATTATTTTTTTAATATGTACCTTATTAATCTTTTGTTTCTGACTTGCCCTATTTTAATTCTCAAATGTGTCTCTATTTAAGCATTTTTTTTTCTTTTAGTTCTCTAAAATAATACACTGTTTTTTTAATATATATGGTCTTCGTAAATAAATGATCTACTTTTTTTTTTTTTTTCTCATAAGCGTTCTACGTTTGGAAATATATATTCTGTTTGTATTTTTGAGCTCTATTGAGAGATTGATACAATCAAATCCTTTAAACAATATTTAAGATTAGATCTAGAGAGCTGAAGGTGTATTTCTGTTTTTTTTTTTTTTTTTGTTCTAATTGTTTGGGCTGTTATTTCAAAGAGTCCCTTATGAATCAGGCTAACTTTGGGGAGAAAATTATATATTATACCACACTTTTAAAAATTTTATGTCTTTATGCCAGAATTATAAATTTTATGCCGCACTACTACTGACAAATATGTTTTAAGTTTTAAACGATGACTTTTATGAAAATTACCTTTTCTTTGAGGCCCAAACCAGTAAAACAATAATCTTAAAGAGAAGGACATCAATTTCGACTCCTTCGTTTTCTAAGATTAATATGACGTGATCACGTACGTACAAGAACTTCGGTTTAAAGTGGAACGTTACAGAAATTAAATCCATATAAATTCTACAAATATACTAAAATTCTTTTTTTAAATACACACGCATATAGAAATTCTCGCATGAGTATACAGTACACTTTAGAATGTGTTTGGTAACTTAATTTTAACTGTTATAATATAAAATTTTTACAAAATAAAAATATATTACAGTATAAAATTCTTAATATTTCAGTTTTAACTTATAGTTTTAACAACATTTCTAAACACTCACAACAGACGGCTCTTTTTAAGAGTGTACGCAAACACAAGTTGCATTTTAAAAGACTAGTCATACTATTGACCACGTTCGTCCATCAAGAGCATTAATTTGTCACTAATGCTCTTGGTAAAGTTGCTTCTAACTAACTTTTAAGTTAAGAACAGTATAAAGTTTTTATATGCTACAATAAAAAGAAAAAAAGTTGTTATAATATAAAACTCTCATATGTTACAATGTTTACAATTCTAACTAATAATTTTTACCACCATACCAAACACCTTATTTATTGCATGTAACACTAACATTTTACCCCTCCTTACCCTGTCCACTACTTTAGTTCTATATGCACAAGCAAACTGTCATTAAAAGTCGGTCTGCTTTACTTTTGTTTTTTATCGGTAGAAGAAGTCAAGTTGTAGCTTTTATTTGGTTTAATTTTATTCTTATAAAGCCAAAAATAGTTTCTAGAAGGTTGTAGCTTTTCAGCAGTTTAATAATGTTAATCACTTTTTGTCCCTTCCAAATTAAGTAATCATCTAATATAATCTTCTTAAGATAAGAGTTCAAAAAATTATGAACTTATAAATTTTATGAGATTTTATCCTTGAAATATAAATATGCTAAAAAGATAAACTTGGAATGTGATTAAAATTTTATATAAATTATTTCATGTAGCAATTAAAAATTTATAAAGCGTGTAAATTAGAAGAAAAATTGTAAAAAGAAATTTTGTTGGAGGTAAAGAGCGAGATACCTTTGCTGCCAGCCTTGCATACACACATATATACACATAGGAGGGTTCGCGAAATTTGTGAATCTATAAAATCTGTCCAATCTGTAGGTTTTGGGTTGGGTTAGAAAGAGTTTTTGAATGATAATAAATTGAGAAAATTTCAAGCCGAAAGTTTTGGATTGGATTACAGATTGAGACATTCTTAGTCTGTGAAATTCATGAGTCCAAAACCATATATATTATTGGGAGAATGAGGAAAACATCATATTTTAGAAACTTTTTGAAGTAAATATCAGGTTTTGAAAATATTTGTAGTAAATAGCAGTAAAAAGAAAATTTATCAGTAAAAATTTTTTTGCTCACTTTTTACCAGTAATTTTTCCTTTTATTGTTATTTCCTATTAATATTTTCAAAACCTGATATGTTCTTCTATAATTTTTGAAAAAGTGATATTTACAACAATTTCCATATATATATGTATATTATTCGCATATATAATTTCATTGCTTTTCACTTTTTTTTGCAAGCAACTCATGTGCTACTTCAAATTCAAAAGTGATGGAAATTGAATTACTTTGAAGCTTTTAAGTATTGTATTCATTTATAAATAAGACTTAATATTGTTCATTTATGAACTGTTGGCGAGTTTGAGTGTTTAGAGAGTGGAGGCCAAGAATTTCTAAAAAACAAGATAGTGTTTGAGGCATGTATGAATACTCTTCTTAAAGGTTTTATTTACCACCTCATTTATTCAATTTTGCTAAAGAGTTTTGTGACAAATTTCCCCTAAGATATAACAAACACTTAGACACAATGTCTAGCAACAAGATTGTGTTAAAAACAAGATACAAAATCTATAGATTTTTCTGGAGTTTATATAAATACAAAGAGCCATTTCAAGATAGGAAGCAACCAGTTTAAATCATACAACCCTTTATGCAAAGGTACCTCTTCAATTGCAAAGGTATCTATTTACGAATCAATACAACTATTATAGTAGATATGTTAATTGTTAATAGTTGTTCAATTTTGTATCAAAGTATATAACCAATAATTTCACCAATTCAAAACATGTCTAAAGACACATATTTTCAAAGTGAATCAGCATGGAATAGTGCCACAGTACTCGTTGTTCTGCTACTATAATGTGGTTGTTTCCTACGGCACTAAGGTGCTGGGTGTTCAATATCAAAACGAGCTGATCCTTTTCCTAGTGCCACGGCCTCAATTTTGAGCTCCATGCTCGCTGGAGTCAAATACACCCAAAAACATGTATCTTCATATTTTTTTTTAGATGTCTTTCAATCTTACAATTCATGAGAGATATATTTCAATCTCTCTAACATGAACAAGAACTAATATAGTTTCTCTCTCTCTCTCTCTTTTAAAAGAAGACTCGATTGGTTTGTGTCAACAACCATGCCCAAGTTGGAGATGAAAAATAATTGAAGTTTTGGATTCATTCGATCTAGCCAAGGGTTCTCATATCACTACAAGAAAAACTATATTTAACGACATATTATTTACGATATGTAATTTTGAATGTCGTTGAAAAATAAATACAACATCTCCAACAAAGATGTTATTAACGACATTTGAAACAATAATTAACGACATCTATATAGATATCGTATTAAAGGTCTCCTTTTAACAACAATAGTTTAGTGTCATTAAATTATTTAACGACAAGTAGGAGATATCGTCAAAGCTTTGGAGATTTCATGACACCCTTTATAAACGATATTAGTCAAGATGCTGTCTATAAGGGGTATCGTAGAATCTCTAAGGCTTTGACGACATCTCCTACTTGTCGTTAAAAGGAGACCTTTAATACAACATCTATATAGGTGTCGTTAATTATTGTTTCAAATATTATCAACGACATGTTTGTTAGAAATATCGTTGTATGTACTTTTCAACGACATTCAAAAACTACATGTCGTAAATAATATGTCTTTAAATGTAGTTTTTCTTATAGTGTATGCTATCCCCAACTACTCGGCCAATATATATATATATATTACTATATTAATTTAAATTTATATATTGATATACGTAGTGGTAGAATTGAGAATATTTTAAGAAGGTTGAAATCAAACCAGAATATTGAAATAAAATTATAATGTAACATTTTATTTCAAGGAGTAATTTGTTAAAGCTAAAAATTCAGGTATAAATAAAGTGTCAGAAATGCTTAAAGTTCACGAATTAATTGTAATAATTACCTTTTTTTTCTCTTCCAAATGAATTAAGCTTCTAATAGTGTGTGTGTGTGTTTTTTTTCCAAGTTAAGAGTTAAAAATGTTATGAATTTTATAGTAGTATAATTGATTTTTGATGTATTTTAAGAGATTTTAAATTTAAAATGTAAATGTGCTTAAAAGTTAAACGAGCGTAATTGAAATTTTAGAAAAAATTATGTTGATATTGCAAATTAATAAGAATTTACAATGGGTGTAAATTAGAAGAAAAATTGTAAGAAGAAATTTTGTTGGAGCTAAACGTTGACAAACACGTCGGGCAAACAGTTATCGCCAACCTACCCCACACACACAGATATATATATATATATATATATATATATATATAGAATATTTAATTACAGCTAGACTCCAAATTAATTTATTAATGTACTACGGTTGCGTCTTTTGTTTTGTCTTTCTCTAATTGCCTACTTAAAAAAAGGACATTTATCTTCCATACCCTCTCTTTTAGGTTTATTGAAAAACTATGTCCTTGTTTTTTAAATCTTATCGATTACACACCTTTACATTATATTTAATATATAAGTTTATATATTTTTTGGGTTGAAACATAGATCTATAGCTTACATTGGTCAGTAATTGATTTTAACTTTTAAAATGACTAGATTATCTTTAGATGAAAGAGAAAAAAATAAAGCTTAAATAAAAAACCCATTTGAGGGTACTTTATAGTTTTCTTATTTTTCTATTTGAGGGAATTTGCAAAAATTTTTAGGTGAAAATTGAAGATTGATTGAAAAAAAAGGTATAAATTTATGTATTATATCTAATATGATGATATACATTTGATGCGATAAAAAACGAAAATAAAGTGTGTAAAAAAACACAGGGTATAAAAAAAGTAAACAACCCAAAAAATTATTAGCAGTATCAACATTATATTATTTTGGTTTGTGAACTTTTTTTTTTGACAAAATACTTTTTAAATTTTGTGTTTGTTTGACAGTTTTGATTCGTGATTGTAAATTTCTTGACCAAATTTCTGAAATTTAACAAAACCAATCGCTTCACTATCGCATACTAATAGTTGCATAAGTGAAATATGTTTCAAAATTTCAAGGACTTTTAACAGCCATGAAGAGAATATTTGTGTTTAATGTAATTAATTCTGCAAAATCTCAAATTATCATGCGATGAACATGATTTGCTCTGTTAAATCTAAGAATTTCACCATCATTGTATGGTCAATGACTAGAATTGCTAAAAAATAAAGTTCAGTGACCAAAGTGACATAATGCTACCAGTTCAGGGACTAACAAAGCTAAAAACCATAAAAAAATAAATTAGCACATATTTTATTTTTGATGCCCATGTTCTCTTGCGAGAAAAGTCAATCTACAGACTTGAGGATGAAGGAACTCTGATATAAGCTTTAGTAATTGCCTGAAGATTCATGAATTCTCAATCTATTTTTTTTTTCTTTTCAATCTAGAGGGAGAACAGAGTGCTTGGGTTAAAGAGAAGATCGTCTACTTGATTGATCAAGTTTGTTCTATTCTCTCAAATCAAGAGTGCTCATGAAGAAGAACATGATTGATCAAATTAATTAATTTGTTCAATCATTTCAAATTGAGAAAGAAGATCAAGAAGAACTTTTGATTGATGATCAATGTTGTTCGAAGAAGAAGAAGAAGAAAGAAAAGCAGAAGGAGAGGGAGGAGAAAAAAGAAGAATATTCAACTTCATGAGGAAAATATTGTTAGACATTGTGGCTCGGAAAGTGATCAAGATTTTGTTTATGTTGGTTTGGAGCATTAATGATGTTTCTGCAACTTTGATGACGTGGGAAATCATGTCATGCCCAGTTTTTCTGTACATATATAGTCATCCAAAATTAATTAAAAGGTACATATATAGTTAGAATTTTTTTTTTCATTTCATTTAAACAAAAAATTCTGCCATAACATATCTACTCTATTTAAATTGTGTCAAAATTGGACTAAAAAGTCTCATGTTATTTTCGATTTCACTTAGGTTGTGGGGCGCCCTGAACAACGCAGATCCTTTCTTACTGCATGATTACTGGTACGCATCTATTTGCAAGAGTTGCTTAAGTTAAAACTTTAAGTTTTTAAGGGGTGTTTAGCAGGTTAATCCGGACCCACTTTCTCCGTTATGAATAGTGTAAAACTCTCACATGTTATAGTAATAATAAAAAAACCGCTATAGTATAAAGCTCTCATATGCTATAATAAAAATAGTTTTAACCATCATGTCAAACACCTTATTGTAATTAGAACTTAAAAGTTAAACCAAGGAGGGTAAAGTCATAAATGAGCCTTGTTCTTAAATATTATGTCTTTCTCTAATTAGAGGCCCAACCCACCTCTATACTTAAACTCAGCCAATAAAATCAAGGTTTGAATAATTGCTCTTTCTCTCATTAGAGGCCCAACCCACCTCTACTGCAAACTGCACGTGGCCTTTTTTAATTGGATGCGAACTGACCCTGAACTGAGATGCGGGTTTTCCTGCAAATGCGGCGCTTTGTCTCTCTCTCGCACACTCTTTTCTCCCTCACCACCTCTCTTTGCCTTCGCTTCACCGCGCCGACCATTCCAATGCCAAGTAAAGCCCCTAATAAAATTGCCGGGAAAAAGATTAGGGTTCCGGTGACAACTTTGACAACAGCTTTGTCACAACAGAGGTTCGAAGAAGGCACCTCCGAACGAAGTTTGGCCATGGTTTGTGTTGTTTTTGCTCTATTTTCATAAATTATACCCAGTAGTGATGAAATGAGAAGAGGGCCAATGGCTTAGCTTAATGCTCTCACTTTCTTACTCCTAATTAGGGAATTAGGTAGTACCTTGCTTATCAAGATAACAATTGCTACGGCTCCTTTTGAAAATTGAACCCCAATTTATGATGGTTGATCGAGCATCCCAGTGAAATCAAATTTCCCTTCCATTCATAAATGTCTTAACTTGCTACTAACGATAAATACTTCTCTTAACACACATCATCAGCTGCCACATTTTGAACCCTAATTATCGCCATATATATGTCTACTTTTAAATTATATAGATGTTCAAAAGAAAAATCTAAGCCAAGGATTAAGAATGTGTTTCGAAAATCAGTTAGAACTTGAAGTTAGAACTTAAAAACTGTAGTATGTGAGAACTTTATATTGTAGTAAAATTTTGCTTTTTTTTTTTTTTTTATAGCATACGAGACTATAGCAAACTGAACTATATTTTTCTAAAGTGCTTCCCAAATAAAGTAAATTGACATTCCTAAGAACTTAATCCTATACCAAGCTATCTGGTCAGAGACTTAATGGTTTTATAGCCATCCAAATTAGTCAGTGTTAACATTTTTAGTAACTTCTTGGTCGGCTTAAACCGCTGTTTGAATTGCCTGCAGTGGTGGTAGAAGACTTTGATGAAATTATGAGTTCTCTTTAAGAAGATGTAGTGATAAATCATACAGCTTTTTAAGGCCTTTAAAGTTTTGGATGAGTGTGAACTACGAGATTTAGGTTTCATAGGTTTAATATTTACATGGAGTACCGTTAAGAGACATGAGGGGGATAATCTTACTTTGAATTAAATTCCAAGAAGAAACCTAAAAGAGGTTGCCAATAATTATGAGCAGGTTCCTTATCAAAAATATGCATATCCATTCCTTTTAATTATCTATAATATTGGAAAAAATTTCTGTAAATATATTTGAAAATCATTGAAGTGGAAAAGTACTTCTAATTCTCCTAAGTAAATACAAGTTTCAGGACAACAAAAAAAGGTTGCCACTAATTCTGCTGGTTCCATTTTAGTGTTCTTTTTTCTTTTCATTTCAATTATCTAAAGCATTGCAACAAACTTTGGCTAATATGTTTTAAAATTTTTGAATTGGAAAAGACATTTAAGTTGATGTGACGTTGATTATGTTAGCAGATGGGGGGAAAAGTTCCACAAACGAATGAAAAGTTGAACGAACTACTTCTTATTCCAATTCTTCAAAGTGGATACAAGTTTCAGGAAATCTAAAAGAGTTAATTGCCACTAATTATGAGCTAATTCCGTTTCAGTATTATTCTTCCTTTCATTTTTATTATGCGCCCATGACAAGTCTGTAAATATATTTCACAATTTGTAAAGTGGAATGGACTTCCTTATTGGCCTTTGATATTTCTTATTTTTAGGAGGAGGAGAAAAAAAATCTACAGCCAAGTGAGAAGTCGAACAAAACTCATGAGACACTGAAAGATTTCAGAATTTTTCTGCAGGTTGCATTTTAAATACTCTCTTTGTCTTTCTTCCTTTTCTGTGTATATTATTGTACACACAACAATATTATTGATTGCAAATTTTGCGATACGTTTGGAAATACCCTTTAGCTATGTTGATATTTGATATTGATTGTTTGCAGGAGATAAAATCGAGTGATGAGATCGGGGATATAGAAGAAGAAGAGCTAAAAGTTATAGAAGATTATATCACTCATATTCGGGTTCGTATTTAATACAAGCATCTTTTTTCTAAGTTATCTTATTTTAATAGACGCAGTAGTATTCATGACAAATTTTCTCTTTCAAACCAAGTTTCTCTTACTGAGTTGCTTTATATCTCTATTAATATTCACAATATCATTTCTTTCACATGGCTTCTGCCGAAATAGAGAAAGTGAATCCACTAATAGTCCAATACCATGAGCACAGTTGCCTTATGCCTTCTCTCACTATCTCACTCGCCAAGAAAGTTAGGAATTATAGCACTTTTCTAATTAAAGAGTAGTGTTTTTATCCCTGGTGCCCTTCATGATCTCCAGTGTAAATAGTAGCTCATGTTATAAATATAGAAGGCCCTCATTCCTTGCTATGAGCACAGATCTTGCGTCACCTTAAGCATCCGATGAAATCAAGTGTCTATTACAATCAGGAACGTTATACCTCTAACTACTATGGAAGCTCCTTCAACATATCATCAACTGCCATATCTTGAACTTGAGCACGTTTTGTTGCCGCGAACTTTTTAAGTTTTAATTCTGACACAATGACAAAGTTAATAAAACCCTAATCTCTAATACTGAATTGTCAATCGTGATACACGTGTCTTTTACTCCAACTTGGCATGCCATTTTTTTGGTTATTCCCTATTAGACTGTATTACTACTGCTATCATTACCTCTATCATTCATGAAAGATATCTGTTAAATCAATCAGGAAAAGAAGCAAACCAATGTTTCTACCACTTTAGATGTTTCATCTGACAGCGGTGAATGCGAAACCCAAAGGCGACAAAAGGTAGGCGAAAATCTAGAGCTCCTACCGGATAAAAAAATTGGCGAGGGGAATAACGAGGGCAATATTTTTGAGGGAACTTACAAAGTGCCGGTTGCAGTGAAACGTATTCCTAAAGCTCACGTGGATGCTAATAAGATTCAACGTCTGATAACGGAATCTCAAGACCATCCAAATTTATTAAGATGTTATGGCATAGAATGTGACGATAATTACTGTTATCTTGCTATGGAGAAGCAGTACTGGAATGAAACAGCATTCAACTTGGATGAATTGGTTCAAGTAATATGGCCACATTCCAATCAGTTTGAGGTTGTGAACAAGGGAGGTCATATATCTGTGGCAGGGCAGCTAAATGACAGATTGGAGTTCGTGAAGAAGATTGTTGGAGATCTTGAATTCATTCCAGAAAATGGAAGTCCAATTCCTGCTTTTTTGTTGACACTAATGAGGTTGGTTAAAAGTTCTCTTCTGCATTAGACTTGTAATATCATCCTTGATATGTATACCTGACTTGTTGTTTGTATTATTCTATAGGAAAGCGCTTTCCGGGCTAGTTCAGTTACATGAATTGGGTATAAGTCATGGAGACTTAAGCCCTCAAAACATTCGAATAATTAAGAAAGGATCATCATGGTGCTTAAAGCTTTCTGATATAGGCGTTAGAACTGGTAAGTACTCTCATATGTGCATGAATATAGCTATACATGGTCAGCTATTGTTCTCTTCATCAACATCCAGTATTACTTAGGATTTTGTTTTAAAATGTCAAAATGGGGAATATGATATCAGCTTGTGTTAATCGGATAGTTTGAAGTTTGTCGGCTTGATATGAAGGTAATGATGGTTGTAGTAGGTAATAGACGCTGAGAGGCAAATATAGGGATACAGGTTGTGGGACACGTGTGTAAGTGAGAAGAAATGTTTTTTTGTGTAGGCTTTATATTTATAGTTAGCAAAAGTTGGTGAATGTATTTTATATTGCTTTAGTTCTCTATGCTTACAGAAGATGCTCAATATGATTGAATCCATAAAGATCTTACAATTTAAAAGGTGTGTGGATCTTATCACGAATTTCTATTTAAGATATTTTAAACCGATTCCTAAGAAGAAATGCCATCTTATGCAGATCCTCTAATAAATGGCTTATTGTGCAAGTTTCCAACCTTGTGTTGTATTCATAAAATTGCTCTACATATTTAAAAATTTGTAAATAAGAGTAGCTCAAAGACATATTGTCTAATAAAAATTAAATACATGCTGTATAGTGCATATAATGTTAGAAATCTAAAAGCAAGTCTCAACTGTACTTCAACACTTTATGAAACTTGGTATAAATTTTGCCCAATGGCGAAGCTAGGTGGGGGCGAATGGGAGCTGCTGCCCTCACTCACTTTTTGAAAATTAAAATTTAACCCTTTAAATTTTATGACTTTTACATTATGCCCTCACTAAGATTCGATACTTTTATATGTGCCTCTGCTAATTTTTAGAGCATCTCTAACACAAACATTACAATGTTGTGCCAATATCAAGAGTTGACATTTGAGTGTATAAAACACTCTCTAATGCAATGGTATTTCTTATGACAAATTTGTCATATGCTAAACTTGGTGGCTTTTTATATCCAAATGAATAAAATAAAATAAAATAAAATAAAACTCTAGTGGGAATATCCTTATTGTTAATACATATTTCTAAACACTATGTATAAATAAAATCATATCAAAATAAAAAAGATATGCAAAACAAATATTTTTTATATATCTGTAAGATGTTTGGGAGCATTAAACCAATTTGGGTTAAAACCACTTAGTGTGTGAGAGTTCCCAGTGTAGCTCACTTTTTTTTAATACTATGACATGTGAAAGCTTTATATTATAGCAACCAAAAGTTTTGGTTAAAACTGAGAATGTCAAACACCCTAATAAAAATCAAACATTTCATGAAAAAACCTACTAATAGGGTATTGTTCATAGCATAAAACTCTCAACATGTATCTAGTAGTTCTTAAAAAATATTGTGATTAATTTTTGTCATTTATTCTTAAAAAAAAAAAAAATAGCATATGCCACTGCCCCTCAATGAAGTGAAAGGCTGCTTCGCCATGATACATCTACAACTTGATCTATGTGTTTGTTATGGTCATCCTTGAAACCACCCGAACTATGTTAGTAAGTTACACATCTATACTTGTAGAAAATAATAGAATCATTTCGTAATCAAGTTCCATTAGAAAATAAAATCTACATCACAAACTAAACTAATAATTTGTAATTTTAAGAAAAAACTAATAATTTGTAAAACTACTATGTATCTAAATTATTAATGAAAAATTTAATTATATCAAAATTCACTGCTTATTACCTCTCCCTTTTAGTCTCATGTACTAGTTTCCTGGAACATGTCTTAAGGTTCTGACATTTGGATATGGAAGGCACCTGAACAGCGAGATGATCCCAGGGTCCAATCTTGTAGTACGGATATCCATAGTTTAGGTCAAATTCTCTTTTATTTCCTCACTGGTGAGCGTCCATCCATTGAGTTGAAAAAAGTAGAAAAAAGGAGCACGTCGTTGGTGAGTTGCCCCGAAGCTGATGATCTTATTTCACTAATGAAAAGCCCAGCTAAATCCAGGTAAGTTATATATGTTCCCTCATTATGAATTACACTAGACGTTGCTTCTTCTCGCTATATGTCTTTTGAGACTAGTTTAATGTTATATATCAAGAAGCTCATTTTTAAACTCTTTAACACTGCCTTGTAGTTGTTACTAAGAGGGTTAAAGAACAATGTTCTAAATTCAAACTCCTTTTTTTTCCTTGATGCATGCTAGGCCAACTGCAAAAGAGTTGTTGTGCCATCCACTATTCTGGACTTCAGAAAAGACACTTTCATTTCTTCGTGAAACTATTGAGAGTGAAAAAGGGTACCCTAAACTAAAAGACGCGCTTTACAAAATTCCAGTGTCTACAGTTGGAAAGGGAAAAGGACACGAAGGACTACTGCTGACATGGGACAAAAGGATCGATGACTTACCCGACCTAATCAGCTACATGCGAACATATCCGACATATAATTTTGGCAAGGTTCCGTCCCTGCTGCAACTTATTCGAAACATTGTGGCTCATTATGAGGAAATTGATTCTCAACACAATTTTAAGGTATGAAATGATCGTTGAAATAAAATCTACATACTGAAGTGAGATCGAGCCTAAACTTGAAAATTGAAATTGTGGTCTAATAGCTACAGATGATAATTAACAAAAAATTGCCACAAAAATTTTACATAGATGTACCTCAAACTTTTCATTGTTCGGTAAGTTCAGTTCTGATAAACTTTCTGAAAGTTTGGCATTTTTGTTCATGAAACGATTAGTTAGATTGTATTATCAAAGCTTGTTAATTTGAAATTCTAAACACCAAACCTTAAAGTTTAAAGTCTACTGTGATGTACCCTAACTTATTTTGGTGCACGGTGACTGTTTCAGCAATCGGTAGGGACGCTATATAGCGGTCTTGATTGCCAATTTTCATGTCGATATCCAAGGCTCTTAATAGAAGTATACAAAGCTGTTTGCACAAATTGCAAAGAAGCCGAACGCTTTGGCAGATATTTTTATGAAAGCTAACTAATGAGGTGTTGGTGATGGAGCTGAGATCAATAATAGTTTCCTGGCAAAAAATGTTGGTTACCAAGATCGGAAACATGAGACAACAGTACCAAAGTGCATACCATATAAAACTAAAAAAAGTCAGGTAATAACAAGTATATATGGGGTTTCTTCCAAAACTGATGGCACATGTTCGGTCCTGTTTACATTAAAATTAATTTTCCTATTTTAGTGGTAATTTGTTTCAAATTTTCAGGTGTCCATATGGGATTGTTGCTGCTTAAAGATTTGTGTATATAGCTGTATTTTGCAACTCGACTTCTATGGTTCTTGACTAAATATATGTACTTTTGCACTCACAAAATCTCATCACCAACACCTCATTTAGTTGATGTTCTAACCTAACCCTAACCCTAGCCTCATAAAAATCACAAAATCTCCATCACCAACACCTCATTTAGCTGATGTTCCAACCTAACCCTAACCCTAGCCTCATAAAATCTCTCTCTCTAACGCAAACTCTAGCCTCATAAAATCCATCTCTCTCTCTCTCTCTCTCTCTCTCTCTCTCTCTCTCTCCCTCCCTCTCTCCAAACACCAAGGCCACTACTCCTAGAATTCACCAATGTCTGCAGTGGAATTTCAACCTCTCTTAAGAATTTGTCACCTCTCTCCTCCACGATTTCCTCGACTTTTTCCAAATTTGAGAGGTTCAAAATCCTAGCAATATTGGAAAAACACAGGTCACGCTCTAGAGAATAATCCCCAATTTCAAAATTGAAAAAAGATAGACTGAAATGCATTCATTGTTGTCGACCAATTTGAAGCGAATTTTGTTTCCAATGAGCTTTTTGAGAGGTATCGATTTGGAGAAGAAGGTGAAGGACCAAGGGGAAAATAAAAAATGCCAGTATTTGCCATGTTTCTACACAAAGAACGGAGTCCACCTCTCGCCGGAAATGACTAGGCAGTGTAGTGGACGGTGCTGGCGACTTGCGGCCACAGGTAATTTATTTTGTTTTGACTCCTCTATTCTTATGATTCTCTAATATTGAATAGATAGTGTTTGTAGTGTTTCGGTTGCTTTATTGCATTTTGATGTTATGAGCTGTTGTTGAGAATTGCTTTTCTTTGTACACTACCAGGGAATTCCTCTTTCTGGAGATACTTGTTTAGAAATCTTTGTGAGCACTTGTGGTCGTCAATTCTTTTTGACAGAAAAGACTTGATAAAAAGTGCATACAAAAGTGAGCAATCTAAAACATATTTGACTTGAGTGAAATCATAAAATTCACACCAAATCTGTAACAGGAAAAGTTGTAATTACTTTTTCCCCCTTTTTAAGAAAAAAAATAAATGACTGGGAGTTTTGAGGTCCTTTTTACTTTCTGGGAATGATTCTTTATATTGTTGAAACTGCACTGTTGTGATCATTAAAGGGTCTTTTTTCTCACCGACTTACTTGCTCTTTCACTAATAAAAATTTATACATCTTCTATAAGAAGTTAGCATGCAATTACAACAAGTTCAGTAGAGTACTTTACTTAATTAAATCCTCCTTTTTGCGCTCAGTTGTTGTCAAAGCAATAACAAGAACTTTTAAGATGTTTGTTTCGACCAACTGATGGTAATCTCTAAACTTTTTTTTCTTTTAGCAGTCTTTTATTTATTTATTTATTATTATTATTATTATATTTGTGTTGGAACCAAGCGGTAAGACATATATAACCTTGACTAAGTGAATTCTATTTAGGAAGTGGAGGCAAGAATGGTGTCCTTACTTGGTGCTGCAGGAATATTTTTCAACGATATTTGTGGCTAAATGGCCAAACATGGAACAAACAACCATAGTTTAAAGTGCAATTCGTAATGTTTTGAAGTTTGTGGGCGGCCAGAATGAGCAAGAAACAAATATTCATGGTCAGAAAAGTACTGGAGAGATCAAATTTTTCAAAGGCTCTTCTTCGTTTGCCTTTCGTCTGACATGCCATAATGTCATGATTCTCTTTCATCTGACATTTATATTATGGCTTTTTCCATGTTCATGCACATATATTCATGATCTGGAAGATTCGTTTAATTATACTTTGTTTTGGGCGTGCAGTGTTGGAGAATCTGATTCGTTTATATATTCCTGGGTTTTGATATCCTAGTACTCATGATTGGACATATGCGATGTAACGGAACCTGATGTTTCTAGCATGAGAAACTTTTGTTTTTTATGTTCAAGTCTACTGAAAACAAGCTACTGAATATTTGAGTATAGAGATTATCGAAGATCTTATTTTCAGGTGTTCATTTGAGGTCCACTAGATTTGTTGTTTAGTATCATTACATTAAATAAACAGAAGAAATCTTTTTCCAACTTTGTCAATGTAATCCATGATTTGTTTCTGTTTTTTTTTTTTTTTTTTTTGGTGAGTTAATTTAGTTACAGATAGTATCTTCTAGGTTATTCAGACAATTGGTGATATGTGTCAATAAAGGGAATGATTCTGGTAAATTCGTTAATTAGATCTTCAAAACCAGAGATTGTACTGGTATTTTGTTAAGGTACCAGGTATTTTTAACATTCTGAATTCTCGAGTGTGTTATGCTGGCGTATTTATAGTAAATAATTCATTTCACAAGCATATTTACTTTATACTATTCATCATAAATATTTTTAAATATGAGCTATCTATTATAATTTCACACTTTTCTTTTTCTACTCATAAATTATTAGAATGTGACGTTTGTACACTCCCCTATATATATGTGTATATCGATATTGAGCATGTTAGTTTTCGTTTCAGAACAAATTTCATTTTTTTCCAAAAAATCCTTATCCATTTCCCTTTTGTATTAACGTCTATTTTTCCTTCATAATTAGTTGACCCTAATAAATTAATAAGTAGAAGTAGCTGGCAGAAAGATGAAAAAATTGATGAAGCTTCTCTAACTCTATTGTCGAGCATGTAAAGTCAACTATTCTGCAAGAGAATAATATTGTTTCTTGAAAAAGCGGAAGAAGATAGAGCAAATAACAGATTTATCCCTAAAACAATAGTTTCAAAGAAAGGGACTATGATATAATTGCATACGTATTGCTATTTTAAGAAAGGAGTGATCAAATATTTAGGAAGAGATTTTAAAATGTAAAAATTATAGAATTTTCTTTTAGGTTTTTATTTTTTCTTGTTGCTTCTGATTTGGGTTTACTTTCTTAGTTTTTTTTAGTTAGTTAGTTAGTTTGTTTGTTTGTTTTCCTTTTTCTTTTCTAGTAACATTTTCTGCTCATATATATATATATATATATATATCTAGTTTCATGTCTAACAACTTGGTTTTTTTTTTTTTTCAATCCTACAAAATAAAAACTCATACAAATTAAATTTATACAAGAATTGTGTAGAACTGAATATAACTGGTAAAAAAATTGAAAAATTAAATATAGATAAATCCACACATATATGTGTGTATATGTACACGCAAATCAGAGAGAGAAATTTAAATATCGTGATCAATTGGAAGAAGAAAGAGCAACTACAACATGAGATCAATGGTCATATTTATATATATAAAAAAAAGATAGTACTTATTCAGGTGGCTAGTATTATCAAAATATACTAAAGTCGTATTACATGTACATGCATAACTACACCCGGTTCCCTCCAATAAATAAATAAATAATAAATAGCTATACCGCGGGTTGTGCACAAGTTCATTCTCTCCTAATCCAAACGCAACAGCGACAGAAGGAATAAAATTTTATGAATTTTCAAGTCACCACTATTGACCACATATAAATATACGTCGACCATTTTCTCCACATGTATATATATACGTATATATATCTCCTCCACATATATATATGTATACATATAACACTACCTTACTTGTCTGGTCACTGTTGGAGTTCTGTTTATACAAGCAAAGTGAGTAGCAAAGCCGTTCCTTTGGAATGGGGTAATCCAAAATTAACCATCTCTATCCCAAAAAACTCAATCCTTCAATTTGCATCCACCAATGAGTACGTTGCCAAGGGCATCAAATCATGTTGCTAATGAGGTTCACGTCGTCTCCATATTATAGTGCACGTTGTATTTTTTGCTATAAATTATGTACTTGCAACAGGCTGTTTTATTGTTTATCATCACTTATAATTCATTTTATATATTTGTTTGTTTCACTCCCTTGTTTGCGATCTATTTAAATCGCCAATGATCATGAAATGATCCTTTTCTTTTCCATTTTTCTGCCCTGTAGACGTGGCGTGAAGTACTTATGGCTGCGGCTGAAGCCGTTGCCAAGGAACTGGTTCGATTCGATCTTATGATCAACATATACATGTGTTGCCTGATTTTATTATTTTTGACTTGTTGATTATATTGATTTGTTTCCTTGATTCGTTTTTTTTTTTTTTTTATTGACATTTGAATATTGTGCAGAAGGAAAAAAGCAAAGCAAAAGATCATGAGATCTCAATAGAACTTTCTAGAGTCCTCGAAAATTTTATGGTTCTGTTTCGATTCTCTCCTTTCATCTTTCCTTTTTCTTTTCTCTTTTTTTTTTTTTCTAGAAAAATAATTTTATAGTTTACACTAATGAACTATATTAATGAAAACATGACAATTTTTATTAAAAAAAATCTTGAACAATTAGAAACTCTTTTCATTTGCTAAATTTAGATTGTAAAATCCATTCCCCTTGATCTTCTAAACGTTATCAAATTTTCTCCTTCCATCATTTTGGGTGGAAAATCACGTGATAATCACATTAATGTGATGATAAATTTACATGGAAAATTGTAAAATGCAACTAAATTTAGAGATTATAAACACATTAATTAACGAGAGGAAGGATTTTACGCCTCTAAACTGAATGATGAATTTTGATAAGTTTTTTCGTGAAACTTTTTTTTTTTTTAGTAGTAGTAGTAGTAAAGGGTTCCGGCGAAAAATTTGATGTCAGGATCGAAATTCTTTTCTTGTAGTAAAGGGCTTCCGCATGAAGAGGATTGGAAATATTTCTTTGTTTGTGTCTTTTGTTGTTTTGCTTTGGGGAGAAACAAGATGCATATGGAGGTCCCCTCAATAACATGGTACATTCTGACTAATAACAACATTATTTTTGCATTTCTTTTTTTTTTTTCAAACAAAAAGCAACAAATCAGTTGCTGATTAGTGTTCATTGGGCGAGTTTTCCCTCCCTCTTTGCAGCACCAGCATCACCCAACCTTTGTGGCTTTCGTTTCATGGTTGTATATGGATAGGAGATATCAGAATCACGTGGATAAAAGAGATTAGTTGCCCTTCTAGATTCATAATTAGGTAAAAGAAAGAAAGGTGATTATTATTATACAACGGTGTGAACTCAAGATTTTCATAGAAATAACGGGGTCAAGAGAGGAGGTTTTGTCGCCAACTAGGAAATTTTTTAAATCCAATCGCTATGTTATCGTCTGATTTTGTTGAGCAGCACATGCAACGTGCCATTTTTGGGCTAAATATTAAAGAACGAGAATAATTCGGTAATATTTGAAATATTGGAGAGAATAAATTGCTGTCGGGTTTGGAGGAAGTGTTAAAATTTATCCTTGAATTTACTTCTTCTATATAGTGACACTTGATGTTGATTATTTCTTGCAGAAGGAAAAAGACGTACCACAAAGGGATGAGTTCTGGACAGAAGTTTCCGGGGACGTGAAACATGCTCTCACTAATTATCTGGATAGATTTTAAATGCTTAGGCTCCGTTTTTTGTTGTTAGTTTATATGACATATTTCTGTAATTTGTTTGAGAATATTGCTCCTTCGTACTAATTAACATTCGATATTGATTGTTCGCAGAAGGAAAAAATCTTCAGGCAGATTGATGAAATACGGACGGAATTTTTGGTAAAGCTGAAATCTGTGCTCAATATTAATGATCAGGTTTATTTTCATCACCTTTTTTTTTTTTTTTGCAAAGAAAGAGAGAGGACAACTACCATCAGACAACTATGTCTAACCCTAGTTGAGATATTCAACATCTGCCTGGCACTAATTATCTCTTCTTATCATTTATGAAAAAAAAAGGGAAAAAAATATATCATCACAGTGTAAAACTAATTTTCATTTTCAATTCCACATATTTAATGAATTTGTGTTTCTTCTTTTCTCTTAGAGTGTAAAACTATACTATAGTATTTATAGTAATATTATTCATACAAGAGATTTATTGAAATCAATCAGGCAGAGGAACAACACGAACACCCACGGCAACAAAACATAGGCGAAAACGCAGAGTTCCTATGGGATAGAAAAATTGGCGAGGGCAAAAACGAGGCCAATATTGGTTTTGTGGGAATTTACGAACTACCAGTTGCAGGGAAATGCATTCCCAAAGCTGATTACAACTTGGACGTTTATAAGACTAGGCTTTTAATTGCAGAATCTCAATACCTTCCATATATAGTAAGAATTATGGCTCGGAAGATCAAGATTATTTTTATCTTGCTACGGAGCAGCGGAACTGGGGTTCAACGTTCACCTTGGATGCACTGATCCAAAGAGACTTGGCAAGTAATTCAGGTTCGTATGAGGTTGTGACAAATGACGGTATCGGCTCTACATCTTTGGCTGTGCTAAATGATAGATTGGAGTTAGTGAAGAATATTATTGACGGAGATTTTAAAGTCATTCCAGAGAATGGGGGTCCAATCCCTGATTTATCAAATACATTATTAAGGTTGGTTATAAGTTCATTTAACCATGCATGGGAACTAATTTTTTGTCCAATTAATCTCATTGATTAAACTTACAATTGATAACTTAATAGGCTTTCTTTAACTTAAGATTAGAGTAGATTGGGAAAAGTATAGAAGTAAAAAGTGGAAGTTAAATTTCTTGTTTTTTTTTTTTTTAATATGGCTACACAAAATAACCGTAGATTGTGTAATATTAGTATTCTTAAAAACTATTTTTTTGTTGAACTTTACCAACACAATAGTTATATATATAAATATAAAACTATATATATGGCTCTTTCATTGGGATTCAGACGTTATGTGTAGCACATTTTTATCCTATACTTTTTGGAGTACGAGAGCTCATACTTGATATATCATGTGCTTCATGACGTTATATTTTTTATTATTGCACAGGAAAGTGCTTTCCAAGCTTGCTAAGTTAAATGATGAATTGGACCCACGGAGACTTAAAGCCTTAAACAATTCTAATAAATAAGAAAGGATTAACTTGTCGCGTGACGCTTTCTAATATTGACATAACAAAGAAGCCTCCTAAGAGTTATCATAGATCATATTCTTATAGCTGGCCTCGCTTCATTATTGCTACGTACTCTTATTTTGCCTATATAGCACCCTCTATGTATGTATGTGCGGGCGCGTGTGAATTTGTGTGTATGTTTGTGCGTATGCATAACTTGCTTTATCATTGGTAAGTACTCATATTTTTCTTGTTTAAACACCTCTTTATGTACGTAGAATGTATGTATCCATTTGTGTGTGCGCCCCCGTACGTGCTCTAATTTTGCCTATATAACACCCTCCATGCGCGTGTATGTGTGTACGTGTCTAACTCTCTTTTTTATTGATGAAAATTCGTATGTTGCCTGTCTAAACACCCTCCATTTATGTATGCATCAGTGTGTGTACTCTCATTTGCCTATACAACACCCTCTATGTATGTATGTGCATGTGTGTATGTTTGTGTGTGTATAACTGGTAAGTACTCGTATTTGCCTATTTAAACATCCTCTATTTATTTATGTATGCGTGCTTATGTGTGAATGTGTTTGTATGTGTGTACGTGACTCCGTGTAACTTTATTATTGGTAAGTACTCGTATTGAAACACCCTCTATGTATGCATGTATGTATGTATGCATGCACGTATGTATGTATAAGTGTCTCATGTATTTGTGGATTAGGTCCTGGCACTTCGGATTGGCAAGCATGTAATGATCGCGGAAACCAAGTATGGGTTGAGGATATGTATGATTTTGCTAAAAATATTCTCTTATTGCATCACTGGTAGATCTGAACGTGGTGATTGGAGAACAGTAATAAACAAAAGGGGCTTATCGTTGTCATATTATCCTGCAGCTTACATCTTTATTGTTGTTTACTTACCAAGAATCCTGCCGAAAGGTAAGCTTATACTTTCCCTTAAATTGCTCAACATGAGTTATATACATGATATGATGTAGTTATGCACAAAGCCTTACACATAAAGTCATGATATTGGGCTCCTTTACCAGGAGACCAAAAGCTAGCTAGAGTTTGTCTATAGCCTCCTCGGGAAGACCATTCTTCTCCATAGTATTTTGCATCGAAAAATACAACATGACATTTACTTAAGGTAACATTGACGTTGAAAAAGGAGTAACGATGAATTTCATGTTATTCTAAACAAGTAGAGATAGAAGGACCATAACAATGCCATATGCATCAATACATACGAGAATGAGTGCATCAATTAATTTTCACTTCTTTTATGTTGCTACCAGTCTAACAGCGAAGAAGGCAAAAAACCATCCACATTTTTGGGATCCGGAGAAGAAACTTGCATTTCTAAGCGACACTTATCAAATAGTATACGAATTTAACGATCAAGATCTTCGCAATGAGCTGAAAAATATTGAATGGAAAGCTATAGAGGGAAACTGGCAGCGAAAGAATGTTAAAAAAATGGGACGAAAGGATTGAGGAATTCATAATGAAATATGCAAATGATGAATAGAAAATTTTAAATCAGATAGTGCTTATAATACCAAAAGCCTACCGGAGTTATTGCCGTTTATTCGGCACATGTACATTCATTATGGAAAGCATCCACCGAAAATCAAGGTACTAATTGTAGCAAAACATTCTCTTCTCTGTAAACCTTGTGCATTTCCAACACAAAATTAATTTGCCTGATTGATGCTCTTAAAACAAAATTAGTTGGTGACTATTTATTTTCAGGATAGAATCGGATCACTGCGCAAAGATTTCTATAGCCACATTGCAAGTAAATCCTCAAATCTTTTGATTGAAGTGTACAAAGCAGTAAAGAAAGTGTGCGGGACTGACAAATATTTTGGCATGTATTTCTAAGACCACGGCTAAGGTGTTGGCGGTTTTTAGCTATCCGTTCTCTCTTTCTGTGTGGTTTTTCTGCACTTAATGTTACATTAAGCTAGGTGTTTCTCATTTGTCTTTGTTTTTTCAACCATACCACCTCCTTTCATCGAGGTTCTAGCTTAAAAAGAAAAAAACGTTTTTCCCCCTCTTTTTTTACAAATTTCATAAGGCTATATTTGATACACTGTATTAAAGTACACATTTAGGCTATGTATTAGTTGTACTTCAAAGCGTCTTTAAAATTGAAATCTTTTTTTAAGCTCTTGGTTTTTATAATTTTCTCCTCCAAGCGTTAAATCACTATTAAGGACTTTTTTAGTTGTTAATATCTTTTGAACTCTTTGTTTTTACAATGGGAATGAGAATGAAAATAGTTCTAGAATAGAATAATAAAGAAAGTTGATTCATTTGTTTGGTTGTAATTTTTAAAATACTATAAAATGGAACATGAATATGTTGAGAAAATTACCCTTTTGTTATAACACTAATATTTTATATATCAATATAATCAATATAGTATATAAAATATAATGTAATATAATAAAACTATAATTATATAATATGTTATATGATAACGATATATAATATAATAATATTATGATAATGGTTAATATAAAAAATATTATAACATATAATTATAATATTATAATTGAGAAAGACTAAGATAAAACTATCAAAAGGCCTTATTGAGACTCTTTATGTGGCCGTTGGATTAGATCTGATGGTATAAAGAAGTGTTCAACATTTGACGTTACTATTTGTTCGTAGGAAAGATGAAGAGGAGTTAAATTAAGAAAGCAACGGAAGTTGAAATGGATTCAACAAAGGAGGATTTCTTATGTCGCCCACCCACCCACTCACCCAACTCCTCTATTCGTTTCGACCTTCGCCCACCGGCCTTACGTTTCCGTGACTGCTCACGGTACTCCCTTTCTTCTTCTTCTTCTTCTTCTCTCTCTAACTCATCCCACTCCTACCCTTCCGACACCGCGCCACCAACTCGTGAGCACCCACACCCCCGCGCGATCCACCTCGCCATCATCCCAGCTCCTCACCAAATAGCTGATTTAGAGGAAGGGCAAGATTCAATTTTAGATCCTATAAACCAATGCAGATTGTGATGTTCCTCTAAAATTCCTCATCCCCAATGCTTTTGCTCTCGCACAGAAACAGAAATTGGGTTCAAATTGGGATTATTTTGTGATGTTGGTTTGGCTGATTTTGGTTCATGTGGGCATATTTTGTGATGCTCTGGATTAATAACAAGACACAGCCGCTCTATGCCAACCACACAATCCAATTCTTTTTTTCCGAACATGGTTTGCTTTTTTATCAGATTTAAACCCATATCCTCCTCATTAACAACATAAGTTTTTTATTTTGCAAGCGCTTCTGAGGTGGGGTTTGATCGAATAATACATATATATTTATTAAGAAAAATGGAAGAACAGCACAAGTTGTTAGCCCTCACTCCCTAACCCTTCTGCATTTTCACGAAGAAGATGATGAACAATACCACCAAAACCACTAAATCAATGATTAGGGTTCTATCTCAAAATGACGACGTTCTATTCTCACTAACGGCGTCAATTTTTACTCAGTAGCCGTTTCAATCATGTGCAGCATAGCCTAAGTTTTTTTTTCACTTGCATTGCGGATCTCGCTTTCATTCTAAGGATTTACCACCCTTGAATGTTCTCTCGTCTATAAAACTTTTCTTAGTGATTCTTGTTGTAGCGTCCGGCGCGGGCCCGTGCCGTTTCACTCATTCGTACTGTCCCCTCTAGAGTCCTCTGGTCCTTCAGGGTTTTTTTTCGCGTCCCTCGGGTTAGAAGCTCAAACCTCCCTTAAGAGGTTCTTATTTCCATCTCGAAACTCGAGATGAAAATAAGAACCTCTTAAAAGAGGTTTGAGGGTCGAACCTGAGAGATTCAAAAGAAAACCTTGAGGGGCGAGAGGGCCTCAGAGAGGATAGTACGGATGAGTCAGACGGCACGGGAATGGTTCATCAATAAAAGCCGTAAGGCTGAGGGCCCCACAAGGTGGGTCCTATAGAGGCTTGAGGTGGGGCCCGCGCACAAAAGAAAACCTTGAGAGGCCAGAGAGCCTCAGAGAGGACAGTACGGATGAGTAGGACAGCACGTGAACGGTTTATCAATAAGCGCCGTAAGTCTGAGGGCCCCACAAGGTGGGTCCTATGGAGGCTTGAGGTGGGGCATGCGCTGGACGCCACACTTGTGGTAGAATTTCTCATTATAATTATATCAGTAGTTATATTTTTATTGTTATAATATACAATAACTATATAGAGTATAATAATATTATGACAATGGTTAAAATATAGAATATTATAATTATAATAATTAAATTTTATTATTTAATATATAAAATATAATATCAAATAAAAAATAACAATATTCAATTATAATCTATTTACAATATTATAAATAGACTATATTATATTATATTTTGATGATTATAATTATTTAATACATTATATAATTATAGCGTACAATACAATATAATAGATAATATTATTGGAATTATAATATTATATTAATACTTAATTATATTATTAAGATCATAACATATAATAGTATAAAATAAAATAATATTATATTATTAATTTAATTACAATATTATAATTATAAGATATAATTACAATATAATAGATAATACATTATCATATTATATTAATTATATTGTAATTATTAATGGTTATTCCTCCCATGTGAGGAACTTGGTAGAAAAGTCATTTCATTTTGAATGACTATTCTTTTTTCAAAAACCAACTAAATATCAAAAGGAAGCTTCATTTCTATTTTTTGCATTCCTTTCCTCCAATCAAACACAACCTAAGTGCATGGCAAATTTTTAAATGGTGATGGAATCTTTGAATTTCTAGAAACCTCAATTTGCTCAATTTAGTGTTATACCACACGATATTTTTACTGGTTTTGGAGAACCCATTGCTGGGTTAAAAGCCCTAAAATTAAAAAAGTTCATTACCTTGTTTTATAATTTTCTTCCTGGGAACAACTATAAATTAGAGACACGGTTTTTTCTCACCAACCAGGCATCATTATAAGCTTTAAGAAAGGATTAAATAAAGCCTATCAAAAGATTCAAACCCTATAAACCAAAAATCAAGATTACTTCATTTTTTTCTCCAGAAATCAAAGATTCAAACTCCATCCCTTAAAAAAAAAAAAATCAAATTCCATCATTCCGAGTAAGAACACCAATGTTCATATTAAAGAATCCACCCTGTACTTCCCTTTCTCAGAAAGTTCAAAACCTGCTTCAATCAAGCTCTCTTCTCCCTACATTTTTGACAACCGTGCAATTCATTTATCTACTAATGATTTATTAATGATAAACCGGTAAATTATTAAGTGAATTAATTAGTTAATTACTAACTAATATTGATGCACCCATTAGCATTCGATCATCATTGATGTAAAAAATTTCTTTTGTCTGTGTGTGTTTATACATATATATTATGGTAAGTTTTTGTCTAAAATTCCTTTGAAAGCTAAAAAAATATATATTTTTTAAATTATTTAATTGGGCAACTCCAATCAATAAATATATATATGTAGAAATTTTATAATGCATTCAAACAACCTTGCCTTAATAAATAAAATAATTTTTTTCCCAATGAAATGGAAGCTAAACTAGACATATCCGTTTCGATTCCTATTATAGCTTATTCTTTTTAGTCATACATAAATGCTTCGTTACGTAAATATAAATAATCTTTCCTATATATAGAAAGGGAAAGAAAAAACGTCATGAAAGAAAGTGAAGACGCAAGCCTGTCACGATCACGATCATGAGATTAATAATATTTTTATCGAACCTAATTTTAGTAGTTTCTTTCTAAATATATATATATATTTACTACAACTAAAACAGTGTTTTTCCTTCAATAGTTGACTTCATAGCTCATTCGGAGACTGCCCGTTTATTGTTATGATTATTTTTGGATAAATAAATCTTCAGGAGATAAGCCCTCTAAAGTCAACCTTGCCACTTTGCTTTGCCTAAAATATTTTTTTATGTGATTATTGCCCGACTTTATGTTTTCAAGATATGACTAGTAAAATTTAGTGTCATGTGCCGGATGGCGTGGCTCATTGTTTAAAAGAAAATACTCCAGCAAAGCAACCCCATATTATAAAATTAATTTTGTAGGGGTTTATAACATTCATTAAATTAAGTAATTGACGTAAATTGCAAACACACAGCTATGCTTCAAGACAAAGCCAGAAAAACTAATTAGAAAAAGTAAGATAAATAAAGAGATCATGAATATTTAGAGATGAAATACAAATTTTATAAAATTTTTCGTGCAAAATTAAAAGTAAAATGTTCAGATAGGATGGTCGCTACTCGTTCATAGGTGACTCTACCCCTGTACACTTATACAAAAAAAAAACACAATCGTGTATTCTGTTAAGAAAATTTATAAATATTTGTTGATATAAAAATCAACAATTTTTATATACCAAAAATACCCTATTCTCTCTACTTCTCTAGCTCTCACGTGCTCTCTCGGACTCTCTCCTCTCTATCCCTCTCTCTTTACACATAGGCAAGCTAGCCCTATTTTTCTTTCTTTTCCCGAGTTTTTTTAATTTATTAAAGGAAGAAAGCAAGAATTTTTGAAGGTTTATAGCTTTTTCCTCGTTCTGTTCTGTGCTTTCCTGTCACTTCCTAAATTGACCTTTTGCTTTAAACAATGCATGAAGATTTTCCTTTGGAGGATTAGCGAAAGACGATAACCATGATTAGTCCGGAGATATGAACATACGACCAGTGCCACTAAGGCCAAGCATGTAGAGAGAGAACACCACAGAAGTGAGAGAGTAGAGGGAGAGAAGCGAGAGAAAAAAAGAAGAAACAAAAAGAAAAGTAAAGCAGAAAAGCACATTAAATTTTTAAAAATATGTTATTTACTAACTGTCTAAAAACTAATTGTGTCGAGCATATATAGGAAATTGGTTGTTGGAATTAATTTACTTTAACATATCAGAGTTTTACATTATAGTCTATGTTTATTTTATGATGTAGTATGTAAGAGCTTTACACTATAGCAGTTGAAACTATATAGTTAAAATGATATCACCAAACGAAGCAATTCTTTACTGCATAAGTTTTTGAAATTTGCTATATACAACAAATTTTTTTGTTTTTGTTTTTGTTTTTTTTCTTTTTAAGACCCTTTCTCTAAAAAAAACAACACGTATATTGAAATTTAAAACTTTTGTTTGTTTTCTTTCTCCTTATCCTTACTTATTTATTTATTTTTTTGTTTAAACAAAATATGTACAACTTGCTATAACCCTTCTGGGGTACCCGATTCCTATTGCAAGCATCCCTCCACTATTTTTCTAACAAAATATTTTCTCTTTCGTTGGTTACAAAAAAAAAATAATAATAATAATAAATTGGGAATTTACCTCGAAGTAAATGTAAAACTATTTTCAATTGATGTCTTTTATAAGCGAAGTTTCGCTAGGTATACAATATGTTTTCTTTTAGGATTTGAGACGCAGAGTCTTTTATTTGTCCAATACTATATTGATTTCTTTAGTTTAGTTGAAATTAATTTTCTATATATATTGGAGAACAAGTTCAATGAGACAATCAATTTAGTACACATAACCATACAGAGACCACGTTTTTCCCCTTAAACTACGGAAACCTTCTTTTTTTTTAATCGTATAATATTTGAATAATAAAGTGAAGATTTGAGCTTACCTACATCAGTCATGCTTTAGGTGCCTTGGTGATAAAAATATTTCATTAAGACTGCACAATAAAAAAGATGTATAGTTTATGGACCATGGAGAGATATATAAAATCGCAAAAAAAAAAAAAAAACAAAACAAAACAAAAGAAAAACAAAAACAAAACTTTTGGAGTGACGGAGAAAGAGAGAAAGTAGGTTTCAACCATTTTTATAAACAGCCTATTAAAATGAAAAGCATATTTATTAAGAATAAATACTAAGAATAAATCATTTACTTGGAAAATATACTCTATTTTACACACATTTTAAAACATGTTAGTGACTTTACTTTGATACCAATTGTTATATTTTTTAGTAATTTTCCAAATTCAATAAAAGTGTAATTAATTACTCTAAGTATGAATTAAAAAAAAAAAAAAAAGAACACATGTAAGTTTTATATAGTTTGAAAAAATCATCCTTAGTAGGCACACCTAACTATTGAATAATCAAATAAATAATAAAGATTACACACACAACTTGCATTCAAACAAATAAAAGAATCCTTTGATTTTGTTATTGTTGTATACAATCAACCTGTTGGACTTGTTCAGCGAGGAGTTGTAATTCATTTGCTATTGTTGAACTCCCTTCGATGCTACAATCTTTCTCTTAAAGAACGCAGTCTCTTGTCTGGAAGAACATAGAAAAATGTCTGTGGAGATCTAAAAGATACTTTTCAAATCAAATTTAAAACCAAAACCTTAAACCAAATAGGTTCTTTCTAAATTGCTAGGAAAATTACACTCAAAACTATTTTGTTTTCACTCTCTAAAAGCACACCTATTCATGTGTATATGCTTATGTTATATAATCATAATTATACTCTTATCTGCAAGTCCTTGTCCTTTTGTTTGTTGCTTCTTTATGATTTTGTGTCATCTTTTTCACATGTTTTCTACTTTACGATCTCCACTAAATCTCCAAACAAGCCAATCTCTAGATTCTACCCAATCCAAAATATTAGACTTACATCACATGTTGTTCAAAATCAATCCTAATACCTAGTTACATAGGTTTGCTACGACACAAGGATAATCTGATATACATTAATTGTTCATTCTTACGATCTTTTTAATGAAATATATATTGATAATAAGCTAAGAATAAAATACCTAACAATTACCAGTTTTGACCCACGTTAACCATTTTAAGTATCTCTTGAACTGGCCACTATTAGAGTTCACTTTATACAAGAAAAATTAATTTTTTTTTTTGTATGCACTCACTCACACAGCAAACCACTTTACTTAAGAAATTAAAGTGTTTAGTAAAATAATGGTAATTCAAAATTAACCAGGTCCATCACACAGCAAACCATGTTGCTAATTAATGAGGTTCACGTCGTCTCCATATTCTATGGCACGTTCTAATTTATTGGCTATAAACTATTCGTCACTATGTATTTTGTACAGGCTGTTTTATGCTTTGATCATCATGTATAATCCATTTTATATAACTACTTGTTAATTTCAATCTCTTGTCAATGATCTTTATTTTAATGGCCACTAATGATGAAATGAACCTTTCCTTTTTCTTCCCTCTAGACATGGCGTAGAATTTCAGCTGCGTCTGAAGACGTCGTGGTTCGATCTCAACATATGAATGTGTTATAAGTAATTTTATTATTTATGATCTGTTAATTATAGTATGCTTGTGCGTCGTGTTGCTTGCTTATATATTTTGATATTTTTGCATATTGCACAAGGAAAAAGGCATAGCACAAGATGAGATCCGGACAGAAGTTTCAGGCGACCTGGAAAATGTTCTCAGCAATTATGTGGTTCTGTTTCAACACTCTCCTTATCTTTTCTTTTTCTTTTTTCCCCTTCTTAAATAATTTTATACCGATTTCATTAGCATATTAGTGAAAATAGGAAAATTTTGAAAAAAAAAAAAAATCTACTTTAACAATTAGAGATACACTTCTAAGTTGACTACCAAATCTACCATGTAAAATCCATTCCCTTTGGTCTTCTAAACGCTTTCAAAATTTCTACTTCCATCCGTTTTCGGTGGAAAATCACATTTGATATGTAAAATGATATTACATAATTACAAGTGGTGATAATTTTTGCAGGAAAAAATTTAAAATGCAATTAAAGTAAGAGATTATATCAAAAAAGAGAGGAAGAATTTTATAATTTTTTTGGCAAAACTTTTTTTTTTTTTTTTGGGTAGCGAAGGGATTCAATAAGAGGATCAAAATTCTTTATTTGTTTGTGTTCCATTCAAACAAGAAAAAAAAAAAAAAAAAAACTTTGTTTGTGTGTTTTATTGGCTTGCGTTGGAGAGAAACAAGCTGCTGGATGTCGGGGTTTACTCAATATGGTACATTCTAACTAATTACAACTTTTTGCAAAGAAAATATTATCAGATATTATGGCGTGGAATGTAAGCAAGATTCTGTTTATGCCTCTGAAGCATTGATGATGTAACTGAAACTTTGATGATTTGTTCCAAATATGTTGTGGCAATTTCTGTACAATATGAGTTGGCGAGAAAACGACAATCGTTGCTGCTCTATGACAACATTACTGACGACGATTGGCGGAAGATCATGTTATTGTTATATCCCAACTGAAAATGGCCATCCATCACCTTTGTTAATAAAATTCATGAGGTTGGTCATCTGAAATTAAACTTTATTTACACACTCAAGACGTTTTTTTCTATAATAAATCTATTAATTGATTTGAATTACGTCATAATTGGACTAAAAAAATCTCATGTTTCTTTTTTCCATTTAACTTAGGTTGTGTGGAGCTTCGGAAGCACCTGAACAATGCATAATCCTCTCTTACTGGCTACTGAATTATATTGGTACGCATCCATTTGCGAGAACTTTATAAATTTAAAACTTAAGAGTTAAACCATATTAAAAGAAAAATAATATTTATAATTAGAGGGAAATTGTTTAATTTTCCGATATACATAGTGTAGGAGCTCTCCCTCATAAGATGCATTTTATGAGAATCTTTGACTGTGAAAATGACATAATTTTGTCTCAAATTTCAAGACTATATATAGAATTTTTCAATAGGTATATTGTTGGTTTTGCTATACGATGCATTTTAGTAGTATTTAAAAAATTTGTAGTCCGTCATAAAAAAAAGAAAAGAAAGAATAAACCTTTAGTCGCATTGACAATTAAAAGTGACTTGTTATAGGTATGTTGGATCCTACTAGGGTTGAGTGAGACTGGGAATATTTTCAATGCACCCAATACAGTTTGAGTCGATTGATTTGAAATTTAACATACCTAGATACCCAGTAACATCAAATACGTGTGCATATATATATATATATATATATATATATTATAGCTAAAGGCATGATTTTTTTTTTAAATTTCCCACTCTCAATTCAAAAATTATTTGTAAAAAAAAAAGAAAAGAAGAATCAACCACACATATATAGTTCAGGTTGGGTCCTCTACTTAATAAATAAAACCAATACTTACAATACACTTAATTAATTCATTCATATAAACTTCTAATAACAATATGAAAAATAAAATTATAATTATAATCACTCTTTTTAGATGCAAAGATCCTTTAAATGGGCTCAATGTCGGATAGGCTTGTCCAACGGTTTATTGTGGGGCCTTCTGGTTCAGACCAAGCTTGAGATTTTCAAGTTTATTGGGTATTTAAGAGCATTAGTTAGAACCAATTGGTTTAAACCAATTAACAAGCGAGAGCTTTATACTCACGCTGTCGCCGACTGGAAGGATTAGCGGATTACCCCCCGCATGACATTTACACACATAAGCCTAGAAGATGGATAAAAAAATGGGAAGGCTTTAGAATGTCACTATATTGATAGCGAATGGTAACTCTTCTACTACTCAAAATAGGATTAGAATTCTTCCACTCTAGATGACCAATGATGATGTCAACAAAATGCATTTTGTGGAAACTGCCTCATTGTTCATGGTGCTTCATACCGGAGTAATCTATTAGACTAGCATTGGCAATCTTCGAGATCATGTTGTCAGAAAAAAAAAATTGCCCAACGGCTAATACCAACGACGCCTATTGCCTATCACCTGAATATTCTAATAGCTTACCGAAGACCAGATAACTTCTACCTCTCAAATAGGATTAGAGTTTTGTCACTCTAGATGATCGGTCAAATATTAGCAAAATGTGTTTGTCGAAATTGCTCCATTGTCGTCAGAGCCAAACACTATAGTAATATATTAGTATGATATTTGACAGAGTGGTTAGAACTGTTTTTACTGTAGCAGGTGAGAGCCTTATACTATAGTGTTTTTGTTTTTTTGGTAGCATGTGAGAGCTTTATACTGTTTATAATTGAGAAAGTAATTTAGACCACAATCTGCCAAAGACCCTTTAGATTAGCACCAATAATGTAATACTTGATTCCATTGTGGGGACCAACAATGCACACCAATTAGACCAAAGTTAGTTGCAATTTGCCAGAGTAATATGCTATATTACCACAGGTTACGTACTAGATTATGTTGCTCTTTCAATGGTGGCGGTCGCCGGCACCATTTGCCAAATATAAACGTAATCTACAATATCAATTGGGAGTCTTTAAAGATGTACCACTTGAATTGATTTATACCACTAAAAAAATAATTGTACAGGACGTTGTAGGCATATCATCACATAAGATTTGGAATACCATATATACTCATAAGATACAGTTGGTGTCCGACTATGATACCAGTATCCAGCAATGATGCCAACATAATCAACATATTACCAGCATCTAACCAAGATACTGACTAGTAATCAACTATGATAGCGTTGTCCGACCAATATCTGCCATGATATCGGCCAGTATTTGCCATTACCCACGGCAACACCCATGCTGAAATACTTAAAAAAAACCAAAAAAATCCATAAAAATCCATCAAATAACAAAATATACAACACAAATCATAAAAGCATTTCAAATAAATAAAAAAAGACCACCATCATCAAAATCAAGAGAGGGAGGTGACCTCCATTACGTGGCTAGGTTGGAGAGATCTACCATGGAAGCATGACACCGCAAAGAAAAGACGAGGAGGAGCTTGCCGGTTGTAGATTGGGCAGAGCTCTCCAGAACGACGTCAAAGAAGATCCTCGCATGCGGGGAGGAGATCCAATCTTCATGCAACCACCAAGGCTGAAGCTTCATCCGCCTGATTTTATCCGCATGGTCACCGTAACACGAAGGGAGATCTGAAGAGTCCTCTGATGGAAAGAGCTCAAATCTACTTCCGATCTCCTTCATCACTGTCGAATGATGACTATGCGACGTTAACTCCAATGTTTATCTCTCTTTTGCTCTCCTTCCTCCAGTTGCTTGCTACCTCGAGTCTACTTCCTTAACTATGGCGAGAACTAGACTTTCCATCTGCATGTGGAACACACAACAAAACCGATTGGTTTTGGCTCTCGTTTCTTGTCAGCATCGATGGCATTGGCAAGAGAGAAGAAGACGAGTTGGCTAGTAGGAGACTGGAAGAGGTGGGGGAGAAAAAGAGAAAGAGAGAGAAAACAACCCTACATTTAGTTTATGGGTATTTTGATCATCACATAAAATTTTAATTATGCTACTATAGCATATTTCAAATAGTTTTTGGACATATGTTATAAATCAATCCAGTGGTAGTGGTAGCATAAATATCTCTATCAATTGTTGGAATCAACAAAAATTGTAGGATGCATGAGTAATCTATAGGATTTCCATTGATAATTTTGTCTTTTTTCATTATAATCAGTTTCCTCCATTGTTGTAAATAATATGATAATATATTGCTATTACTCCATCAAATTAATTTATATACACAAATTTTTCAAACTTAACCTGCGAAGAATAGGGTTGTCTTACTTTGGTCTTTATAATTTCAAAATTTGCCTCGAAGCTTATTAGAAGTGACAATTTTAGAGCTTACGTTAATTAAAGTCAAATCTTTAACAGTTTTAAATAGTTATGGGTCAAGTGACTGTTTGACAAAAACATAAATAGAATAAATTTAAAGAAAGTAGACCTTAAATTTTCAGAAAACTTGAAACACAAATTCTTGCTTGTTTTAACTTTAAGAATCGAAACCTCCTTTACTCACAACCCCCGCATAGTCATTGTCCTTCTATATTAATTATCTTTTGCAAATGAGTCACTGAGCAACACATGTTTAACCATTACAATTTTTTTAATCAATGGTAGTATTAAAGTTATAATTTCTGATAATTAGTTAGGGCCATTTTTCGTGCCATTTTGAATCCTTAAAGTCAAAGTGAGATAACCTCATTGAAAACTAAAAATGAAAATACGCACACTTATATATATATATAGACACACACACATGTATGCACACGCATATATGTATGCATGTTTGTATATCATTGACTGTCTTTGAAGCCAATAGCAGAAGTGATAACATTGCAGATTACTACGAGAAATCCATCAATTAACTTGGAAAACAAAAAAAAAAATATTGCCAAATTAAACCAGTGTATTATCAAAATGGAGAAAGTGTTTGTGGTTTTTTATTTTTTAATGAGGAGAAGTGTTTGTTTATTACAAATGAAACAACTAAAACTATAAATAAAGATGACCCTTAGCCCCCTTAACCCTTTTCTTAGTTTTGTGCCCCTCCATTGTTCTATATCAGTTTCTTGCATGCATGCAAATCAACACCACTGACCAAAAAAAAAAAAAGAAGAAGAAAACCACAAAGAAAACAACAGCAACAAAAAAAAAAAGAAAAAAAAACTTTGTTGGACCGATAAAGCCCTAACTTTTCTACGTACGTCATGCATGCTGTCATAAACAAATAAGACGCAAAACATTTATTTCAATAACTACATATGGTATCTTCAATATATACATACATACATATATATATATTAATTTATTTCAATAATTACATATGGTATCTTCAATAAATATATATATATTAAGGGTTACATGCCGTATTTCTAAAACGTACCGTAATTGCAATTACATATAGGACCTTAAAAAATTTTGTACCGGCCTCGCTGTAATTAGGGGTGAACAGCGGACGGTTTGACGATTTTTGAGCGAGTGCGATGCAGTTTTTTTAGATGGCGGATTGGCGATTAACCAACCCGCAAACCACCCATCACATGACGGGTGGTTTCGATTTGGTTTTAGGTGGTTGCGGGTGAGTTGAGGCGGTTTGGACCTATACTATTGCCCAATAAATTTTTTGGACCTGTTTTTTAAAAAGTGAAGAAAATTTGTAAAAAATATAATATAATAATATATAAAGCATTCCCAACAATAAGCAAGTTTGATGACTAAAGACAGTGACCATATTCAAAAGTGCAAATTAAGAAACATAATCATTCACTGCAATAAGAAACATCAACTACAGATGAAGTGATAAACAAAGTCAAGAGTCCATAAAGATTAAAACATATTCACTGGGTTCGAAAATAATAGAATGCTACAAATGAAATGAGGAATAAAGTCAAGTGTTCTTTTTCTTTTTAGGGCCTTTCTCTACTAACTTACTTGATTTAAATTTTGATCACTTCACAAAATAATAGGAGAATTTTCAGTTTCCAATAAGTAAAGAGACAGCTGAGCCCGTGCTTGGAGTGTTGAATTGTTCAATCATATCTAAAATAAGAACAAAATTAAATAAATGATAAGTTTTTTTAAAAAATATATAAGCGGGCGGGTTCGGGTTGAACCCGCCCTCAAAAACTTAAAACCAAACCTGCCCACCTGAATATATTGAACCAGCCCGCCAGTAGGTTGATAATGTAAACCCGCTTTTTTTGAGATGGGCAAGCGCGGGCACGGGCGGTTGGTGGGTGCGGGGTAGCTTTTGTATAGTCCTAGCTGTAATGGATGCGGCGTCGTTACATTCCCCATTTCTTTTAATTATTAAGGGGGTCATATTTGTAATTTTATTTATCATTGAGCACCCAGATTTAAAATTACATAGAAAAAATTAAATATTTAAATGGAAACGACATCGTTTTCTGAATTCCAGTCCAGAAAGATGAAATTGCCGCGTGGCGATTTAAAAAAAAAAGGCCGCCGCCGCCGCTGCAATCGCCACCGTCCACAACGATACCGTCAGTCTCCGCTCCGGCCATCTTAACGACATCGGTCTCTTCTCCGACGAAACGACTGGCCCATATTGGATGGGCAATGAACACAGAATCGCTGTTGCCGTCATCGTCGCGATCTCGCTCTTGCTTTTCCGCTCGCCGGAGTCTTCTCCGACGAGCTCCTCCCACTGGCGGGTCCATTTTCCGTCTTTGATCGCCAACATTCACGGACGATGTCGTCTGTGATACGTGATTGTCTGGCGATATCTCTGTTTCTTGAGGTTACTTGAAAACGACATGATTCTTAGGCGGGATTGCTTTTTATTTTATTATTATTATCATTTTTTTTTTGTCCTAAAAAGAAAATAAAACTAAATAACAGACAGTCGATAAAATCTAAGAAAGAAAGAAAGAATGATGTGTTCCGCCCTCATTAGAAACGAACTCAAAAGAATCGCTTCTCCTCCGGCACTCGCACTCGCACGCGCACAGCTTATACCGATTCCCATAACTCTCTCTCTCTAAGCCAATTCTTGCATCTCTCACCGAGCCTCCTCGTTGCCCCCACTTCATCAACCCCACTGCCTCCGCATCGTCATTCATCTCCTCGCCAGACCCCACCCGCCTCGCCTCGCCTCGCCGCGGCTGCCACATACTCACATTTCTTGTAGCTTTTGTAAAAAATGGCCGAGAAGGAAGAAAATCGTAAGTCCTCATATGCTGCTGGAACCACAAAAAAGACAAGGCTTCAAGTTCCAGTTGCAAATCTGAAGCCAATGATATCACATGTTGCAGCAACCTCGAAAGGTTCAATCTTGCAAGCTCCAGTTGCAAATCCCGAGCCAAGATCATATGCTGCTGCAATCTTAAAGGGGCTAAACTTGCAAGCTCCAGTTGCAAATCCTAAGCATATTGTTGAGGCCTCAAAAGGGTACAACCTGCGAGGTCCAGCCATTGCAATGCCAAGGAAAGATATGAATATTATTGCTGAAAATGGTAATAATGTTCCAGCAGCTTCCTTGCATGAAGGGGCAAAACCCAGCTGCACAAAAGTCATATCTCAAAGCTGCGTCGACACCGAGGTTTGTTGCTAATTTATATCTATCTATTGTAGTCGCCGATGATGATTATTTGTCTCACCTTCTCACTTTCTTGCCCAAAGACTCTCTGCGATTTAATTCTTAATTCTAAATATGCATAATTCTATAAAACCTTAGAATAATCATATTATAGTCCTAAAATCATACCATACCAGATTATCAAGAAACTAAATTAAGGATACATACATGTATCCATAATAACGACAATCAACACTTGTGTGGAATTTTTACGATAATAGACAAACGGGATGAACAGGTTATTGTCTTTCTCAATCAAATCACCTTAATTTTCAATGGGTTTTTTCTCTTCTTGATGGGGAGAGAAGAAAGCTTTAAAATGATTTGATGTCTTGGGGATCATAACCTATAATACCTTTATATAATTTTCCATTACGGTCTCATAAAACCTAATTGGGTCAGTATTAGGTATCCGCTCATTAGACTCGTACCTGGTTAGTAGCCTATGTGCTTCCCAGAAATAGACCACTTAAATTAGCCATAACATAATTGTTATATTAATATGTTGACCATAACCTAATGGGAGACTAAAATTTCCCAACAATCACCCACTTGGGCTACATATAATTCCTGAAACAATTATATAGTAAAGTTTTTAGGTGCGCAACTTTATGCTATTTATCTTTAGATTATATTTTAGTTTCAATATGGTCTATCTCTTATATTAGCATGGGTTCAAAGTAGCTTTCATCACAAATAATCATGACTGAACCTTTAATGGTCACCATACCAACATATTCAATGACATAAATCAAGTATGGATGAGGAGCATGAAAATTACATATAATGTGATCTCAAATATGTTTATTTTGAACTGACCCTACTTTAGTCTTTAATGATCAATCCAAAATCTTTACTTTAGTCTTTAATGATCAATCCAAAATCTTTAAACACAATGCAAAACCGCATATAGAAAATAAACAAATTCAAAGATAAACCATAAACTATCAACTTTATTCTATAGAAAACTTAAATAGACACATAAATGTTTAAGTAAAACATAAAACATCCAAAGTTAACTCCCACTAAACCAAAGTATCATCAAATAAACCAACACCTATATGAGCAGTGTGCTCATGAAAGTCCTTGGGTCGTAAGCCTTTGGTTAACAGATCTGCTAGCATGGAATTTGTCCCTTTATATTCTGTGGAGTTTGTCCCTATAGTTGTTTTCTTTTACTTTGAGTTTTTAACCTATTTTCTGTTTCTTCAACTTCTTTTTCCTTTTTTTTTTTTTTTTGGTTTTGTTTCCACTTGCGATAACGATCATATTTGATACTATTTATTTGCAGAAGGGAAAAAGGCTGGAACGTGAGATTAACAAGACAAAAGTTTCAAGAGACCTAAAAAATGTTGCAACTAATTATGAGCTCGTTCTAGTTCAATATTTTTTTTTCCTTTCATTTTAAGTTACTTGTACTATTGCAGCAAGTTTCTATAAATATATTTGAAAATCTTTGTTGAAAGGACTTCTAGGTTGATCTTTGATGTTTATTACCGTTAGCAGAAGGGGAAAGAAATTATACAGACAAATGGAAAGTGGAAAGAGCACTCCTCAAGAGCAGCTTCTTCCAATTCTTCCAAGTGTACAAAAGTTTCAGGAGATTCGGAAGAGGTTTTCACTAATTATGAGCCGGTTCAGTTTCAATATTCTTCTTTCTATAAATATAATTGAAAATCTTGGAAGTGGAAATGACTTCCAGATTAATCTTTGTTTTTTTTATCATTATTTTTAACACAAGGAGAAAAAAGATTTGCATTCAAATGAGAAGTAGGAAGAACTTCGTGGAGCAGTACAAAATAATATGTCCATAATTTTATTGCGGATTGCATTAATATTCTTTGTTTGTCTTTCCTTCTTTCTTTCATGTGTGCTATACTACATATACACATCAATATTGATAAATTTTGGGATACGTTAGAAAATACTCTTCTAACTATATGTTGACACTTTATATTGGTTGTTCGCAGAAGAAAGTGCCGATGGATGAGATCGAGGATACTGTAGATATAGAGGTAAAAAAGCTAAACCAGGATCTCAATTATTATCTGATTCGTTTCAAATACAAATATCTTTTTTCTTAATTATCTTATGCAATTATCGCATGCTCAGTAATGTTGATTAAAAATTTTCTGTTAAACCAGAAAGACGAACAAAGGAATATCATTTTTGGTACTTCAGATGTTTCATCCTGTCGATGTGACCAAAACCCTAAGATGAAAAGGTACAATTATGTACTTTCCTTCAACACGAATTAAGCAACACATAGTTAATACAGGGCCATGCTTCTTTTAGTTATCATAGCTTTCGCTACTTTCCGCAAGATTATTTTTATAGTTTACATTTGTAGATTAAAACCTATTTTTATAGAATTGACATCAAATCTAGTAATACTAAGTAATACTATATATCAATAATTAAGCTCATTTTTAAAATCTTTAACAATGCAGTGTTGTTGATGTTGTTGTTGTTGATGTTGTTACAAAGAGGGATATAGAACAATACATTTGTTTATATATGTTCTAAGTCAAAATGATTTAAACTTTTGTTTATGCAAAGTTCTATTCTTTACCCTTCCTAGGCCAGAAGGAAACGAGATGTTGGACCGCCTTATACTGTCTTGGACTCCAGAAAAGAGACTTTCACTTTTTCGTGAAATTACTGATAGACTAAATTATGATCGCGATCACGAGTACTCTGATCTTTTGATAGCATTGGAAAAAATTGCAAAAGTTACCGTTGGAGAAGGAAAAGGACACAAAGAACCACTACAAACATGGGACGAGAGGATTAATAAAGACATAATTAGCCACATGGAAAAACATTCAACGTATAGATTTGAGAGTGTTCGAGACCTTTTACGATTTATTCGAAACATGATAGCTCATTATGGTGAACTTCCAAAAGACATAAAGGTATGAAATAATCCTTGCAGAATTCAGACCCTAAACGTGAAAATGTATTGAATTTGTTGTCCAACGGCTGATGCCACAAAAATTTACATAAATGTACGTTTAAAAGTTTGGCATTTTGGTAACCTTTTCATGGTTGGTAAGTTCGATTCTGATATATTTTTTGAAAGTTTAGCATTTGGGACCCTAGTTGCCATTTCATTAATTGATTACTAAAAATTGTTAAATTTGATATTCTAAGAACCAAAGTTAAAGCTTGGAGTCTAACTTGATGCAATCTACCCTAACTTATTTTGGTTTGTGGTGACTATTTTAGCAATCTGTAGGAAAACTATATAGTGGTCTTGATAGCTACTTTACAAGTCGATTCCCTGGGCTCTTAATTGAAGTGTACAAAGCCCTACGCAGAAGCTGCAAGAAAGAAGATGAATGCTTTCATAGATATTTTAATGGTAGCTAACTGATGAGGTGTTGGTGATGGAGCTGATCAATAAAAACTTTCTGACAAGAAATGTTGCTTACCGATCTGAAACATGGGGCAAAGTACCAACGTGCATCAGGAATTGTGTAGTGGCGGGAACTATAAGATGAAAACAACAAAAGTCAGGTAACAATAAAATAGATATGCGGTTTTTTCCAAAAAATGATGGAACATTTTGAGGCATTGATTACATTATAGTACATTTCCAGACAATACAATTAGTTTTTCCTATTTTGGTGGTGATCTTTTTCAAATTTTCAGGTACCCTTGGGATAGTTGTTACATGAAGATTTCTATATATAGCTATTTTGAAAGTCAACTTTCCGTGGCACGTGATTGAAGATCTGTACTTCATGCACACATAAAATCTCCTTCATCAACACTTCAGTTAGATGATTTACTAACCCTAACCTAACCCTAGCCTTATAAACTCTCTCTCTAACTAAACCCAAACCTCATAAAATCTTTCTCTCTCTTTCTCCCACTCTCTCTCTCACCCTCCAAAAACCATGGACACACTCCTCAAATTTTTTGAACGGCTGCAATGGGATTTCAGCCTCCCTCAAGGTTTTGTCACCTCTCTTCTCTGCAACTCTCTTGATTTTTTTTTTCAAATTTGTAAGGTTCGAAATCCTAATAATGACAAAACAAAGAGCTTACTCTAGAGATAGTTTGTGGAGAAAGAATCCCTCAATTTCGTAATTGACAAGAAGATTGAATGGATTGTCATCATTGCAATTGACAATTTGAAGCGATTTTGTTCCGATGAGCTTTTCCTGAGAGGTATCTACCTGGACAAGAAGGTGAAGGACTAGGGGAAAATATAATGTCAGCTTTTACCTTGCATTTTCCCACACGGACAATGGATTTCAACTCTTGCTGGGAACGACTAGGTAGTGGACGGTGCCGGCAACCTGCAACCAGAGGTAATTTATTTCATTTTGATTTCTACCATTCTTATGATTCTATTTTCTCATCTGTTGATCTCAAAAGAATTGTGTGAAAGAGAGCTGCGGTTAAGAATTGCTTTTCTTTGTGATCTTACAAAAAAATTCCTCTTAAATCTTTGTAGTTTATTTGTGGTTGTCAATTTCTTTTCGACAGAACAGATTTGCATATAAATTAAAGGGCATAAAAGTGAAATTATAAATATCACTTCAAATCTGAAACAAGGAAAGTACTTTCTTTCCCTTCCCCTTTTTAGGGCTAACAAAATTGCATAGGAGGTGTGTGATTGAAGATTTTTTTTTTTTTTTTGTTGACAATTCTGTTTTGCTTAAACTATTCTGATGTGATCAAAGCTTCTATTTCTCACTCACTCACCTCTTACTCGATCTTTCATGGATCAAAATTTCATATTTTGTAAGAGGCTAGCAAGTAATTTTATTGCATTTCTCTTGCAAGCAAAAGCTAAAACTTGCAGAATCTTGTCTTGGCGAATTTTATTAAGGAAGTGGAATAATACTGAAGCAATGGTGCCCTTACAACTTGGTGCTCCAGGAGTGGAATCTAACTATTAATTCCGATGAGTTTTAATTATTTTTGTGACTATATAACTAAACACGGGATAAAAGGTATAGTTTAGAGTGTAATTAGTTTTGTTTTGAAGTTTAGGGGATCAAAATGGGATAAGAAAAATAGTTTATGAGCCAAAGGTGAAATCAACTTCAACTCTAAATAGAAACATACTAGAGATGTCAAATTTTTCAAGGTTCTACTTTGTTGGCCTTTTATCTAAGACCATCTCCAATGTAAATACCAATATCAATGTTATATTTACCACCAAAGAATATAAAAATAGCATATTTGATGTATTATTTTATTTTGTGCTCTTATGTATAATGCTATTTAAAATGGTATATCTATCTTTTGTCATAATTATTGAACATTGAAACTTGTTAAAGTGAATTTTTAATATTAAAATAATTAAAAAATGAGAATGTTGTAATTATAAAAGTAAAAAAGTCAATCTATCAACTAGTAAGCAATCAAATACCAAATTTACTATATAGTAAACTTTACGACAAATTTACTATAAGGTTCAACATATAACAAATTTAACATTAAGAAGACTATTGCATTGAAGAGTATTTTTTAACATTCAAGTGTTAAATTTATCATTACTACATCATTTTATCATTGCATTAGAGATACACTAATATGTCATAATGTGATACAGTAAATGTTTTTTGCGGAAAGTTTAAAAAAGGGACATTGCTTTCTCTTGTAAGTCATCTCAAATTCATTTTTGCTGCTTCTATTTTCTCACAAAATTTCCTTTATTTCAATCGAATTTGATATGAGCCCCTATATGCAAATGCAACCGTAGATGTACAAGCACATTATAAAATGTGCTCTATAATGCATTTGGCAATGTAGTTCAAAGTACAAATGGTTTCAACCATGTATCTAAAGTGTTTTTTCTCAGAAAATTTAAATTTCAAACCAAGTTTTGGTTTAAATTACGCTCCGCCTCTTAGATAATGTATACATTATGGCTTTTCCATGTTTAGGTATATATATTTATGGCCTGGAATTATTATCTGATTCATTTATACTTTGTGTTGGGCATGCAGTGTTGGAGTGATGGATTTTGTCTCACATTCTGCTTAGATGCTTTTCCCTGGTTTTGACATATACCCTTATGATTGTACATGCGATGTGAGGGTTCCTGATGTTTCAAGTATGTGCAAAAACAAGCTACTGAAGATCTGAGCAGAGAGATTAGGAAGTTGTCATAATAAGAGTTAGGAAGTTGACGAGAGAGAAAGGCGTGAAGAAGACGCTGGGGTGGAGCACGATCACAATAGATGGAACAGTTCACGAGTTTGTCGTCGGGGATGAGAGCCATCCTCAGGCCATGGAGATATTTCGGATATGAGAAAAGCTACTTAAGAATATGAAGGAAAAAGGGTATGTCCCCAACACTTTAGTTGTTCTTTTGGACATGGAAGAAGGCAAGAAAGAGAAGTTTCTGCACTGTAGTAGCGAGAAGTTAGCACATGTTTTTGGATTGATAAACACGGAACCTGGAATGCCAATTCGGATAATGAAGAATCTCCGAGTTTGCAAGGATTGTCACACACCTTTCAAGCTAATATCAGATATTGTTGATAGAGAGATAGTTGTGCGTGATAGAAATAGGTTCCATTGTTTCAATAATGGTTCTTGTTCTTGCAGGGATTACTGGTACTGGGATTTAATTTGCTGAAAGAAATTGAATTCTATTGTAAAATTGCAAAATATTTCTACCAATTGTGGTCCTATAGAAATGTAACTGGAGCAGGCCGATGTGGGGCGGGACGGGACGGCGCAATCTCCGCCACACCACATTTAGATTTCCTACACTTTGATTGATGGACTACGGTCAGTATATTGTCCAGAACACACCAGGGAGACATACTTCACAAAACACCTTCCGACATACATGAGCAATTGTTAATGGGGAGATAATGGTGCTTAATAAGAATAGGTGCTACTATTATAAATATTGACCGAGAAAATTGAGCTGAAAAGTCATTTGAAGGTAATTGAGGTCCAAATAGACTTTTCGCCATAGCAACAGCTCTTCAGCTAATTAGCAAATTAACTCCAACTTATATGTAGATAAAATAGAAAAATGTTCTTCCCTTAAGATTGTACAGTGAACTCCAACATGAAAGTAATAACTCAAACGAATTGTCCCTAACGGTAGTAATGATAATAAATAAATAGATAAACGATTTAATCAAATTTTTGCTTGTCTTGTTGAGAAATTGAAAACATAGTTCAAACTTCAAACTAAATACCTACTGCACAAGCTTAATGCCTGGTTCCTAAAACTTAGTTTAAAAATAGTTGTAGAAGGAAAAAACAAAAAAAAAAAAAAAAAAAAAGGGAAACTTAGACATTTTATCTAATAGGGCAACCTCTGGCCATCACGCCAAGTGCTCTAGGGTAGTTGGCCAATGACAATTAATGTAGCAGAAGTATAAGAGCATCTCTAATGCAATATTAAATTGATGTGTCAATGAGAAATTTAACATTTGAATATAAAAAGACTCTCTAATGCTGTTCTTAATGCTAAATTGGTTATATGCTAGACTTGATGAAAAATTTAAAACCACGTTTTGCATAGAGCTAATTCGATATTTGATTCATATTAATTGATAGATTAACTTTTTTGTTATAGTAATTAGAACATTCTTACTTTCTAATTATTTTAATATTAAAAGTTTACTTTTATAAGTTTTAAAATTTAATAATTAGTTTTTTTTCCAAAATATTTCAAAATTATTCCACTCTAATATGTCAGTAGCTCTACCCGTGGCAGGACCACCAAGCCATCCGTATTAATTATAACTTTATTTTTGAAAAATTTATTAAACAGTCAATTTAATTTAATTTTTATATAATTCAAGTCTTCTGAAAAAAGTTTTCTGACCTTATATTTTCCCTTGGAAGTGTAGCCGCACATAATGTCATTCTTATAATTCACTTTAATTAAACTCACAAGCAATATATCCTTGCATGATATCCTCCTTTTTCAATGGTTTTTTTTTTTTCGGTGTTAAAATAATGATTTCCATGAAACTGATAATGATTAAAAAGCTACCCTGATCTTGGACAGTATATTACAAACATTTTTCTTAATATTAATTGATTTATTGCTCTATAGTATTAGTGTTTGGCTTTTTGCCCCCAAAACATTGGGCATGTTTGATAATGTTTCGATAATGTTTTAAAAATAGGTGAAAATAATTTTGTTTTAAAAAATAAAAATTTTTGAGGAATTATATTGAGAATATTTTTAAAATTTTTGCTTCAAAAAATGTATAAAAATATTTTCAAAAACTCTCAAAATAAAAACACTATGATACAGTTTTTCTTTTCTTCTAATAACTAGAGTTATAATTTGTAGCTGATTCTAAAAATGGGGAGTTTCTGCGGTAGTGCTCAATTTTTAGTCGTACAGATGAAATCGGATGGTGTATATCGCAAACTTGCACACGACAGGACGTGCAGGTGCCCATGGTGTGTGAAATTTGTTTTGTGTATTTTTCTTGTCTCATGAGCTCCTAAAGCAAGCTTGTCTTCCAAGGAAAGACAGAGGAGATTTGTGAATAGAGAGAGAGGTTGGAATTTTTAATCCTTGAGATCTGGCACGGGTTTAAATTAAACCAACTCATCCCCATTAAAAAAAATAAAAAAAAAAGTAGCAGAAATGAAGAAATTAACGCTTCATAACTTGGTTAAATATTTTATACCTTCAAATCGTGGCAGAGCTCCTGGGTTGAAAATCCATGGACCGAGGATTAAGGATGATTATTGTTCCTTTTTTACGGTTAAGTTTTCTTCTTTTTTTTTCCTCATATTTCTTTCCTAACGTTTGTTTCTCAAAATAGGTGGGTTCCAAACTCAACAGGTTCTTTTAAGTGACAACTTCGTGCTAAAGTATCTTTGACAATAATGGTTTCATTTTGTTTAACCTTTGATGCTAATTTACACAAAATAGTTTTCATTTTCTCTCGGTCTTTTCGCAGTTATCTCAATTTTTTCGATAAATTTTCTAATATTCTTTTCATGATTTCTATAAACTTTGTTAGGGTTTCCTCTAAACTTTTATTTTTTAAATTTCCTAAAGAATTTTTAGGTTAAAAGGATGGTTCTGAAGTTTGGATGTTAGGCCAAGGTTCTGAATTATTCTCTCTTCTTACATTGTTTCTTCTATAGTTCATCCAATAATAAAATTTGACCATGTCTTCATCATAAGATAGGCTTCATCAATAGTTTGTTGGTAAAAAGTAGTGGTATCATCTCTTCTCTTTAGCTAATTTCTTGTTTCATGACTTAACCTATTTATGAAAACTTCTAACAAATATTTCATAGAAAGACCGTGATGAGGGTCCTTGTCTAACAAGTCTTTATATCTCCACCAAACACTATAAAACAATTGCAAGTGTTTTTGAGAAAAACTTGCAACAAAATGTCGATTAATTTCCTAAAATATTTTTTATTTTTTTATTTTTTTATTATTTTTTATTTTTTTATTTTTCAAAAAAATTCAAGTCGAATAATGCTCAATTAATCGGATCCTAGATCATTGGAGGTCACACCAGACACACTTAAAAATTCCAACTTTCTTAAGTAAGGGTTTTAGCTTTATGGCCATGGGATCGAATCCACTATCTAAAAAATTGTGTGATTACATAAACTAACGAAACAAAAGACAAGACACTAAGCTTTTCTTTATCCGGAACAAATAAAGTAGTGAGTGAAAAGCATCTGCTTTTTTTATTTTTGGACTTTTTAAATTTGTTTAATAATAAACATACTAATTAAAACATGCAAATAATTAACATAATATTTATAAAAAGGATAGGGATACATCACTTATATATTTTCCCTCTTAATTTAACAATCTGACAATCAACGGCACCTCCCCAGCAACGGCATCAAAATTTTTGTTTTATCACCCAAAATGATTCTTTAAATGTGGACATTTGTAGTATAGAATGCTTGTCATATCCACAAGGAGGTCAGTTTTGAAAGATTGAAAATATTTAGGTTTAAAATGACAGAGGAATATTTCAAAACAAAACTTAAAAAGAAAACAAATATTTTTGAGAATTTTAAAATAAGATTTTAAAACATAAAATCAAAATAGTAAAGTTTCAAGAATCTCTTGTATGTTTCGTAACTAATATAGAATTTTAATTTTAAATAATTATCTAAAGCATTTAGTTTATTATATCTTTTTTCTCATTAATTGTAAGCACTGTTACTAATTTTAAAAGTCAACCAAAAGTAACAATATAGCAAGCTATAATCCGGTAAAGATTTTCCTATAAAAAGTAGCTAAATAGTTATCTCTCACTAGTAATTTTGTGCACTAATCATGAAAAATTATAACTATTGTCACTACAATTATAATTCACATAATTTTAAGATAGAAAAGATAATAACAAATCAAAATTATTATATTTAAATGGAATAAATTTTTATGTTAATTTTGACAATACCTCACCTTATGAAATATCTAAAATCGACAACATAATAAGTCATATTGTAATAAAAGACATCCTATAAAATTGAGAATTATTTCATTTTATTAATATTAATTATGCAACACAATGAAATTATAACAAAAGCATGATTGAATTTATGTAAAAGTGGGCAGCATAACAACACTAATAATCATTATTAAAGACTTAAAAAATAATTTATTCCATAAAACTTTAAACTTTACAAAGCCGATAGAGAGTTAAATTCATATCAGAGTACTATACATACAATATCATTTTTTTGTCTCACCAAATTCTTTACACTAATTTGGCCATTATTTTAATATTAGAAGTGGGTTTTAATATTAGAAAAGGGGTCAATGGAGTACCCTAACAACATCTCTTTCCTAAAAAGTAGTAGTAGTTAAAGCAAGAACTAAAAAGGGGATAGGGGCAAAGAATGCCTGTAGTTTTCAAAGAAGGGGGAGACCCCCTTTTATAGTAGTAAAAATTTACTATTTTCTAATATTTTATTAATATTTTTTATTTTTTATTTCTTCAGTTGCATCCTACGCGGATGCAACATTCAATCTTTTTCTTTTTTTCACTAAGCAAATCAAATAAGCTGATTGTTTTTTTTTTTTCTTCTTTCCACACGAGAATTAGCTCTTTTTTGTACTAATTTTACTCTTTAATCCTATGTGGCGCCTGTAAGAAACGGACAAACAACAGCCATAGATCGTGCAGAAAACTAGAAAAAAGATTAGATCTGGGCTAGAAAGTGCAGGACTGAGCAAAGAGATGGTTAACGTTGGATGGAGCACAAGCAATCTGATCTGACGGGCAAGAAAAGATGTGTTTATATGCTGCGTTGCACAAAATATACAAGGAAAACTGGGGCCGGTGTACGACTTGGATTGCGTGGAAGGTTTGATCAAATGGCTACAAGCTTGCCATGTGGCATTCTTTTGAATTTGTTTTCTTTTTTTGATTTATTGTGCATTTGAGGTCTATTTTTGCCCCTTCTTACGTCGTTTTGCTCTGTTTTTTTCAAAATTTTAAATCTAAAATTCATAAATACACTAAAATTAATTATTTATAAACAAAATATTCACTATAATTTCAAAAATATTTATTTTACAATTAAACACATAAAACACACTAAAAATAAATAAAAACTTTTAAAATTAACGAACCTTAATAGATATTCTATTTAAAACTCAGAATCTTTTTAAAAATTACTAAAATATTATAAAACATATTTACAAACTTAGAATTTATTTACAAACATCTTATGACTCAAAATATAATCACATAAATTTATTTGTACAGTTTTGATTATTTACAAACTAATTAATTATAAAACACACCGAAATGACTCTAAAAATTACTAAAAACATTATCAAACATAAAAATACACTAGAAATAAATTTTTATACACATTTACATACTAAGACACAAAAATACTTATTAACACAAAATGCTATTAATTAGAGGATTTAATGAGAAATAAAAATATAAATAAATGATTTTATACCTAAAAAATGTACACTTTTACAGTCTCATCAACCGTATTTTAAATTGGAGTCTGAATTTTGGTGAAATATGAATTGTAAACTCATATAGCCTTTCAAGTACTACAATTTTTTTTTATTAATTGTAAATAGTAATTCTACCACTAAATAGGTTTTTCGTTCTAAAATTAGCTTCAAAATTGTATTTTTTTCTTAGTTCTAAAGTCTCTATAAACCATATGTCAAAGACAGTTTTACTAAAAATTTATTACGGATGCACTTCATTTTGACGAGGACAAAAACTTTCGTGTTTTTCAAAAATTTATTTTATGTCTTTAATATTACCGTTTGTTGCAATTTTGTAAACTTTAGAGGTCCTTTTTAGAGGTCCTTTTTCAAAGACAATTTTGCAATTTTGTCAATTAAACCATTTTTATAAATCTACTTAAAGGTCCTTTTTAGAGGCAGAATTTTCAAAAAGTTTCTTCACAAAAATTCACAATCACATTGAGACTTAAAACTTTTTTGCCTTATAAAAATTGTGATTCAGACTTTTTCAAGGGTCGTTGTACCCAAAAACTTAAACTACACTATTGAGGTTGCAACAATATTGTAACACCTCATGAAACACCTAGCATAAACAGCTTTGGAATCAAACCAAACTGCCCTGAATACTAAACAATTTTGACTCAATATAAATTGAATATTTTAACTTTAGGAAAACAAAACCAAGAGAAACAAGACTCGCACTACTAGAGTTGTAACAGAGTCACAACACGTGTTGAAACATTGCATATAACATCTAACGAAATAGTGTTGAAATAACTATGAATTATTCTATAGTCGTTATAAGGGCCTAAGGGGGCAACAAACAAAGTGTCTCAACTTCTGAAACTTAAAACTGTGCAATTTTTGAAATCCATAATATTGAGGTTGTAACTTACGTCGCAACACCACGTATGACTTCAAATGAAAATTTCCAGAAATCATCACTGATTGCATTTATAGTTTTTATAGAATCAATCTCAATGATGAACTAATTGGTTTCAACTCTCAAAAATGAAAATAGAATAGGTTTTTTAAACAAAACGCACTTTACACACTCGAGGTCACAACCCAAGCCACAACTTCACATGCAACACTTAATGAAAAAGTTTGATAAAATTATCTATCGTACTATAATTACTATGAAAGTCTTGTTAAACAATAAAAATAATGTTCCAACCTTTACATAAAAAAAAAGACAATACATAAATGGGACCCACAAGCCATTTATTCTACCAAGGTTACAACCAGGTCATAACTCCTTTACTACCTTGCTGCGAGCTCGCTAGATGGCTCAAAAACAAACACTAAAAATATCGTTTTAGAGTCAAGATTCTAGTTTTTTACATCTTATATATAGTATTTTATGTTGCAGTAACTCAAACACTCTTTGGTTTTAAAATACTTTAAAACGGTCTTTAAAGTGTCCTTTTTGAAGTCAAAGTGAGTGAAAATCCCTCTAAATACAAGGCTATAACTTAGTCTAACCTTCTTCATACTCAACATGCATAATATTAAAAATACATCAATGTAAACCCATTAAAATCATAACAAAAACATAAATAAATATTATTACATGTCAACTTTTCTAAAACAAAACCATAAATCATTTCTTAAACTAAAAAGAGAAAATTTTGAGATTTAGACATTTGAAGAATCTTCTTCTTCTTCTTGATGGATTCAATCAAAGCTTTCTCCTTATGCTTAGTTTTGGCTAATGATTTTCTAATGGTTGGGAAGAAAAATTTGAAGAAAATTAATGGAGGAGCCGCGGTTGTCTAAGGAAATCAAAGAGAAATTTTTTTTTTTCCCTCGAAAAGATGGAGAGAAAAGTGCAAAGAAAATGAGCCTTTGAATGTTTGAAGCCTATATATAGACCTAAGGTTAATCTTGGGTTAAATCCTTAACATGCTTAACATGTCTTAGGTGGCTTTCGAAGCTAGCTTTTAGAACTAAATCTTTGCTCATGGAGGCCAAAATGTGTGGCGCCTATCTTAGTGGAAAAGAAGAGATAATTTTCCTCAATAAATTATGTCATATTTAACTTTAAGGAATGGTGCAAAGTAAGGTCTTTTTGGGGAACAAGATCCACTTTTCATGGAGCTTCTTTTTGACCTTTTGGATATTTTATCTTCAAGTTTCTCTAAAGCAAATAAAACTTAATCTGGTCGAGGAAAACTAACTTGCTGACAAGAAATTTTGGTATTGTTGGGTTTGCTCGACGCAATCTAGAACTAATATCGGTATAAATCAAGAACTATATAAATCTTAAATAGTATTAAAAAATAATTTGTTTTTAATCTTAAATCTATTCGTAGACTGCAAAAACACAATCTTGACATTTTCTACTTTACCTCATTATTAACACATTCTTAACAGTGTCAATTTATGAGCTCGGGTAGCATTTTTCACTGAAAATGCTATTCACTTAAGTCTGATTCTTAACTAGTAGGCAATCAAGGATTTGCAATATGTTAGAGTGTTTCTCGGTACACTACGAATATTATACTATACTTGAAAATAATTTAAATTCTCAATTTATCTATAATGACCATGAAAATTCATTAATAAAACCTAATATTTAATTGGGTTTAATTAATGAATTTACTCTTAAAAATTGTAATTTTTATAAAATTACGATAATATAAATAATAAGTCATATTAAATGAAAATTTCACTGTAATGTGATGCAATGTTGGATATTTCTAATACAGATTTTACGAGTTTAATTACATGAAAATTTGTAAATAATATCCATAAAATGAATTTTATATCACAATTAATTATAAAATTGTGATACAAATACATAGGTACTTAGAATACAAATATGATATAGAGTGCACCGAGACCTAACCCAGTGTAAAAAAGAGGCCGATGCAGTATAAGTATATTGCTAAGTGAAAACGTAGATATGAAAAAAGTTACGTTTGGCTTCTAAAAGAGAACTGAAGGTAAGGAAAATAGTTTACACAGTCTAAGGATATGAAATGGCATTGATTTGACTACAGCAGTATAGAAAAAATATTATGTGATGAAAAATTACACAGTATAAATGTTTAACTCCACTGGGTTTCTATTGGGCCACATGTCTAGAAAAGTGGCCCAATCACCTTGTGCCACCGAGGGGTATACTCATAGATTACCATGAGTCATCCAAGAGAGATAAGGAAGCATTTAATGTGATTTTATCCAAAAATCTTCTTCCTTCTTCCACCTCTAGTTCCGGCAGCCGTTAGGGGAGATCTCCAAAATTTTCCTCAAGCCCAAAACTTTGCAAAAACAACCCCACTTAAGTTCAAGAGGCAAAAATTCAAGAAAGTTCAACAAATTTTAAGGTAAAATCTAACTTTTTTTCAAGATTTCAAGGGATTTTTCATGGGTTAAGAAAAAAAATTAACCCAAGGTATTTTTGAATGAAAATGACCTTTAGGAAGGAGTTTCAAAGAGCTTTGGAAAGCTAGAAATCAAAAGGTGCTATTTGAGGTCAGTTTTGAAAAAAAAATTATTGTGATTTTAGTTTTGATTTTTTTTCCTTTGTGAAGTGCACGAGTATTGAGTATATTTGGTGAAATATCATGGATACTTGATGTATGGCATGTTGATATGGTAAAATTAAGGTTTAAAGGTTGAAAAGTGGTATTTTATGTAAAAAGTTCAATTTTTGCAATTTTAGAGTTAGTTTTTCAAAAATGATGTTTAGACATGGGAATGATTCCAACAAAGGCTGAAATTGTTTATACAGGGGTAGATTTACAGTTTTAAAATAAATTTTCACCAACATAGCCTAAGGACTAAATTGAAAGAAAAAGTTTTCCCTCTACAGATTTGAAAAACGCCCAAAAATACCCTTGTGCAGTGAGATTTTAAGAAAAGTTAAAACACAAAAGTTTTAGATCATGATGAAACTGTTAGGCCATACAGACGGTTCATCGAAAAACTCAACCGTTTGTGAGTTTTTGATTTTTCAAGAATTTATCAAAAGTGAAAAAATGTTAAAATGGTAAACATGTTATTTTTCAAAATGATTTAAGGTATGGTACTTTGAGCAAAAATATTCCTTATGAAAAATAGGACATTTTGATGTAAAGAGATAAATTTTAGTCCTAGGGGCAAAATCATCAAAATTTTTAGTTCAGGGACTAAACCGCAAAGTTTTATGAAAATTGGGCATAAATGAGAAATAAGGAGATTTGATCCACTAGGGTGTTATTTTAAAATTAATATGTAGTTATTTTCATAAGAATAACGAAATCGAGCTCGGGTAGGTTAGTGGACCCACGGAGGGTAAAATCGTCATTTTTTCCCGAATAACCTGAACCGCTCTAAAACATTCCAAATGGAAAAAGAATGGTTAAAAAGGTTCCTGCCCTTCGTTAGAAACGATAGGGTAGTGGAATTTATTAACTAACGGATGTTTTGTATCGAAACATAGTGAAATTTGGCTAATGGCTTTATGATTGGCTAACAGGATCCTAGGAGTCTAGGAGAAAGGAAATAGAGGTTGAGTTGCCCAACATTCGAATCAAGTAAGTACCCATCCCACCTATAGTATGAAATTGTAGGCATAGAGTGCGAAATGTTTATATGTACCTGTGTGTATATCAAGGTGTATACTTGTGTGTATGCAATGGCATGAGTATTTATAAATATGAAGGTGCATACTTGTGTGTTTGCAATGGCATGAGTATTTATAAATATGAAGGTGTATACTTGTGAGTATACAAAATATATACCTGAGTGTATATTATAACATGTACCTGAATGTATATTATGACATGTACCTGAGTGTATATGATAATGTGTACCTGTGTGTATATTTTATGTTAAGTACCTGTGAGTACATTATGCCATATACCTGTGCGTATATTAATACGTACCAGTGTGTATATAAAGTATCTACCTATGTGTACTATGTCGTACAAGAGCATTTATGTTATGTATAACATGTGATCATCACTTCATACATGGCATGATAACCATAATAAGTGAATTGGTAAACAAATCACCAAAAGTTAAGAAAAGTGTCGTACTAACTCCTGACTCAAGGGGAGTTTAAGGATTACAGTATGGTCACGATGTCACATAGACCTAAGTACGCAATGGTACAAACACTTGGGTCCTAATTAAAGATAAGAAACGATAATGATAAGGAAGGATTGTAAGAAAGCATAATGAGATCATGCATTTTATTAAATGTGCATGTAGGTTTATATGGGACTTACTGCGCATAAGCTCATTAAGTATTTCATGTTGTAGGTATTTCGACGAAAAGGTCATAGTAATTCTATTGATGAGCTGGCGAAGGGATGATCAGTGTGTAGACTGGGTATGGTTTCTGCCGCAGTATGTTTCCGTTGTATTGTATTTTAAGATATTTTAGAAGTAATGTTTGATAAACTATATTGTAAAGGAAAGGTGGTTATGTAAATATAAGTATATGTTTGTATTTCAGAAGTTGTTTGACCACTATATGTAAAGTATTTGTTAAAAAAAAATCTTAAATTTTTGCTTATTAATAAGTAAGAAAAAGGTTTATCGCAGCTCGAAAAAGACGGATTGTGACATTGTCTATGGTTGGAAATTTCTTCCATCTTAAACCATGGTGGAAATTATCAACCGAATTATTTGATCACAAAAAGTTAATAAATTTAACTTTACCATTCATTATAGAATTTTAGAATATTTCTATTAATTTCATAAATCCTTCAATCATAAGGGTCGTATATGATATTTCTGGAAAAATTCTAATGTCAGTTTAAATTCCAGCATAACTTTTGAGCATTCCTTGACATGTAACAGTATTACATACTACCGAATCTATGCTCATAAGCTTTAAACTTATACTTCTTAAGAACTTAATGGTATAGTTATGAAAAAATCCTTAAATTAATTATATTTATGAATTTACTTGGATTTTTTCCGATATTACAAAATGTATATTCTGTGATATGTTTTCTTTCATAAATTATATGTGTATGAATAATTAAGTAGTATTATGCAAGTATGCTCTAGATACTAAGGTTGTAGCCATTTAAACTCAGTAAAAAAAAGCGGGGGGGCTAAGACTTTTAAATAGACATAAATCTATAAATGTTGTAACAAATATACATAAATTTTCTAATAAGAAATTATAGTAATGATTAGCTTTAGAAATTTTTTTAAAGTATTATTTTAATTTAAGAAAGGTAATAAAAGAATAGTTTTTAAGAAATTAATGTGTTAGTTCTTAAAGATTAAGTTTTTACAAGTTATTGTTATGTTAGTTTTTAGAAATTATATTACTTTTTAAAATTTTTAAAAAAATTATTTTGCAAATCTAAGTACCTTATCTTAAAATATATTTAAGTATTAAGGTTATGTAGTTAAGTAACGCCCATATAGGTAGGATCATTACACACCACTTTCTTATTAGCACTATTGTGTTCTACTATTTTTTCCTCCATTTGATTCATGCTATTAGTTTTAGGTAAAAAGGTTAACACACCCTAAGATAACATATATTTACCCAATCCTAACCTAAAATACTTTGAAACAATCATGTCTTTATATTCATTGTAAGTGATATAATACCACAAAAATGACATTTCTCAAATTGACACCTAAATATTTGAGTCCTTTATCGCTGCCTCTTTTTAAGATAGTGGTCAAAGGTCACAAATATGGTGCTAGTCAAAAAAGGTAGTCTACCAGATTACCACCAATAATCTTTCGGATGCCTCCAGAATAAAACTTTCAACTCTATGATTATAATCTTTTATTAATGAAAACGGAACAACGAAACACTATCATAATTAACAACGATGACATGATTGCAATTTTATGATAACAAAATAAGATTATAAATTTATTTATTACAAAAAAATTATAACTTTAATTATGATCAACATCAATTAAAAAAACTGTATAATAAAAGCTAAGAAATAAGAAACATTGACAAAAACTCTATAACAGACAACGAACGGGAGCATAAATATTACAACTTCATGATAATGAAATAAAATAATTGAGCTATAGCGTGCTGTTGAATTAAACAAAGTTGTCAGCACTCATGTAGCTATCCAACAAACTATTTCACACCACTTTTTAAAGCAAAACTACAAACTCCTGACTCTCAAAACAAGTATTGGAAACTTTTGAAGCTCATTAGCTGTTGGCAATAGTATACTCGAGCTGATCTCAATGTTTGGGTTTCTTGAAGAACGTTCGCTATGATTAGACACTAGTAAAGCCTTATCGAGCCTCGAGCAATGAAATGCTCATATTGTTCATTGAGCATGATTCAGCCTTCGTAGAAGAAGTGTCTCCTTTTGCCGAATCCGTCGCCGTGAAATAGCCAGGTTGTTTTGGTTGCGGCAGCTCACTGTCACTTCCCAACATCAAAACCACAGACGACATATCGGGTCGGTCCACTGGACTTTGCTGCACGCATAAGAGACCGATATGAATGCAGCGCAACACTTGTTTTAGATTATGCTCTGATTCTCTCAAGTGTTTGTCAAGCAACTCAAATGAACTGCCTTCTTTATGCAATGTCCATGCCTAGAAAATGTCAAAAATGTCAATATTGATAATTTAGATTAGTACTATGATGTACTCAGTTAATGACGGTTTTCAGCAGCTTACATGTCCAATGAGAGGAAGGCCATGATTTTCATTGTGAAAGCCTCGGCTTTTCTTTCCACTTACAATCTCCAACACCAGTACACCAAAGCTAAAGACATCTGATTTTATTGAGAATAAGCCATCGAATGCATATTCTGGTGCCATATATCCACTGCGTAATGTCATTAGATAGAGTCAAATAAGGATGATATTTTATTTAGAATCTAATTAAAAAAAAGGTGAAACAATAACACTCACTAGGTTCCAATTACTCTGCCTGTCTGTTCTTCTGTCTGATCTCCTGCAAACGTTCTTGCCAAGCCAAAATCTGAAATTTTAGGATTCATCTCCCTGTCAAGCAAAACATTACTAGCTTTGAGATCTCTATGTATGACTCTCAATCTCGAATCTTGGTGTAGATATAGAAGTCCTCGAGCAATTCCACATATGATTTGGAAGCGCTTTGTCCAATCTAGTCGTTTTCCTTGCTTTTGATCTGTAAATTTGTTTTCCAGGTTAATCAAGCAATAACAAAGGGGGAATGAGTAATGCAACCAAGGTGGATTGGGTTCTTACCAAAAATGAACGAGTCAAGGCTTCTGTTGGGCATATATTCATAAACCAACAATTTCTCTTCTCCCTGAATGCAGCAGCCAAGAAGCTTCACAAGATTTCGATGTTGAAGTTTGGCAATTAGTTTTACTTCATTTTTTAGCTCTCTTATTCCTTGTCCAGAACTTATTGATAGCCTCTTTACAGCAATTTCTTGTCCATTTTCTAACTTACCCTGCTCAAACATAAACAAAAGAGTGACACATTTTTATTTTTTTTACTTTTAAGACTGAACATTTCGGACAGATACGATAAAATCAAACACTTACTAAGCATGGACAAAATTTATATTACAAGTTTTACATATTTTTCCAAATTTAAATGTAGTATCAAAAGCTTACTTTATATACAGGTCCAAAACCACCTTCTCCAAGCTTATTGTATAGTGCAAAATTTTCAGTGGCAGCAATTATAGCAGACAGGTTGCACAAAGGAAGTTCAAGGTCCTCGTCTTCATCTCCATCCTTACTTATTATTTCATTTCTATCGGTTTCGTCTAAAGAGAGAAAAAAAAATGGAAATCAAAAGTAATTTAGTAAAGCTTAATATTGCAACATTTTTTCGGGAAAAAAAATTGTCAATCAAAGGTGCATAAAAAATTTAAGCAATATTTAATCAATCAAAGCTGAATACGTGTTAGAATTGCCACCCTAGAATTGGACTCTTCACCTTTTTTTTTTTTTTTGAGAAAACAAAAGTCTTTACATGTGGTCCAAAGTCGGCAAATGTGACCATATTTCTTGCATAGACGACAAGAATCCTTTTTTCTTTTTTCTTTTTTGGAAGGAAAATGAAAACAGAGTAAGAACAAAGGTTATTACCTTTTGAGCCTCTCCTGTAAACGCAATAGCCAAGGAAGAGCATCCCAGAAACACCTCCAATGGCAGCTACCGCTATCACTGCTCTCATCTTATTATCAGCTTTACCTTTTTCTAAGTTATTTTGAAAACAAAACAAAAAATCAAATAAAGTTAAATAGAGTTATTTTGAAAACAAAACAAAAAATCAAATAAAGTTAAATAGAACCAAAGAAGTATTTATAATGATATTCTTGTGAAATACTTAAGCCCCATACCTAGCTCAGAATGTGGCATGCGAATAAATAGATCTTGTCCACCTACGGAAAATTGCCTAACATCTACCATATCCCCAAACCAAAGGACACAACCACTGCCTTTTCCTCGGATGTCGGCGTTCGTATAAGCCGAACAAGAACAGTTGCTCAAGCATTTGGCCCTGCATTCCTTCAAATCCATGCTCTTGTTCACCCAAGAATGTGTTGTATCTGGTACTTTTAGCCCAGAAAATTTAATAAACCCATGTTTATCTTTCTCCAGGCAGTTCAGTGGATCATTCCTTACACATCCTTCAGACCAGTCCATTAGATCCCATTTCTCTTGAGACTTGGGCTTGAATCCTCTTAGGCATTGACAGATCGGATTGTCGTTTACCAAACAATTTGCATTGGCTCCACAGACACCGTATTTATCACAATCATCTCTGGGCACTGTTGCATATATCCTCCAAGTATGTTCTGCCTCTATCCATGTAAGGCGTTGACGAAAACTGGTGGTTTGGTTCAGAACTATTCTTGAGATCACCGACTTGTTCTGGAGGTTGTATATATAATACACCTCATCGTCGTTATAAACAAAGTCGAAACCGTAAAGCGGGTTTGATTTTAGCTCTGGTGAGCCACTAAGACGGAGGCCGTTCCAAGGTCCAGTGCGGTAGAACTTTGCGGTCCCCTTTCGTATATAAGCTTCGGGGAATGTATGAAGTTGTGGATCATACTCAAACGCGTATGTTAAATCTCCAGGACAAGGGTCATCCCAACTCTTCCACGCCGAGAGACGCCGCTTAAGACCTCTTCTCAAATCCAACCCCATTTTCATGTCTGGCAACAACGTATCGGAAGGATAGTCAAAGCTTTGCCACAAATAGCTCTTTGAAGTTCTATCTTCCTCATCTCTTAGTACAAGATTTCCAGAATCTAAAAGCTCTACTATTGGTTTCTGTGCTTGTATTGATGAGTTCGTAGACCACAGAACAGTCTTGTTCTGATACAAGAGTACAAGATTGCCCGTGCCGTCTATCGTCAACAAGCCCGAAGAATCGTTAATTGGGTTGCATCGGTTTGCAACCCAGACGACAGTTTGAACCGGGATGTTATGGTACCAAATTCCGACATAACGATTCTTGGAATTTCCTGGAGTGAAGAAACCAAGCTCAAAGCTTCCTTCTTTAGAAACCAAAGTTGTTCCATCTCTAATAGATTTCACCCGACTGATGCTATCAACAGCAGAGGTCTCTGTTTGGAAGAGAAAAAGGAAAAGAAAAGAAATCAGCATGGAAGTAAAAATCGCCATTTGTTAGCTTTCCGTGTTTGGAGAATACAAATTGAAGGTAAACTAGCCATTTTTTACCCTGGAGAATGTGGCTGTTTATTGACTTACTATGCAGGTCATTGGAGTGTCCATTTCTTGAAGTTAGGGTACGGTTTGTGTAAGCAAGTATTCTTCACTAGTCGTAAACTTTGAAATTCAAGCTGTCACATAATTGAAAATTTGACGAAACTTTGAAATTCAAACTGTCACATAATTGAAAATTTGCGAGGTATTTAATATCCCAGCCGACCTTATTTGGTATTTTGCTTCAAGAGGACCAATACCAGAAACCCAACACCCAAGTGTCTAGAAAATAAAGGAGACATTAAATCACAGACTAACTATAGAAAATGCTGAAGAAGACCAGCGGTGCTCCAATTCACACGTGCATGAACAGTTCAATGCTATCTTGAAGAAAAATGCTCAGGAGCAATATGGTGTTGAATACCATTAATAGAGGGTGGATCCACTGGTGGGCCTGGAACGTGTGGTGTTGAACACCACAAGACCCTTTAGCATTGCTCTCAGATTATAGGTGGAGGATTGCTATTGGTCAACAATGGCAGTAAACCCCAGAATGAAAAAGTGTTGGAAATAACAAATATTTAAAACTGATTGAAGTGATTAGCGTATTTAATTAACTTGTTAATAAATAGAAATTTTCAAGTGTTTCAAAGTTTTAAGTGTGGTTTTCTTAATTTTACCCCAAGTTTCCTAATCCTAAGCCCCAAATATTTTACCCAACCCTAACTCCCATTCTCTCTCTTCCTCTCTATCTCCCCCTTCCTTTTCCTCCTCTCTTTCTTCTCATATGCGGTATCGCTCATGGCGTCCCAAGAGCATCGACGCGATGAGCCACACCATATGGAGCTTAGTGGCCTTTTGGGAATGGCAAGATCACAAGCTCAATGACGCTCTCATTGCCTTTGCAATTTCTGATGTTCCAGAGAAAGAACACAAATTGTCGAATCTTGTGAAGCTGCCCGGACCATCGCAACTCCACCAGCGTTGCGAGATCCACGATCACCAAGTCCGTTGAAGAGAGAGAAAGAGAGAGAAACAGGGAAGGGAGAGAGCAGAGAGAAAGACGTTGTCGACTGATGACGAACTTAGCATCATAGGGAAACCATTGTCAGGGTGGGGATGTAGGGGTATTTTAGGAATTCTTGAAATTTAAGATAGAAAATATGTTATAATTTTCTTTCCACAAAATTTTGTTATTACTTTTTATTTCACTTTCTAATTGTGCTATTTTCCTCCGTCTCCCCCCCATAATTTACATGTATTGGGCTCAATATGTGACAGCTCGACTGTTCAAGCAATTACTTTTACTTTTTTTAACTTAATCTTACTTAATTGTAAAAATATGAAATGATTTTTTTTACTTTGAAAACTTAGACTTGAAAACTTATATTAACATATTTATATCACTCTACAGTCATTAACAACATTTACTTTTGTTTAGCTTCAAAACACATAGCATATTTTGTCAAATAGTTTCCATTTACCGTTATAAACTTATAACATATTTAAACACAATTTTCAAAACACTAGAACCATCCAATAGCGGTATCCATACTCAGACCTACACGATGCCTAACCGTCATTTTCGGCTCAACCATAATATTTATTTCGGCTTTTTGGTAGGATTTCTTACAGCATGAAATAACTAAGTAAGCTATTGCTCAGTAAGTCCAAACTTAACCTACAAAGCATTTTCTCTCTAAAACTCAATGCATGATACTAATTATGCTTATTTACCAACATTAACTTATTTTCATAACTAAATTTAAACTAAAGGCCCAAGTGCAAGGTCGTCGTATTATCGAGACTATAACATACTTAACTTGAAACTCCTCTTAGGTTGGGAGACTGGTACGATACTTACTTATCTTATATGATAAATTAATTTACAAATCCTTATTTATGGTAACATACCATACATGATGTTTTGGTTACTTAATTGAGTGCAGAAGATATGCATTTATTATTGGAGAATGTATTATTGGAGGCTACAATTAGAAGAAGGAGAATATCTAGCCAAAGACCTATAACACCTCCAATTCGGTTTTACTTTCTAGTTTTGTATCTCTTTATTTTTGTTCTTTTATCGTGCTGGAGCCAATATATTTGCTTTTAATTACATTTTAATTTTCTTTTTCTAGCGCTACGACGTAGCCAAATTATGATTGTTATAATTTTATTCTAGTTTTAATTGATTCGAGGTTTATTCATTGAGTTGCTAAGTGCTTCAATTGTCCTTAATGCTTTTGATTTTTTGGCCAATAATTACATGATTTGTGATTTAATTTGAGACTGACAATGATTATTAAACTAAACCATGATTGAAATACCATTAAAATATCATAAGTTATAGATAATTATGAGGCTAGTGTAGCGTTTGTGATTTCTTATACTTAATGAATTTCAACATGTTCAAATCTTCACAATTTTGTAGGATCTGCATGTTTGAAATATGATTATTGACGCTTGAGAAAGATTGATAATTAAATTAGAGAAATTCGTTGTCAACATAAAAATAAATTTTGATTAATTAAACTAGGTAATTTGAATATGATTAATTTAGGTGAAATCGAATGCCCTAGTTGTTTATTTATTTAGGTTTTAATTTATATGTTTGTTTTGTTAGTTTTCTATTTTATATTTAATTGTTCAAATAATTTTAAAGTTAATCAATTTCGGTACTTAATTAGATTAACGCAATCCTCATAGGAATGATATTCTACTCATTCTTTATTACTTATCTATAATTCCGTGCACTTGTAGATTTTTTGCAGCAAGTTTTTGGCATCATTGCGAGGTATTGTTGTTTAATTTGGTTAATATTGATACCAATTAACTCTATGATTACTTTGAACATTTTTTTATTTGTTCTATTTTATTTTTATTTGTTTTATTTTTTTCTTTTCTTTGAGTCATTTGTTTTGTGACGTACACCAAGATGTTTCATTGGCGTATTCTTGTAAGTTTTGTCCAACAACACATGAAACCTTTTATGCCACTTGAAGGAGCTTCAATGATATGGTTGAATGATACTCCAATCATAATTTGTCACATCGGTCTCTTACTTTCTTTTTCTACAATAGATTGAATGAGAAAATAAAAATTTAGGTGGATAATGGAGCTTTGGTAACCGGTATTCAGTTGTTCAATAGAATTCATGAGAGCGCAATGTTTTTATTGAATAATATTGCGGATTTTAACTACTACTGGCATTGGAATCCTTCACTGCAGGGTTGGAGTCACCAATACCCTCCAAACATCTATCACTCTAATTTTATGTACCAATCCTTCAGGCATCAAGAAGAGAAAAAATCAAGACTTGAAGAATCATTAGCTCAAATGAAGATTATTGTCAACCAATTCATGAAGAGGACCAATATATTAGAAGTTAAAATCGACTCTAGGCGGTTTTTTGATGAACAATTGGAGCACCTCATGAGAACAAATTTAGAGAGCTGTTTAGAAAATGAAGTAGAATTTCCAAATTTTCATGGTGACAATCAAATGGTGACTAATAAGGTGTGGCTTGATGATGATGACTCTAGCAATCAAGGTTGGGAGAGTACTTCTAATTATGAGAAGGTTTCATGGGACTTTGAACCACTACAAGGGATCAAGCCTAATGATGAAAACTTGAAAGCCTTTAACGTTTTTTTAGCTCAACACATGGATGCTTGTGTGATTGCTATGATTTGTACCTTCTAAGTCACGAGATATCTATCCAAAATCATGAGTTCTATAAAGGAAATTGCATGCATAGTTTTAGATAATCAAGTGAAGACTGAAGAGCAATTGGAAGGCTTATTATTAGAGGAATTCCTATATGAAGAAGAGCTACAAGGGTCATTAAAAGAAGTGGAAGCGCATAAGACCGTTGATTTGAGCTCATCAATGATTCCAACATATAGATCACCAACCAATTCACATTGGACATGGACATCACCATCATCACATCTCACCATGTTCAAGCTCAAGCCAATAATGAAGTTCCCGTCAAAAGCATATCATTTGAAGACATGTGTTGTTGGTGCAATGCGCGAATCAGTTCTAAATCTTATCAAGATTGAGGGCATCTATAATTAAGACCCATATGTAGTGATGCTTGACACTTACTATGGGTGAAAGCCGCTATTTGATGAGCACTTCTCTAAAAGTCAAGTCGACGACTCTAAATTAAGCGCTTCTTGGAAGGTAACCCAAGCATTTTTAAATTTTATTTTAGCTTGTTTTTGTTTTGTCATTTTTCTTAGTTATTTTAGTTAGTAAGTCTTTTGTTTTCTCTTTGGTCCTTCTTCAGGCTTTTGAACAAGTTTAGAGGTCGATGTACAAAATGTTCATATTTTTTTTTTAGACAATCTTAGAGTGGAAGCCATGGCGCCTAGCATGAAAAAATATGTTGCCTACACCATTAATTGTTTAGGGAAGTTCTCTTTACCCTGTTTGTTTTTTCTTTTTCTTAACATTGAGGACAATGTTAATTTTAATTTTGGGGGTGGGAGTTTTGTTTTGTTTTGTCTTTCTTATATTTTTTTTTGTTTTTAGTGTTTCTTTTTCTTAGGATTTTAAAAAAAACCATAAAAAAATTGTTTTTGTTTTTGAGTGATGATAAAGTTTGATGATCAAAAGCCTATGATAAGAATTTGCTTGAAATTGAATACGGTTCTTTGAAAAATACTTGGGTCTTGATGTCTATAAACACACTCTAAAATAACTTCAAGTATAAGATTGTCTCAAGTAATAATTACTTAATGAATCCGAGGTCAATCTCATAGGGAAAGATTTATTCAGTTCTAGTATATATATTATATTAAGTTTTTCTTTTTATTTTAAGTTGACAAAATATAGGATTAATATTATTATTTAGAGAATATATTTATAATATTTACACATTTTTACAGCATTTTTTATTTTCAGATTTTTACAATTTGGAACCTTAATAACAGGAAATGAAGGTAAATAGAACTTCAACAACAAGTACAGATAATTTAAGCAAAATAATGACAATAACAACAATAATTTAAACAAGTAAAACAACAATTATAACAGGCCTGAGGTTTAAAGGTTTTATTTTAGCAATTATCTTAAATATATTTTTATTTTTCTATTTATTTATTAGTTGGTTTAAGAATACACTATGTCATCCTTTGTCGATAATGAATCAAAAGTTACCAAGCATTTACTGTATCATTTCATGTCTATAATATAGGAAAAGTGCAACTTAATAAATGTGTAGCATTTCTACATAACTTAACTAAAATAACAACGAAATGATAAATTAAGCATTTACCGAGCTATTCTCTATCTATGACTAATCAAGAACCTCCCAAGTATTTTATGTGCCAGTTTATGTTGTCGATAAATCAAAACCGTAATTTTGATAGAGTTTTAGCTAAGAAAATATTAAAATTTTAATTTTTCTAAGAAAATAATTTAGCATCACAATTGCATAAAAAACAAAAATAAAAATAAAAATTTTTAAAGTAATTTTGTCAAAATTTTCTTCTCTCACCTCAACAAAAAAAAATTAAAAAGACATAATTAATAAAATATTATAGACATTATTAAACAAAATTTTTACAACATTAACCGAAAAATATTTTAAAAAAATAGACTAAAAACTAAAAATAATAACTAAAATTAAAAACTAACTATTTAAGCAACAATATTTTAATAATGCAAGAAGGGGTATCGAACCGAGGCAAAGAACTCGGCATTTATGGGCAACAACAGAATACTATTTTTATTTACTGAAGCAATTTTTACAAAATCTCGGCCAAAATGACGTGTTTTCCTCAATTTTTAAACGCGATATTCCCGTGCTGTGAGTGCGAATTTGAGTTTGAGATCTGCTGCTGCGAAACCGAAGAAGGCACTAAAACAAAACGATCTGGACCATTCAAATGTGATCCAACGGTCTGAAAAAGTGCACAAAAATGGGCCTAAAGTGAGTCCAGATCGAGGACCGTTAGATGGGTCTTCGAATTCTCATTGGAGGGTTAGCAAGACGAGAACAGTGAACACTGTCGCATGCGAGTAAGGGAGTCTCAGAACAGGTGGGGCCCGCTGACAAGCATCAGTGTGACGCAGGCTCCACTGCTGACGCGTGGCTCACGCAATGCTGACTCTTGTAGAGATCCGACGGTCGAGATGATTTGGACGGTGCATCCGAGGGATGAAACGAGCCACGTGTCTAGCTCGTAATAAATTCGAATTTCTGTTGAGTTCCAATACAATTTTTGCCCTTTTTGCGCCTTTTTTTTTCCCTTTTTCTCCGGATTTTAAAGATAAAATTTACAAACACACTAAAATTATTTATTTTATAAATAAAATATTTACAATAATTATTAAAAATATTTATTTTGTAATAAAATACACATAAATAATTATAAATTTTTAAAATTTTTAATCTTTTTTAGTTTAGCACAAATATAATTTTTAAGACTTGAAAATATTTTTAAAAATTACTAAAAATATTAAAAAATATATTTACAAATTTAAAACAAATTATCAAACAAAATAAAATAATCACTTATTATTTTTACGGTTTTAACTATTTATAGCTTAAACACGCAATAATACACCAAAATGACTCTAAAAATTACTAAAAATATTATTAAACATAAAAACACATTAAAAACACATTTTTATACTAAGGCACTAAAACACTATTTATCACTAAATTGCTATAATTAAGAAGTTTTAAGAGAAATATTAATGCAAAAAAATTGATTTTAACCTTAAGACAAGTGCATTTTCTAAGTCTCATAAATATTAAACATTGTTCTTATTTGTGTGCTTGATGGTTGAGTTGCTTCTATTTCTCTTGTTGATTCTTTACACTAAATGCACCTAGTTTTGATCAATTGATTGTTTGTTTATTTAGGAAAAGTTTATACATATTAGTTGTTCCTAAAAAGATCTCACCAAACCCTATAATCTATTTGATTACTTTCCGAGGCGAAATCCTAGACAACATACCACTAAAAAGATTATTTAGGCTATTTTTTAACCGTTTAAGTTTTTCAAGCCTACCCTTTTCATCAGTATGCTCTTGTTCACCCCTTGAGCCATAAGCACTTTGGCCCTTTTTCTTTCTTTATCCTACACCATCCTTACCATATAGCTTAACAAAAATTAAAAAAAAAATATTTCCTTACTCTTTGCAAGAGAATCCATGAATATTTTAATAGAATATAGAAATTAAGAAACTACTAGAAAGAAAAAAGTCATTCATTGATATATCTTTAAAAGAACTAAAATCCTACTACCCTATTGCATCCAAAGAAATAAGTTTGGAGAAACATGGAGAAAAAAAAAGTCGACTTGAAAGGAAAAAAAAAAAGGAGAGAAGTATTGAAAATGAAAAAAAAAAGAAAGAAGAAGCTTTCAATCATTTCTAGTAGTATTCTCGTGTTTTAAATGTCTATCTCTCTATTAGTATTCTCGTGTTTTAAATGTCTATATCTCTATGGTTTTCTCACGTTTCATTAGAATTCTCTTATTTTCTTTGTATATATTTCTCGTCTTTCTTAGCACCTATAATAAAGTCCTTTTGATCTTTAATGACATGTTAGTCTATATTAACAAAGAGTTGGTATAAAAAGTAGACATATGGGGTTTGAAACATCATAATAAATTTGAGATTCCTTAAATAACACCGGTGTGTATAAACTCATCCGAATTTGCTTGCAATTAATTGAAAAATGGATATTCACACACACACACACAATCAAAAATGGGATTAGACTAATTCATGTGTTAAAAATCTAAACTTTTTAAATGTTTGCATTTGTTTTTGACCCATATAAATTATGAAATCATTAAAACATACTTTGTGAGTCAAACTAAATCATCACTTGTTTTTATTATTTTTTTTCGTTAGGTTTTTTTTTCGTCTTTTGCCCTAGAACGAGCAAATGTTAAGTTTGGAGGTATTTGATAAGCCAGTTTTATATATTTTCATCTTAATATTTTGTGAGCTTTTGGATCTTTTAATTATTTTTTAACTGTTTTTATTTTAGTTTAATAAGATTTTATTTTTATTTTTATTTTTATTTTTTTTTAAATATTTTTTTCTTTATTTTTGTAGGTAAATGGGAAAATGGAGGTCTCAAGTTAATTGGAGGGGAAAAGTGACAAAAAGTTGGAGTGAAATTCCATTTAATGCTAGCACAAAGCAAGCCTATCGGCGGAGCAGGAGAAGATTCCTTACCAGCCGTGTGGTGGGTCCACCAACGCACTTGATCACGTGCGTGTTGTTCATGCACCGTCTGACGCACGTCATCAGCATTCTCCGCGGGCCCCGCTTGCGTCAGCTGCCAGTGCCACTAGTCTAACGCTTGGAGTTGGTGCCGTGTTTGACTGCGCTCTTTCCCTGGCCAAACACCCTTCCACAAATTGCAGGCTGCCATGGCTTAGTTTTCTTCCCTCGTGTGGCGTGCAGAATGAAGCAGTTTGTCAAAGCTATATAAACCATTTTGGAAAGATTCACACCTATAGCGGCGAAGGAAAAAAAAAATATATATATATATATATTTATATTTTTCTATTTTGGTTATTACATCGCCAACTTATCATCCTTTAAAAGGATTTTTAATAAACCGGTTGAAATCAGTTTTATATTTCTGGGATAAACATCTGGAAAATACTCTAAAAACTTAGTATTTACTAATCTGAACAGATCTGTCTCTAATTTGCACAAAAAGATTACGAATGTAATAGGAAATCTCAAATATTTGATATAAAATAAAATAAAAAGGCAGATAATTTCTTCCACACTTTCTTGCTCTCCTTTTCCTATTTTTATCGACTATGTTATATCGAATACAATGTGATTCACTTTATTTTATTTTTCTCAATGTATAAAACACGAGAATCCGGTTTTGTTCCTTTTGTTCATGTTTACATTTTTGTTTATTTGGTAGTGTTTTTAAAACAGGTAGAAATAATTTTATTTTGAAAAATAAAAATTTTTAGAGAATTATACAGAGTGTGTTTTTAAAATTTTTACCTCAAAAAATATGTAAAAATATTTTCAAAAACTCCAAAAACAAAACCAAACGAGGCACAACTTTCTTTCAGGTTTTTAATATATTTATCCCTAAACATTAGTTTTTTTTTTTTTTTTTTTTTGTAATATAGTTCTAAAACCCTTTTTGTGATAATTGTGTTCTGAAACTTAGTTATGTGGGAAATTAAGTTCCTAATCATAAATTTTTGTCAAAATTAACATAGAAATTGATCACATTATATGCACATGATCTATTTAGAAGGAAAGAGGCGGAATTTTAGACGCTCCAATATTTAAAATATACTTGTAAGTCAACAAAATTGTTAAAAAATCGTTAATAATGATATAATTTTTTTCTTCTTTTTGACATAAAATTGAATAATTTAACTCTTATTAGAAACAAATGAGGCGCATAGGTGTTTTAAATATGTCACGTGCATTTTACATATTCATTTTTCGTCTTAATTTTGAAGAAAGTTTATAATTAAGACTTAATTGTTATACTTTTAAGTTTAAGAATTTAATTATCATAAAAAAGTTTAATAATTATATTTCAAAAATACAAAAAGTTTAAGAGTAAATGTGTCAAAAGACCCTTTTTTTAACCTGTAAATGCTTTTTGCCCTTTTTCTTTTTCCGGACCACACTTCTGAATTTATCTTTCGTAAATTAGGAGGGGAGGATCCTGTTAATGAGTCAGTTTATTGGGCTATGCCAACAATTCCGTTATATTTAAAATGACACACATCTTTTCTTCTTTTTTTTTTTTAGCCAGACCACATGATAAAATTGGAGAAAGTCAAAAGTGTATAGGTTTTTGACCTTACAAATTAACCAAAGTAACATGAAATTTGACAAATGATTTCCCTACCTGAAGATGATGTTACTGTAATAAAAATTCAATTTTGTTGCCTCGCAAAGCTAAACGTAAGTACAGTTCACATCCTACATTAGTCCACTTGTCTTAAATTTAGTATATGTCGTGTGCTTTGTTCCTCCTTGTTTTCCATCTTTCATTTTCTCACCCGCTAGAAAGTTTTGGATCTTTTGCAACAGGCCTCAACCACTAACATCAAATATCGAAGAAATTCCAAGTCAAGCTTTGCCCAGCTACTTGCTAACCGGTTACACATTGTCGTATTTCAAGTCCAATAATAGTTTGATTTGATCTCATTTTTGTCTGTATTTTGGTTCCCTCTGTAATAAGCCTTCCATCTACAAAATTGTTCATTAAAGTCAATCCTTTTTTCTTTTTAATCAAAGTCCGTCTATTTTAAGTTAGGAAGCAAAATGAATACTCGACACGCAGGGTTAAAAATAAAATTAATCCTAGAACTTCATAAAATTAACCCTAAAATTGGTACCCATTTTTCACTTTTAAGTTTGTTGACAAAGAAAGAAGAAGAAGAAGGAAGAATAGAACAAGTCACATCGCCATAGAATGAATACACTTCTCTCTGTCTCGTGTTGTTGGGAGTAGAAAATAAGGGAGTTAAAAAGATGGAAATTAAGAACTGAAAAAATACCCACTATTTTTTCCATCGTTAAATCTGTTGAATAAAAAGATAACTTGTATCCTATTTAAGGGTTTCAAAATATGTTTTACCTTGAGAAGGTTTAGCCAAACTATGCAAAATGGTTTCAAATTTCAAAATTGTTCTGGTGATTCGCAGGTCTTCTATTCCATAGGAAGGGCAAATGCTCAACTGGGGCATGGCCTAAAAGTTTGGATATTTTTGGTTGAACCCAGCAGAATTTTATGTCAAAACACTTTGTCTTTTTTTTTTTTCAGCCCAAGAAAGAAAGGGATTTACAGTTTTATACTCTGTATCTTATGTATCTTATGTTTATTTAAATAATATATTTTTAGTTTTTATCTCATCAAATTTATATCTTTAAATTAGATTTTAATACATAAATTTTAAATTTATATCTTTTTATGATCAATCTTTAATTTGACCTAGTAAATTGCTTAAGATACCTTTAAATTAAAAAATAAGAAAAATTTTAAAACTTAAAAAAATTATATTAAAATTTTTGACTTCACAAAAATAAAAAATACCATAAAAATAAGTGATTTGTGTGTTTTGTTTTTATTTTTTAAATTTTAATTTTTTACTTAAAAATAACTTAATCATTTAAAAAATAAAAATAATTATTGATTAAAATAAAATATAAATTTAAGTATTAAATTAAATTTATAGTGTATAATTTAAAGGTATACTCTTGAGATCAAAAAACTAATTTACAATTTTTGAATTAATTTAAAACAAAAAGATATAAAAAAATAAATATGGCAGAAGAAAAAAAGAAGAATGTGGTTGAGATTACTTGACATGATGGGCAAACAATGATATTCCAATAATGTCAAATCCAAGTCTCATCAAACTTTATGGGTTAGAAATTATGTTGCTTGTAACGTTGTCAATTTACGACTTTGGACTCAACTTTTTGGCCGTTGTTGTACTAATTGTTGTGACTACGCTATTCTTTTGTGGGACCAATGATGATATGAGAATGCCATTACTGACTACTTGAAAGCTTTGAATTTCATCGAGAAGGAAAGAGGAAGGAGAAGGAGAAGAAAAGATCACATGCCTTTTATCTTTCAACCTTTTATCATGCTTCTTCAAATTTTGGCAATGGGAGAATTTGGCTATGAATGATTGTTGTGATCAATTTTGAAATAACGAGGGTATGTTTGGTTGAATATTTAAATTAAAATTTTAATTATTTTATTATAGTATTTTTTTTATAAAAATTTAAATTTTTATTTAAATATTTTACTTAAATATTTGAATATAACGGACCTAAATAATTAATTGATGCTCAGTATGATGGTGCTTGGCAGTGATTGAATGGGGACAGATGGGAATGAAAATGGATAGATATTAATAAAAGTTGCAATAGTGATTTCACTTTTTCAAGCTAATAAAAAAACATCAAATAAACCTTTTTTTTGTTCATTTTCCTATAAAAAATTGAAGACAGTAAACTGTCATTAGATGGAAAGGGGCTCGAGTTTGAGATGGTCCGGATTTAATCCTGCATTGCATTTAAGAAAAAAAAAAAAAGATGTTTCGCAACCAACTTATACTCGAGAGACTAACCACGTGTTAGAAAGGGTGATAGGAACTGTAATTCTCAACAATTTTTTAATTATAAATAGTATAAAATTTTTGTATGTTATAATAATAATAAAAAAATTACTACAGTGTAAATTTTTATTTGCTACAATAAAAGTGGTTTTAATAAATATTTTTCACCGTAAAAACAAAGCATGATAAGAAGACTTCTCTTTTCCGTTCGTCTGTACAAAGTTCAATTGAATATATATGACATTGATTTTATGCTTTTGCATGTCACACTAATCGTGATTTCATAATGTTTACTTGCAAAACATGGTCGAAAATTTTTACAAATTTTATTTTAAAAAAATACTAATAGGCTGTTTGAAAGAACGGTTGAAACCAACAAATTTAGTTTAAAAACTATAATACACGAGAGCTTTATACTATATTTTTATTGTAGTACGTGAGATTTTTATATTATTCAGAATTATAATTAATGGGTAGAACAACTCTTTTAAACTGTCCATAATTCTTGTTGGAAATAATTTTCGTTTCATGTGTTGTTGGTATGAAAACATCAAACGTGTACCGTAACGCTAATGTTTTGTTTTGAAATTGTAGCAAGGAAGAGAAGGGGAGAGCTTTAAGGAAAAGAAGGCCTTAAACCGGCAGAAAACTAATTTGCCTTCTCAAAGTCCAATTTTTTTTTACCTTCTTAAATCAAGAAAAATATTGTTGTTAGGTTACAACAACTAACCTGTTCACTAATGTGATTATGCAACTCATTTTCTCCTTACTGTTTATCAGTTTGTTGTGCTTTAACTACCTTTTCCCTGAAGGTCAATGTCGTTTCGCCGTTTGATTTTGATATCCTTGTCGTGTATTCAAATTGTTGACATTTTAAGGTTGTTGTACTCTTACCGTTTGATGTCGTTTGGATGTGTTTGTCATTTCATTTTTTTTAATCAATTTGGAAGAGTAGTTGAATTTTAGAGTTGAAATGTGTAAATATATATTAGTGTACAATACAAACTCTAGATTCAAAACTCCATTCAAACTCTAAATTAAGAATTCCACTATAGTGTGCGATTGAAATTTTAGATTCAAAACTCTATTGCCAAACACCCTAAACATTGTTGTTTCTACGAATGAGATCGCCGTTTGATTTAATTTTATTGTTGTTTTCAGATTCTGTATCGTTTTAGTGCCTTTTTTTTTGTTTTAATATTTGATGTTTGATGACTTGTTTCGATCTCCATAGCTTAAGTCATTTAAGCGTTTGATGTCGTTTAATGTTGTAGTCCTACACATCATGTCGTGTAATCTTTTATTTTGGTCTTGTTGTCGTTTTTCTACATTTTTGTCGCTTCAGAGTTTATGTTGTTTATGTTTTGCCGTTCTTACTGCTAATGTCGTTTCGTTGGAACCCTTTTTCTCTAAATTGTTGTCATTATTATAGATATTCTCGCATTACCGCTCGATTTCGATTGACTTTATGTATTTAACTGTCGCTTCTACATCAACTATCTCAAACGGTTTGACGTCGTTACCACAGATAACTTCGTTTCACCTTTTGATGTCGTTTTTAATTATTGCTGTCGTTTCCCAAACGTCTCCCTCAAAAATTCCAGAATTTTTACCCAAATTTCAGTAAATATTTTTGCCTGCAACAGATTGTAGTTGGATGTTGTTTTTGAAAAAAAATAAAAAAATAGGTGAAATGCTACAACATATATGTATACATATATTTAAATTGAGGTCATAATTTATTTATGGTTTATATTTATTGCATTTTATTAATTTTAAATGGTCTCTTTCTGTGGTATAAATGCGAAGTGTAAATGTGAATAAGTTTTGTTTAAGCATTGCTAAAATTTCTCTTGTTCAAACAGGCTTGTAAAAATTCCACTACATTTGGCAAAATCACTATGGTCGAATATTTTAGCACAGTTTTCAAAATATTTTTTAAAAATATTAAAAATTAAATAGTAATAATAATAATAATATCACATTTGTATTGTATAATTATATAGCAATTAATTTAATAATAAATTTTTTTACTATTTTAATTTTTTTAAGGTTTTGTTCTATTTCAACTTCACCCCTAAAATTTTGGTGTGATTTAGGCACTACATTACTTTTACAATTAGTTATTTATATGTACCACTTTGAACTGAAATTTAAGCTTAAATTTTCCTCAACAATATTAAATTTAAAATTCAACTAGTGTTTCCCTAGATCACCCTAGTAAATTTTTCTGGGGTGAAGCACATAAATGCCACATACAGTCACCATAATTTTTCTAAATGCCACGTTTAAAAAAAATATAAATATAGAATGTCACTATTAGAAACAAAAGAATACCACTTTTAATAATTAATTCTTTAGATAAATATAGGTTTTATTTGACGAAATTACTCTCATCTTATTCCCACAACTCGTTATCTCTACAACGTGTCTTTTTCTCTTCACAGAATGTAAAAGAAAACTAAAAATCTCTACCTCGACATCGTCCTCTCCTTCTCTCTAAATTTCCTTCTCTCTCTAATCTTCAAATTTCATTCCATTTCTTTTTCTAAAATTCGTGTTCTCTCTCTCTCGAAAACGACATTTTGTTCGATTTTCTCTATCTTTAAAACTTGTTTTCACTCTTAGATCTAATACAAATCATTCATTTTTCTCTCTCTCAAAAACCTGTCTTCTTTCTCAATCTCCATCTTCCTATCTTATGTTTAGAACAAAGAACTCTCTTTTCGGAGCACAATCTCTCTCTCTATATCAGATTAGAAGGAAGCCGAATCTTGGCACGGCGTTCAGATCTTCCATGGTTGTGTCATCTTCGTCTCCATCACAGAGTCGCGCTTGCCAGAGATTGTATATAGACGACAAGTCTCGACTCTATTTTGAAGGAAATAGTGCCAAACTTAAATCCAGTCATATTTGAGATTTTATTACCTTTGGCTTTGGGAAAATATTTCCCAGTGGGACATTTTGTGTATCTGGTTCGACTATGTTGTTGCTTGAAAAAATAACATTGTTGAAAAAACATAACCGGGTGGGACATTATATGTGTCTCGTACCGACTATGGTTGTTTTGATATGGAAAAAGAAACATTGTCGATCTCTACTGGCGAAAAACGTCGAAGATGAGATCTCAGGAGTCACGCTTAACGTAGGTGATGTGATGACAGCAAGGGGATCTCGTCATCCTCGACTTTGGTGGCATAACAGCATGGAAAACTAGATCTCGAACCAAGGATCTCATTGTACAAAGAGAGAAGTTTATCGATCATTGGTGCGTGAAAGACAACTGAAGCCAAGAAAGATGATTGGAGCATAGGAGAACCGTCGTGTGACAGAAGGCGGAGAGAGAGAGAGAGAGAGAGTTCCTAACTAAATTCGGAGACAACCTTGTTTCATGGTTGTTGACGTTGCGAATTCGTCGTCGTGGAGGAGCGAGTGAGAATATGAGTTTTGGAACTTGTTTTTTCTTCGTGGCATGAACTTTTTTTTAGCATCTAAAAGTGTGGTATGGATAATTAGATGGTTTAAAATAATGGGAGATTAATGTAGTTTCTCATTTTTCTATATGCCAAGAAGCTTTTTAGTAAATTAGACGGTATACTACTTTTTTGTTATTAGTATTGTGTCATGTTGTTTATTTTTTCTTGCAAAATACCTTTAGATAATACTTGTTTGATTGACGGGGGATGACATGGAATTTGATATGATTGGTATCAATCTGGCACTTGCTAATGCATTTCGAAGAATCCTTGTATACGAGGTGCAATAGATTTCTCTATGTTCAGATTACGATGATTCTGATTGCTTGCATATAGGTCTGATGTTGATTTTCAAATTTTTTTTTTTTGAATAGTAATTGCTGTATTGTAGATTCCTAAGGTGGCTTTTTTTTTTTTTTTTTGCTTATATCTTGATTTTTTTTCTTCTTTTTTTTTTTTGTGAACTTAATTTGTTTATCATTGGGAAGTCAAATTTTTTCTTGTAATATGTTCTATTATGATTCTACTGTTGTCGTCTGTACTTTATAATACATAACACCTATCATGATCATTTTATATTTATCAGTCTAGTTAGTACCATCTATTGTATAGTTGGTAGGAGCATTTGTGGATAATGGCTGTTGAGTTGATAATGTACTTATTGTAATGTTGAATTTTAGGTTCCAGCGGCAAAGGCTATTGAAAGAGTTCTTATTGCAAATAATACATCACTCATCCAAGATGAGGTGCTTGCCCACAGGTTGGGTCTCATTCCAATCAAGGTTGACCCTAGATTGTTCGAATTTGCAGGTTTGGCTAAATATGAATGCTGGTTTAATGATTTTATTTTCCTTGTCTGTCCTTGCAACTTTATGGAGTTTGAGGGTTTTTTTTTTCTCTTTTGTTTTCTTTCTTTCTTCTCTTTAATGATGGTAGGAAATAATGCTCCAAATGAGAAGAATACTATTGTCTTTAAACTCCATGCTCGTCGTAAGCCAAATGAACCAAGAATTGCAGGTAATTACTGTTGTTCTTACTATTTCCTGTAATACGACAAACTGACTATTGAAATTCTATTTCTTCTTTTCTTTTGACTCCCATTATCTTTTTTCTCATGTTGATGTTACGATGTAGTAAAATCAAATGAATTGAAGTGGTCGCCAAAAGGAAGTGAGTTTCTTTTGGCATCAGGAGATTCAAAGTCAGCAAGTTCATCCTCGAAACCTAGAACTAACACCTCGTTCACTTGCAGCCAAGACTCCCTACCAGAATTTTCTAACAATGCAATTAAGGCCATGGAAAATATTCTTATTGCTAAACTTGGTCCTGGTCAGGTAATCCTCTGCTATATATATATTATATATGGTCATTGGTCAGTTGATGTTCAATGGCAAAAATGATTTGTTGACAAATGTTATGCTAGGTTATATACAACATGCTTGCTTGCTGTCCTCATTTCAATCTTTTATCATATTACTATTTGCATACAACAATTTCTGGATAGTACCTTAATTGGCAAAAATTTTCTTGCAAAATTTTAAACGTGACTGGTAACTTATGCTGGGAATAGAAGTAGGAGCTTCCTGTTTCTTTTGTATGGCACCAGAATTTCGGGGCAATTTGGGAGCAGGGGATCTTGCAAATTATTTTCTTGATAAGGTAGCTTGAGAAAATGCCTTGAGGAACATGGTGCCATATGCTGAAGTTCCCGTGTGTTTGTTTGCGGTGTACAGTTTGTTGCGTACTAAATAGGATTTGATGCTGCAAACCGAATGAACGTTCAGAATTTCAGAGAGAAATCTCTCAAACAAGGGTCGACAATACAGTAAAATCTTGTCTAACTTTTCCCTTTCAGGTTGCAAACGACATAAACCATCTAAAGGGTAAAACACTGCATTCCATAATCCTAGGAAACAACAGCAACTTGGTTCTTCATTCCACCAACGACAAGTGAATGATCAAAGGAAACAAAGAATGACAAGTGTTTCATTAAACCAGAAAACAGCAGTGTTTAATACTTAGTCCCTTGCAATTGCATCGGATTTCAAGTTAAGAAATCCATTATCGGAGCAGCTTAGACTCTATTTTTCAAGGTCTAGTCGTTTGTCTATTTCTTCTGAAGAAACATTGTTGGTGGGAGTGGAAAAAAAATGAACACAGAAAGAATGCTTTTGTTGTTCTTCTATGACGGATCTTGTTACGTCTTAATCTTCCTAATATTAAGTTCTTGTAGTGCACTTACTCTTCGATCCATGGCAAAGCCATCTCAAATAAACAAAAATTTCATGGTGGATTTTCGTTAACATTGGTAAATAACATCTTAAATAACTAGTTTGAAGATATTTCTGTTGTCATCAATTTCTTTTCTTCAATAGGAAATTGAACTGGAAGGACATGCAGTCAAGGGCATTCGTAAAACACATGCTAAGGTCCCTGGTGGCTACTGCTTGGTATCGGATGCTTCCTGAGGTATCAAGACGTGTAATTTAATGACTGTTTTTATACCTTGCCAAGTTTATCAGAAAGTATTTTCATTATTATTTTTTAATTTCCATTTTAGGTAGTACTATTGCAGGAGGTTGAAGCCAAGGCAGCCGAGGAACTTAAAGCTAAATGCCCAGTTGGTGTCTTTGACATTGAAGACATCGGCAAAGGTGAAATGATGGTCTTTTCTCTGATTTTCGTTCTCAATATTACTTATCTTTCTTGGATTTTGAAAACACTTTTGTTGCGAAATTAATGCGATAAAAACAAAGAACAAAAACACATAGAGAATTTACATGGAAATCCAAAACGGAAAAAACCGCAAACAGAGGAAAACAAACATAATAGAGGCGCTAGATAGACTCAAAATTTGCTAATAATTAAGTCATAACTCAATACATCATATATATATATATACATGTATAGGCAAAACCCTATGGGTCTAAAAACATAAACTAAACGGCCCAACAACAACGGTTTGTACTGCGGGGTGTAGGCCCCACACCCGGGCGAGATCAGTGGTGGGCTACGGGTCCGATCCCTCCGCTACCACTACAGATCTCATGAAAAATCTCACTTTTATTTTTCACCACAATTTGTCGCACCGTAAACTTTTCAAATTAGGCCAAACTGAATTTAGGTCACCATACTCTAACAACTTCAGTGGTTGGAATTGGGGCTTTTTTGTTAACCGGATTTTTGTTTAAACAGGTAATAAAAGAGCAAGTGTAGACCGAATGCGAGGTTGCACACTTTGCAGGGAATGCATTAGAGGGGGTAAAGAATGGGAGGATCGTATTTCGCAGCGTCGCCTTAAAAATCACTTCATATGCAAGTGTCAATTACTAACACACAAATATGTCTATTTTTTTCTTTCTTTGTTAGCCTTATTGTTTTCGCACATACTTTACTACGATCAAATTTTCATTGGTGCTTTCTTCAGTTAACATTGAATCAACCGGAGCTGTGTCTCCCGAAGTGCTATTTTCAGAAGCTGTGAAGATTTTGGGAGACAAATGTGAACGAGTGATTTGCTGATCTTTCATGTTGCTTTGTTGTTGATCTTCTTGTTACCAAAACCCGGTGTAAAACGACTATTTAACCTATACAAAAGGCATTTCACACAAGGGCGTGTTTTGTATTACTATGGTTAAGAAAAGGGTCATTTTTTTCTTAGCTAACAGAGAGCTCAGTTATTTACTTGTTTCTGGTTCCAATTCAGATTATCCAAGCAAATACATAGAAAATAAGAAGAAATGGAACCAAATTACAAATTAAGAGCTACCATTTCACGTGTCATTGAAAGAAGTTCACGGATTCTCTCATTAGAGGGTGCAAGTAATTCACGCTGGCTTATTTATAACGAGCCAGAAATTTCCCAAGGACCAATGTTTTTTTTAAAAAAAAAATAATAATAAAGGCGGGATCGAACTCGTAACCTCCTACGCAACCCCACCTACGCCACCCAAACTATGCCCAATATTATTTGTACGGTATATCAACCATTTAAAAAAATAATAATAATAATTAAAGAAAGAAAGGAAAGCCCCACTGCTTGCCTCAAGTGCTATAGCATTAAGGCTAAATTCAACTTCCTTTTGACACTTTGGTTCCCATGGATGCACAGAAACAACAAGAAAAGATATGTGCAGGGTGGGAAATTCTATTCTAAGATGGGGATAGTACTTGTTCCATTGTCATTAAGCCTCTCCATCGAATAATAAAGAGGAGACCCGCAACATCAAAAGTGCAAGATACACATAATGTTGTTTTTCCTAGTCGAACCAGATACACATAATGTCCCACTGGGAGATATTTTCCCAAAGCCAAAGGAAAGAAAATCTCAAATATGACTGGATTTAAATTTGACACTATTTCCTTCAAAATAGAGTCAGAGGCTTCTTGTCTACATACAATCTCCGGCAAGCGCGACAATGCGCTGGAGACAAAGATAACATAACCATGGAAGATCTGATCGACTTGACAAGATCCGGCTTCCTTCTAATCTGATATAGAGAGAGAGATTGGGCTCCGACAAAAGACTTCTTTGTTCCAAATCTAAGATAGAGAGACGAAGATTGAGAAAGAGGATAGGTTTTAGAGACAAGGAGAAAAATGAATGATTTGTACTAGATCTAAGAGTGAAGACAAGTTTAGAGAGAGAGAAAATCGAGCAAAATGTAGTTTTCGAGAGAGAGAGAGAACGATTTTTAGAGAAAGAAATTGAATGAAATTTAACGATTGGAGAGAAAGAACAAGTTTTAAAGAGAAGGAGAGGACGATGTCCAGCTAGAGAATTTTGGAGAGAAAATGGCACGTTGTAGAGGTATTTACAATCATGACATTTGGTGACTACTCTTTTGTTTCTAATTATGACATTCTATATTTTTTTTAAACGTGGCATTTAGAAAAATTATGGCGACTGTGCGTGGCATTTATGTGCTTCACCCTAGAAATATTTACTAGAGTGAACTAGGGAAATACGAGTTGAATTTTAAATCTATTACTTTTGAGGAAGATTTAAGCTTAAATTTCAGTTCAAAGCGGTACATATAAATAACTAATTACAAAAGTAATGCAGTGCCTAAATCACACCAAAATTTTAGGGGTGAAGTTGAAATAGAACGAAATCTTAAAAAAATTAAAATAGCAAAAACTTGTATTATTAAATTGATTGCTATATAATTATACAATAAAAAATGTGATATTCTTATGATAATTACTATTTAATTTTTATTATTTTAAAAAATAATTTGAAAATTGTGCTAAAATATTTAACCATAGTGATCTTGCCAAATGTAGTGTAATTTTTACAGGCCTGTTTGAACAAGAGAAATTTTGGCAATGCTTAAACAAAACTCATTCACATTTACGCGTCGCATTTATACTACACAAATAGACCAGTTAAAGATTAAAAAAATGTGATAAATATAAACCATAAATAAATTATGACCTAAATTTAAAAATATGTATATATATATATATGTTGTAGCATTTCACCTATTTTTTTTTCCAAAACAACATCCAACTACAATCAGTTGCAGACAAAAATATTCACAGAAATTTGGGTAAAAATTCGGGAATATTTGAGGGAGACATTTGGGAAACGACAGCAATAATTAAAAACGACATCAAATGGTGAAACGAAGTTATCTGTGGTAACGACGTCAAACCGTTTAAGATAGTTGATGTAGAAGCGACAGTTAAATACATAAAATCAATTGAAATGGAACGGTAATGCGACAATATCTATAGTAATGACAACAATTTGAGAAAAACAGTACTAACGAAACGACATTAGCAGTAAGAACGGCAGAACATAAACAACATAAACTCTCAAGCGAGAAAAATATAGAAAAACCACAACAAGACTGAAATCAAAAGATTACACGCATGATGTGTAGGACTATAACATTAAAACGACATCAAACGCTTAAATGACTTAAGCTATGGAGATCGAAACAAGTCATCAAACATCAAATATTTTTTTTTAAAAAAAAAAAGCACTAAAACTACTCTTCCAAATTGATTAAGAAAAATGAGCATCAATTCATTATTCATTATTTCAAAAATTATCTCAACAATCATTCATAGCCAAATTCTCCCTTTGCTAAACTTTGAAGAAATATGCTAAAGAGGTAAAAGATAAAAGACATGTGATTTTATCTTCTCCTTCTCCTTCCTCTTTCCTTCTTAATGAAATTCAAAGCTTTCAGGTACTCAATAATGGCATTCTCATATCATCATTGGTCTCACCAAAAGAATAGTGCAATCAGTACTACTAGAACAACAACAGCCAACAAGTTGAGTCCAAAGTCGTATATTTTTATCTTATCACAAACAAATGACATAATCTCTAACCCCACAAAGGTTTAATGAGATTTGGATTTATCATTGGAATCCATCATGTGTGTGCCCCATAATGTCAAGTAATCTCAACCACATTCTTCTTCTTTTTCTTCTGAGATATTTATCTTTTTATGCGTTTTAGATTAATTCAAAAATTATAAATTCGTTCTTTGATCTCATCGAACGTATATTTTCAAATTAGGTTTAGTCAACAATTGATTTTTACTTTTAAAATGACTAAGTTATTCTCAAGTAAAAAAAAAAAACTAAAACTTAAAAAAGAAAAAGAAAATAAAAACAAAAGCACACAAATCACCTATTTTTTATGGTATTCTTTATATTTTTAAAGTCAAAAACCTTAATATAAAGTTTTTTTTTTAAGTTTTAAAAGTTCTCTTATTTTTTAATTTGAAGGTGTCTTAGGGAATTTATTAGGTCAAATTGAAGATTGATTATGAAAAGATATAAATTTAAAATTTGTGTATTAAATCTAATTTGAAGATATAAATTCGATGAGATAAAAACTAAATGTATATTGTTTAAATAAACCTAAGATACAAAATATAAAACCATAAATAACCCTTTTCTTTTTTGGCCTGAAACAAAAAAAAAAAAAAAAAAGAAAAAAAAAAGAGAAGACTAAAAGTGTTTTGACATAAAATTCTGCTGAGTCCAACCAAAAATATCCAAACTTTTTGGCCATGCCCCAGTTGAGCATTTGTCCTTCCCATGGAATAGAAGACCTGCGAATCACTAGAACAATTTTGAAACTTAAAGCCACTTTGCACAGTTTGGCTAGACCTTCTCAAGGTAAAACATATTTTAAAACCGTTAAATGTGATAAAAATTATTTTTTTATTCAAAAGATTTAACAATTGAAAAAATAGTGGGTATTTTTTCAGTTCTTAATTCCCTTCTTTTTTACTCCCCACAACGCGAGAGAGAGAGTGAGAAGTGTATTTATTTTATGGCAATGTGACTTGTTCTATCCTTCCTTCTCCTTCTTCTTCTTTCTTTGGCAACAAACTTAAAGTGAAAAATGGGTACCATGAAATGATAATTAATTAACGAATAAGATTTTAGGGTTAATTTTATGAAGTTTTAGGATTAATTTTAATTTTAACCCCGTGTTTAGAGGATTCATTTTGCTTCCTAACTTAAAATAGACGGACTTTCATTAAAAAAAAAATAAAAAGAAAAAAGGAATGACTTTAATGAACAATTTTGTAGATCGAAGACCTATTACAGAATATTTTGAATCTTAGGAACCAAAATACAGACAAAAATGAGATCAAATCAAACTATTATTGGACTTGAAATATGACAATTTGTAACCGGTCAGCAAGTAGCTGGGCAAAGCTTGACTTGGAATTTCTTTGATATTTGACATTAGTGGTTGAGGACTGCTGTAAAAGATCCAAAACTTTCTAGCGGGTGAGAAAATGAAAGATGGAAAACAAGGAGGAACAAAGCACATGACATATACTAAGTTTAAGACAAGTGGACTAATGTAGGGTGTGAACTGTGCTTACGTTTAGCTTTGCGAGGCAGCAAAATTGTATTTTTATTACAATAACATCATCTTCAGGTAGGGAAATCATTTGTCAAATTTCATGTTACTTTGGTTAATTTGTACGGTCAAAAACCTATACATTTTTTACTTTCTCCAATTTTATTATGTGGTTTGGTTAAAAAAAAGAAGAAAAGATGTGTGTCATTTATTGGCATAACCTAATAAACTGACTCAGTTACTGGAACCTCCCCTCCTAATTTACGAAAGAAAAATTCAGAAGTGTGGTCCAAAAAAAAAAAAGAAAAAGAAAAAGGGCAAAACGCATTTACAGGTTAAAAGAGGGTTTCTCTTCACATATTTTTCTCTTAAACTTTTTGTATTTTTGCAATATGGTTGTTAAATTTTTTATGATAATTGAGTCTTTAAACTTAATAAAGTTTGACAATTAAGTTCTAATCATAAACTTTTTTTTTTCAAAATTAACACGGAAAATGAAGACGTGAGATGCACATGACTCATTTAAAACACCTATACACCTAATTTGCTTCTAATGAGAGGCAAATTGTTCAATTTTATGCCAAAAAAGAAGAAAAAAAATTATATCATTATGAATTTTTTTAACAATTTTGTTTATTTACATGTGTTTTTGAAACATTTTAGCGTCTAAAATTCCATCTCTCTCCTTCTAAATAGGTCTCGTGTGTATGGAGCATGCTCACAAAAAGGGCACCCACGGAGAATGCTGACGACGTGCCTTAGATGGTGCATAAACAGCACGGGCGTGATCAAGTGCGTTGATGGACTGATCACACGGTAAGTGGGGCATCCTCTCTTGCTTTGCGTATAGGACTTGTTTTGTGATGCATTAAATCGAATTTCACTCCAACTTTTTGACATTTTTGCCCTCCAATTAACTCTAGACTTCCATTTTCCCATTTACGTATGAAAATAAATAAAATAATATTTAAAAAGAAAAAAACAAAAACAAAATCTTTAAACTAAAATAAAAACAACTAAAACACCCAAAAACTCACAAAATATTAAGACGAAAATATCTAATTTACCAATATAAAACTAGCTTATCAATAACATATCTTGTTTATGTGTTTTATGGATGATGATATGATTGGACGTTAGAAAAATTAGGGTTTTAAGTAAAAAAAGAAAGTATTGTAAGCTTTATCAAAACGTAAAGTTTGAGCAATTTTCAAATATATGGCTTTTGACAAACCTAGAGGCCGATTTGTCTCCTGACAAAACATGAGATTTATTAAAAACGATGAGATAAACAAGTTTTGTGAAGAAAAATTATGAAAATTCCAAATAAATCACACACAAAAACCCTAATTTCTAATTTACTATATTTGAAAATTAGCTAAAACTCCCTCAAAATGTTTGAATTTGGGAAAATTTAAAACATAAAAATTGTAGATCTCATCAAAATTCTTAAACTTCGCAAACAGTTTATGAAAATTCTGCTTGGATTTTAAGTTAAAAATTTTATGAAATTTAATCTTGAAATTTCAAAATGGTTAAAATGTGGAAAATATTTTGAAATAAAAAGAATCTAACCCAAGAACTTTATAAAGTTTTAATCCTTATGAAAAACCAAGACCAACAAAGTAAAGTGGTTGTTTTTTGTTCCTGGGCCACAATCGTCAAGATTTTTGTCTTTCGGATTAAAACCGTAAAGCTATGTAAAAAAAGGCTTTTCTTCAAAAAGAAACCTATTGTTTTATTTTTCACACCGTTATGAGTGGTAAGAAACTTGCGTTTTTTTTTATATATATATTAAAACAAGCTCGATAAGTTTTCTAAAACTCACCAAGAGCAAAATGATCCTTTTTTTTGCAAAAATAAACCTAACGACCTCGAACCGTTCGATTTAGGAAAATGCTTATAAGTAGGAAATTCTTTGTAACTCGTAGGAACGAGACAGAGAACCTATGTGTGTGGAATAGGTATTTAACGTTCAAGTTACGTAATCAACAAATGGGTCGATAACAAGGGCGTTAGCTAAGAGTGGGTTATTGTCCAAACAGGAGGCTTAGTTGATTAAAGTGGGAACTGCATAAGCATGGGCAAAACACTTTTCAAACATACATAGGTGGAATCTAAGAAAGTTGTAACTGATTAAAGAGGCTTAGTTGTACAAACGGGAACTGCATACGGAAGGTGGAATCTAAGAAAGTTGTAAACTCCACCTACGGCATGGGCAAAACACTTTTCAAACATGTTATTTATATTGTTTTATAAAACACATATGTTATGCACTCAATTAAGTTACCAAAGCATCATATATGATATGTCACCATAAATAAAGATTGGTAAATTAATTCACCAGATAAGATAAATTAAGTAAGTATCGTACCAGCCTCTCAATCAAAGGGGAGTTTCAAGTTAAGTATGTTACAGTACCTTGCGCATTTGGTAGGTACACTTAGGCCTTTAGTTCAAGTTAAGTTATGAAAATAAGTTAATGTACATAAATAAGCATAATTAGTATCATGCATTGAGTTTTAAAGAGAAAATATTTTGTAAGTTAAGTTTAAACTTACTGAGCAATAGCTTACCTAATTATTTTATGCTGTAGGACATCCTACCAAGAGGCCGGAATAAATGATGTGGTTGAATTGAAAATGATGGTTGGACATCTATAGATCTGGGTATGGATACCACTACTAGATGGTTTTGTTGTTTTGAAAATTGTGTTTAAATATGTTACAAGTTTGTAATGGCAAATAGAAAATATTTTTCAGAATGTGCTATGTGTTTTGAAGCTAAACAAAGTGAATATTGTTAATAGGTGTAGAGTAATATAAATATGTTAAGACAAGTTTTTAAGTTTAAGTTTTCGAAGTAAAATATATATATATATATATTTTTACAACTAAATAAGATTAAGTTAAAAAAATGTGTAAAGTAACAACTTAAACAGTCAAGTAGTCACATGTTAAGCCTATTATAGGTAAATTATGGTGGGAAAAGGAGGAAAATAACACAATTAAAAAAGGGAATAAAAGATGATAGCAAAATTTTGAGAAAAGAAGTTACAGCATATTTTCTATCTTAAATTTCAAGAATTCCTGAAATACTCCTGCATCCCCACCCCAACAGTGGGTTTGTCATCAGTTGGTGACATCCTTTCTCTTTCCTTTCTCCCCTTCTTGTTTCTCTTTCTCTTCAGCGGACCTAGTGATTGTGGATCCTGCAATGTTGGCGGAGTCGCAATGTTCCAGGTAGCTTCACAAGATTCGGCCATTTGTTTTCTTTCTCTAGCGCATCAGAAATTGCAAAGGCAACGAGATCGTCATAGAGCTCGTGATCTTGCCATTCTTGAAAGGCCTCTGAGTTCTAGTTGGTGTGGCCGGTCGCATTGGCGCTGTCGGGACGCCACGAGCCATGCCACATCTGAGGAGAAAGAGGAGAGGAGAGGCAAGGGAAAGGGGAGAGGGGAAGAGAAAGAATGGGAGTTACAGTTAGGGTAAAATATTTGGGGTTTAGGATTAGAGAATTTGTGGTGAAATTAAGAAAACCACAAACTTAAAGCTTTAAAAAACTTGAAAATTTTTATTTATTGACAAAATTAAATATGCTAGTCACTTCTATCAGTTTTAAAAATTTGTTATTTTCAACAATTTCTCATTATGGTGTTTAGCGCCATTGTTGACCAATAGCAATTCTGCACCTATAATTTGACAGTACGTTAGAATAAGAGCAATGCTAAAGGGCCTTTGTGGTATCCAACACACATTAACAGAGTGGACTCCACAGCATGAAGCCCTGAGACCACAATTTATTAGTGGTATTCAACACCATATGTGCTCCTTAGCGGTTTTCTTAGGATAACATTGACCGTTCATGCACATGTGTAAGTTAAAGCACCGCTAGTCTTCTTCAGCATTTTCTATAGTCAATCAGTACTTTAATGTCTCCATGAATATCTAGAGGCTTGGGTAGTTGGGTTTCTGGCTTTGTTCATCTTGAAGCAAAATACCAAATGTTGTCGGCTGGAATATTAATTATGTCACAAATTTTCAATTATAGGACAGTTTGAATTTGAAAGTGTATGACTAGTGAAGAATACTTGATCACACAAACTGTACCGTGACTTCGTGAAATGGACACTCCAAAGACCTGCATAGCAAGTCACTAAACAGCCGTATCCTCCAAGGTAACAAATGGCAAGTTTACCTTCAATTTGTATTCTCTAAACACACAAAGCTAACAAATGGCGATTTTTACTTCACTGCTAATTTCTTTTCTTTTCCTTTTTCTCTTCCAAACAGAGATCTCTGCAGTTGATAGCATCAGTCGGGTGAAATCTATTAGAGATGGAACAACTTTGGTTTCTAAAGAAGGAAGCTTTGAGCTTGGTTTCTTCACTCCAGGAAATTCCAAGAATCGTTATGTCGGAATTTGGTACCAAAACATCCCGGTTCAAACTGTCGTCTGGGTTGCAAACCGATGCAACCCAATTAACGATTCTTCGGGCTTGTTGACGATAGACGGCACGGGCAATCTTGTACTCTTGTATCAGAACAAGACTGTTCTGTGGTCTACGAACTCATCAATACAAGCACAGAAACCAATAGTAGAGCTTTTAGATTCTGGAAATCTTGTACTAAGAGATGAGGAAGATAGAACTTCAAAGAGCTATTTGTGGCAAAGCTTTGACTATCCTTCTGATACGTTGTTGCCAGACATGAAAATGGGGTTGGATTTGAGAAGAGGTCTTAAGCGGCGTCTCTCGGCGTGGAAGAGTTGGGATGACCCTTGTCCTGGAGATTTCACTTTCGGGTTTGAGTTTGATCCACAACTTCATACATTCCCTGAGGCTTATATACGAAAGGGGACCGCAAAGTTCTACCGCTCTGGACCTTGGAACGGCCTTCGTTTTAGTGGCGCACCAGAACTAAGGTCAAACCCGCTTTACCGTTTCGACTTTGTTTATAATGACGATGAGGTGTATTATATGTACAACCTCAAGAACAAGTCAGTGATCTCAAGATTAGTTCTGAACCAAACCACCAGTTCTCGTCAACGCCTTACATGGATAGAGGCAGATCAAACTTGGAGGATCTATGCAACAGTGCCTAGAGATGATTGTGATAAATACGGTATCTGTGGAGCCAATGCAAATTGTATCGCAAACGACAATCCTATCTGTCAATGCCCAAGAGGATTCAAGCCCAATTCTCAAGAGAAATGGGATCTAATGGACTGGTCTGAAGGATGTGTAAGGAATGATCCACTGAACTGCCTGGAGAAAGATAAACATGGGTTTATTAAATTTTCTGGGCTAAAAGTACCAGATACAACACGTTCTTGGGTGAACAAGAGCATGGATTTGAAGGAATGCAGGGCCAGATGCTTGAGCAACTGTTCTTGTTCGGCTTATACGAACGCCGACATCCGAGGAAAAGGCAGTGGTTGTGTCCTTTGGTTTGGGGATATGGTAGATGTTAGGCAATTTTCCGCAGGTGGACAAGATCTATTTATTCGCATGCCACATTCTGAGCTAGGTATGGGGCTTAAGTATTTCACAAGAATGTCATTATAAATACTTCTTTGGTTCTATTTAACTTTATTTGATTTTTTGTTTTGTTTTCAAAATAACTCTATTTAACTTTAGTTGATTTTTTGTTTTGTTTTCAAAATAACTTAGAAAAAGGTAAAGCAGATAATAAGATGAGAGCAGTGATAGCGGTAGCTGCCATTGGAGGTGTTTCTGGGATGCTCTTCCTTGGCTATTTCGTTGGCAGGAGAGGCTCAAAAGGTGATAACCTTTGTTCTTGCTCTGTTTTCATTTTCCTTCCAAAAAAAAAGAAAAAAGAAAAAAGAAAAAAAAAAGAGGATTCTTGTCGTCTATGCAAGAAATATGGTCACATTTGTTAACTTTGGACCACATGTAAAGACTTTTGTTTTAGCAACATGTGAAGAGTCCAAACTCTCAAAAAAAAAAAAAAATTGTGAAGAGTCCAATTCTAGGGTGGCAATTCTAACACGTATTCAGCTTTGATTGATTAAATATCGCTTAAATTTTTTATGCACCGTTGATTGACAATTTTTTTTCCCAAAAAAATGTTGCAATATTAAGCTTTACTAAATTACTTTTGATTTCCATTTTTTTTTTCTCTTTAGACCAAACAGAGGGAGATGAAATAATAAGTAAGAATGGAGATGAAGACGAGGACCTTGAACTTCCTTTGTGCAACCTGTCTGCTATAATTGCTGCCACTGAAAATTTTGCACTATACAATAAGCTTGGAGAAGGTGGTTTTGGACCTGTATATAAAGTAAGCTTTTGATATTAAGTTTAAATTTGGAAAAATATGCAAAAATTGTAATATAAACTTAGTCCATGTTTAATAAGTGTTTGATTTTGTTGTATCTGTCCGAAATATTCAGTCTTAAAAGTTGAAAAAAATAATAATGTGTCACTCTTTTGTTTATGTTTGAGCAGGGTAAGTTAGAAGATGGACAAGAAATTGCTGTAAAGAGGCTATCAATAAGTTCTGGACAAGGAGTAAGAGAGCTAAAGAATGAAGTAAAACTAATTGCTAAACTTCAACATCGAAATCTTGTGAAGCTTCTTGGCTGCTGCATTCAGGGAGAAGAGAAATTGTTGGTTTATGAATATGTGCCCAACAGAAGCCTTGACTCTTTCATTTTTGGTAAGAACCCAATCCACCTTGGTTGCATTACTAATTCCTCCTTTGTTATTGCTTGATTAACCTGGAAAACAAATTTACAGATCAAAAGCAAGGAAAACGACTAGATTGGGCAAAGCGCTTCCAAATCATATGTGGAATTGCTCGAGGACTTCTATATCTACACCAGGATTCCAGATTGAGAGTAATACATAGAGACCTCAAAGCTAGCAATGTTTTGCTTGACAATGAGATGAATCCTAAAATTTCAGATTTTGGCTTGGCAAGAACGTTTGGAGGAGATCAGACAGAAGAACAGACAGGCAGAGTAATTGGAACCTAGTGAGTATTATTGTTTCACCTTTTTTTTTTATTAGATTCCAAATAAAAAATCATTCTTATTTGACTCTATCTAATGACATTACGTAGTGGCTATATGGCACCAGAATATGCATTCGATGGCCTGTTCTCAATAAAATCAGATGTCTTTAGCTTTGGTATACTGGCGTTGGAGATTGTAAGTGGAAAGAAAAGCCGAGGCTTTCACAATGAAAATCATGGTCTTACTCTCATTGGACATGTAAGCTGTTGAAAACCTGCATTTACTGAGTACATCATAGTGCTAATCTAAATTATCAATATTGACATTTTCGACATTTTCTAGGCATGGACATTGCATAAAGAAGGCGGTTCTTTTGAATTGCTTGCTAGACACTTGAGAGAATCAGAGCATAGTCTAAAACAAGTGTTGCGCTGCATTCATATCGGTCTCTTATGCGTGCAACAAAGTCCAGTGGATCGACCCGATATGTCGTCTGTGGTTGTGATGTTGGGAAGTGACAGTGAGCTGCCTCAACCCAAACAACCTGGCTATTTCACGGCGATGGATTCGGCAAGAGGGGACACTTCTTCTACGAAGGCTGAATCATGCTCAACGAACGATGTGAGCATTACGCTGCTCAAGGCTCGATAAGGCTTAACTAGTGTCTAATCATATCGAACGTTCTTCAAGAAACCCAAACATTAAGATCAGCTAGAGTATACTAATGCCAACAACTAATGAGCTTCAAAAGTTTCCAATACTTGTTTGGAGAGTCAGGAGTTTGTAGTTTTGCTTTAAAAAGTGGGGTAAAATAGTTTATTGGATAGCTATATATATGAGTGCTGACAACTTTGTTTAATTCAACAGCACGCTATAGCTCAATTATTCCATTTCATTATCATGAAGTTGTAATATTTATGCTCCGATTCGTTGTCTGTTATGGAATTTTTGTCAATGTTTCTTACTTCTTAGCTTTTATTATACAGTTTTTTTTATAGATGTTGATCATAATTAAAGTTATAATTTTTTTCGTAATAAATAAATTTATAAGCCTATTTTATAATCACAAAGTTGCAATCATGTCATCGTTGTTAATTATGATAGTGTTTTTGTTGTTCAGTTTTCATTAATAAACGATCATAATCATAAAGTTGAAAGTTTTATGCTCTTGTTTGTTAATTATTTCCGGAATGCCTTCTGGAGGCATCCGAAAGATTTTTGGTGGTAATCTGGTAGACTACCCTTTTTGAATAGCACTATATTTGTGACCTTTGACCACTATCTGAAAAAGAGGCAGTCGTAAAGGACTCAAATATATGGGTGTCCATCTGAGAAATGCCATTATTTTTCAAGTTCATCACTTTCATGAGAAAATTTGAAACATATTACTTACAATGAATATAAAGACACTATTGTTTAAAAGTATTTTGAATTAAAGTTTGGCAAATATATGTTATCTTATGGTATGCCAGTCTTTTTACACAAAACTAAAAGTATGGATCAATTGGAGGAAAAAATAGTAGAATACAATTGTGCTAGGAAAAAAGTGGTGTGTAATAACCCTACTTATGTAACTGTTACTTAACTACATAACCTTAATACTTAAAACATATTTTAAGAAAAGATAATTAGAATTGCAGAATAATTTTTTTTTAAAATTTAAAACATAATGTAATTTTTGGAAACTTATTCCTTTAAAAACTAATAAAACAATAACATATAAAAACTTATTCTTTAAAAACTAGCATGCTAATTTATTAAAAAGTATACTTGTTATTACCTTTCTTAAATCAAAATAGTACTTTAAAAACATTTCTAAAGCTAATTATTACTATAATTTCTTATAAGAAAATTTATATATATTTGTTGCAACATTTATAGATATATATATATATATATATATTTAAAAGTCTTAAACCTTTTTTTTTACTGAGGTTGAATGACTACAACCTCAGCCTCTATAGCATACTTGCATAATACGACTTAATTATTCATACATATATAATTTATGAAAGAAAACATATTACGGAAAATACATTTTCTAACATCTCAAAAAATCTAAGTAATTAATAAATATAATGAATTGAGAATTTGTCTATAACGACACTATTAAGTTCTTAAGAAACACAAGTTTAAAGCTTATGAGCATACATTTGGTAGTATATAGTACTGTCACTGATAAGTTAGTTTTAGGCTAATTAATTAGATGATTTTCACTTAATATTTTTGTTAGTTTTGAGCAATTTATAAGGATTTGACAGTGTTCTGTGTTCTTTTGTAGGTTTTGAGAAAAAAGAATGCATGATAGCATGATGGCGCCTAGGCGTCATAATTTGGGCACCTAGGCGCCATCATGATAGCAAAGTGCAGGATAAAGCAGATAAAAAATGAGCAAAAGTAGACTCGGGGACAAAATGAAGCCTAGACGCGAACTTCTGGGCACCTAGGCACTCTTGAAAATGAATTTTCATGCAAAGACCTGAGAGCATAGAACCTAGGCGTCATAATTTGGGCACCTAGGCGCCATCATGTGAGAAGAGGCAAACCAGCAGTAGCGCCTAGGCGCTACAATCCTGGGGCCTAGGCGCTACTTTGAAGCCTAGGCGCCAGTTCAGAGAAGGACCCACATGCAAGTATAGTGCCTAGGCGCTACAATCCTGGCGCCTAGGTGCCATTACGAAGCCTAGGCGCCAGAAAATCGAGCTTAGGCGCCATTGCGATCCCAATTTAAATTTCAATGTAATTTAGTTCCAAAATTACCTTTTCAAACCCTAGCCTATAAATAGAACATTATAGAGGGTTGAAGCATGAATTCTAATAGGGAAAAACTATAAACAAGAGGGAAGAACTCATTGCTTTGGAGAAGAAGAACAGTGCAACCCAGAGACAAAAATCATCTTCGCATCCAAACACAATTCTTTTCCTTCATTCATCATGTTTAAGACATTATTTAGGATTGTTTTTAGTTTCATTAGGAACTAATTTTCTCTATTCTAGGGCTACGATGTAGCCAGATTATGAATGTTCACTTTTGTTTAATTTAATTCAATTCGATGTTTATTCATTATCTATGCTGAGTATTTAATCTAATCTTAATGCTTGTAAAAGTTTGCACACATTTTGCATGATTTGTGATTTAATTTGAGGCTGAGAAGCGATAATTAAATTAAATCATGATTGAATGCCATGAGATCATCATAGGATAGAGATATTTATGAGACTTGTATAACACTATGAATTTCTTGTTCTTAATGAATCTTGGTAAGTTTAGAGTTTCCACAGGGATGTAGAAAATTTGCTAACTAGGATGATTATTAATGCTTGAGAAAGATTAATGACTACCTAAGAGAACTTCGTTATCGGCATAGGAGCAAACATCAGTTGATTAAGTTAGATAATTTGAATAGGATTAATTTAGGTGAAATCGGATGCCCTAGTCTTTTATTGTTTAGATTTTCATTTATATTTTTTTGTTTTGTTATTTTTCTATTTTATATTTGATTGTTAAAATAATTTTAGAGTTAACCAATTTTGGAACTTAGTTAGATTAACGCAATCCTTGTGGGAACGATACTCTACTCACTCTTTATTACTTGTCTACGATTCTGTGCACTTGTAGATTTTCCACAACAGTCACACGTCAAGGAATGCTCAAAAGTTACGTTGTAATTTAAATACTGACATTAGAATTTTTCTAGAAATATCATGTATGACCTTTGTGATTGAAATATTCTAAAATTCTATAGTAAATATTAAAGTTAAATTTATTAACTTTTTGTGATCAAATAATTTAGTTGATAATTTCTACAACGATTTAAGGCAGAAGAAATTTCTAATTGTAAATAACTTGAGAATTTAAATTATTTTTAAGTGTAGCACAGTGTCACAAGGGTTCTGGGAAATACTCTAAAATATGATAAATCCTTGATTGCCTACTAGTTAAGAATCGAAGTTAACAGAATAGCATTTTGAGTGAAAAACGCTATCCGAGTTCATAAATTGACACTGTCAGGAATGTGTTAATAAAGAGGTAAAGTAAAAAATGTCAAGATAATATTTTGTAGTCTACGAATAGATTTAATATTAAAAACAGCTTATTTTTATATTATTTAAGATTTATACTGGTATTGATTTATATCGAGTTAAAATAGAAGGTAATTAAGTTGCGAACAAGCTGACTGCAAAAGCGGTTCATCTAGATGTGACAAAATGGCAGCAGAGTGCTCCTGATTTTTGTAAACCTTCAATTTTCAGTGGTTTAGGAGGCTCATAGGCTTTCTATGTAGTTTTTCCTTCGTTTTAGATCGAGTACTCTTTTTCTGTCCCTGATTTTCCTAATTTTTTCCATTGTGTCTTACTCGAAAGGGTAAGTGAGGCTCGGCTTATAGGTTCGTGTTGGCATAGGATGAGTTACTTTGCTTAATCGAGTGCTACAGCCCTGCAAGATAATCCTTTTGGTTTGTGTCTTTTTTCCAGTTGGCGTTCCCGTATGGGTTGTATTTTTTGCACTTTGTTTGCAAACTCTCATATTCCACATCAACAACAGAAGTCAAGATAAAAATTGGGAAAAGTGGTACGCTATTACCAAGCAGAAAGATCAGTCGGACGTCTCTCACATGATCTTGATGAGCATGTAAAAACAATACAGAATTGTAAGATTTAAAAGTCATGCCCATAAGAAAACTATTATCAAGGGCCATTTTGATCTCTTAATTTTTGCCTATCAAACCAAGATTCATTGACACTCATTCCCTGCTGGCTGCATAGTCTCCGAATACCAAACTGATCTTATGTCGTTGTCATAGAGCGTATTCCTATTAAACAACAACGGTGAAGAGTATGATGACGACGACGACGACGACGATGACAACGCCACCGCCGCCCATGCTCCATTACTTGCCTACTTAAATAGAGATTTAACCTAGAAAATTATGTACAATAGTACTAACATTGAAACAAATAAACCCAAGAATATGAATGAGCTTGTTTCCAATTCTTCAACTAAAATTTGGTTTCAAATGCCTTGATGAATAAGACACTTGCAGATTTTACAAACAAGTTCAGCTCGAGATAACTGAACTGTTGATATCATCTAAAACATTTCCCCTCAAAAGTCATCCCTGATTCTCTGATTAGTCAAGCCTTGTCGTCTAAAATCCAACATGAACAACTAGGTAGAAAGCAATAACCTGCAAATATTCGCAGCAAAATTGCTGAAAAGAGGACCAATTTATTTGAACAGCTCAGGGTTCAGCCAGTCTCTGCCATCAAAAAATAAAGGGTGAAAAATGATCAGCTTTATGAAGTCTCAGTTTTCAACTAAGCATCAGAGAAGCACGTACATGATAAATTCCGACGAAAGACAGGAAATTGAAGATTGCAGCATATGTAACACTCACTTGCTAATGTCGTCGAGGGGGTCATCAAAATCAACAAGATCTTGCCATTTTCCAGTTGAAATATAATCCAGAAGAACCACGTTTGCTAATGGCTCCTTGGTACTCAGATGGTTCCCTGCATCTGATCCAACTAGCTTCCAGTTTTTTCTATGCGTCCTTTGTGTAAAGCTAATTTTAAGGAGTAAACACGAAACAAAGAGTTGTTGTATGAGAATATGTGAAATTCCCAGGAAAATGTTCAAAACTTGACATCCATGTGGAAAATTTTCAGATGATAATACATCATTCCCAACCTAACAATCGAAATCACAAATAATAAGTGCTTCTTAGTGTATCATGCACATCCCTATGATCTACCTAAGCACACAAGCATCTGCATGCATGCTCATGCGCATGCACACACACACACCCCAAAAGAAAACCAATGATAGAGCAAAATATTGGCCATTAGTGATGTCCGCTACCACAATTCACATGTGATAATTCCCACATGCATATGGATGGAATCCACATTATGTGAGTTGTTGTTTGGAACTGCTTATATTTTTAACATATCTCATAAATGTTTTCTATCATTTTTTGTTGAGATTACACCAAAAACCATGTGTATCATCCATATACATTACCAACACCACTTATGATTCACTTGTTCCTGAGCTCACGGAACAAGAGCAAGCTCAATCTCACACGCGCATATCAGGCAAAAAAGAAACCTTGTCAACTCTAAATCTAGACCATAAAAATCTAAGGATGTCCTAAAATAATTACAAAAGATAGTTAAGATTAAAATCCTATACATAATATCTCGCCAAGATAATCACGATATTGATAAGTAACCTGCTTAACGAGGCTCCGATCCTTAGCCTTTTCCAAAGCTGCGAGCTTTCTGTTATCTAACTGTAATACCCGAGTATTTTCAATACATTAAAAATGCAATAATTTAAGGATTATGTTAAAATAAAAATAAAGTTTAAAGAAAAATATGTATAATAATATGAAAAATTATACAGTATTAGAATAATACAGTGTAAGAAAGACATTGATAAAGTTATGCAGTATGAAAATTACACTGCAAAAGTAATACAGTGTAGAAATTTGACTGTTTAAGATTAAACAGTACATAAATTAGACATTTTAAGTTAAAACAGTATAGTAATAATACTATTTGGAGAATATGGATGAATAAAAAATGCTGTAGCAGTATAGAAAATGTACCAACAGTATAAAAAAAATACTGTCAGTATAAATTTAGACAGTACAAAGTGAGATAATATTGGAATTTCATTATGTGATGAATGTAAACAAGGAGGGGAGGTTATGAACCTCATGAACTGTATCAAAAAAATATTGTCAGTATAAACTTAGACTGGGTAAAAAGTTTTGTGGGACCACCAAGGGGACACTTTGTGAGTTTTGATTGGGCCACCACATTCACTAAGGTGGCCCAACCAAAAGTGGCCAACTTACCCCTAATTAGTTAGGGTGATGATTCATCATTTTAAAAAAAAAGAAAAGAAAAAGAAAAAAAATCGAATGATTTCATAATATAAGAGACCACAATTTGGTCTTCACGGTGGAAGAAAAAAAAAAGAAGAGAAAGGAGCAAAATGTGCAAAGGAAGGAAGGCAAGAAAGAAAGAAAGAAAGGAAGAAAAAATGCACCATTTCTTCCTTAGCAAACCGCCCCTCCCTAAGGCCACTCTTACTCAAATTTTGATGGTTTCCAAGCCTCCAAATCACGCTTGAAACAAGCTCTAATATTTTAGTGCAAAGTTTTGTAACTTTGGAGGAATCTAAAAAAGTTTCATTGCACAATTGGAGGATTGAAAGCTTAGAGAAATCCTTGGTAAGAATTCTAAAATCTTAATCTTTGAATTAAGCAAAAGTTTATATTTTAGCATGCCAAGTGTTTGATGAAATGATTTTGGTCTATGGCACGTAAATGGACATTATGGCATGATTATTTTATGTTATATATTGATGGTGATGATGATGGAAAGAAAAAAGTAGGTGAAATTTCAAAAGGGACTAAATTGCAAAGAAAAAAGATATTCTCGGTAGATTTGAAAATAAGCCAAAAAGTCCCCCTAAACATTAGAATTTCAATAAAGTTACAACATAAAAGTTGTAGAACTTATCAAAAATATTAGGACAACGCAAACATTTTTCCAAAATTTTGCCCAATTTAGAAGTTATGAATTTTACGAAATTTTGGGCACAAAATTTCAAGAAATAAAAACGTTAAGAAATGTTTGGAATTCGACCATAGTGCTTTTGTAAGTTTTATTCATTGTGAAAAGATGAATGTTATGGTATAAATTGGTTGTTTTTTGTTCTGAGGGAAAAAATGTAAATATCTTTGTATTTCGAGCCAAAACTGTAAAATTATGTGAAAACTGGGTTTTCACTAAGGAACGTTGATTTCCTACACTGCTAAAGGCATTGGGTAACCATAGTTGCCAAGTCTTTAAGGATTTAAAGTTTAGGCAAGGAATGAAAGAAAAACATTAGGGGCAAAATGGTCATTTTATAAAAAATGGTCAAAACATACCTGAAACGCCTGATGTCAGGAAACATTCCTTAGCTAGAATTTTTTTGTAACATGTAAGAAATTGAATAGTAAAGTTAAGCAATAGGTTTTATAGAGTTACGAAGTTGACGAAAAACCCGTTAAAGGTAAAATCGTCATTTTTGAGAGAACGACTAAACGGAGTCAGACACTCCGATTTAGCATAACGCTCTTAGATGAAAAATATTTCGTAATACATCAAGTAACAAAACTGTCACATAAGACAGAAAATTTAATATGGGATGTTCTAGTAAAACAAAGGTAACCCGGTAGATTACAAAGTCAAGTAAAGAAAGAGGTAACCCAATGTGTCGCCGAGCTAAGAAGAAAGAATGGTAACCCAGTGGGTTACAAAATTAAGTAAAGAGAAGGGAAAACTGATAGTAAACCAAGTTAAAAAGAAAGGAATGAATGTTTAATGTTTACGTTTTATTATCAATCAAGTAGATTGATAAAAAGAAAGTTAATTAATGAGTCGGCTGTCATTTGATCAGGACATCAAAGGTCGACTAATGAAAGGAAAATGAACGGAATAGAGAACGCTAGAGTATAGTCCAGGTAAGTTCAGACTTCACCTACAGCGTGAAGTAAATAATTTTTAAATGTTTATATATATATATATATGCATTTGCAAATGTGTTTGCAATTGTTATACAAGTTGTTTTTAAAAGTATGTTTGCCTTTATTATGAAAAAAGTTTTACAGTTTAAATCAAGTTTGCAATGTACTTGCAACTATTATGTTAAAGCATGATTACATTTGATGTGCATAAAGTTTAAAAGATCAAGTAAAAGTTTGCAACGTATTTGCAAAAATTATGTTTAAAGTATGTTTTGTATTTTGTTAATGCATAATGTTTTATAGTTTAAGTAATTAGTTTTATGTTGCATTTGTTATGCAATAAGTTTCAAAAAGAACCGTTATGATTTGCAAACATGTTTGCATATTACGTGATTGCATTTGATATGCTCATCAAGTTAAAAAGAAGGTAAAAGCAAAGATAATAAAAAAAAAAGTGTCGTACCAGCCTCCTTGTTATGAGGTGCTGAAAGTAAAGTTAAAGTTGTGACCTCTTACATGTGAAGTACACAAGTAAAATAAGTTTGACCTCTTAGATGTGAGATACATTACCTCGATGTTCGATGGTCTCAAGTCTTCCACAAGGGAAGCATATGTTGGTACGAACACTAAATGTTATAAGATAAAGAAAGTTAAGGAACAATGATAAAGGTTAAGAAATAAAGGAATGTTTAAGTTTATAGAATATTCATAAAATGCTTATAATTGAAGTTCATAATTGAGCATAATTGAAATCATGCATTATGAATTTGCTTGTATTCTTTATTCTAAAGTATTTACGTTAAATGCTTATGAAAAACATTTTGAGAAATGTTTTATGTTAAGTGTTTATGAAAAACATTTTTATGTTTACAAGAAAAAGGTTTATAAATGGCGTTTTAAGAAAAACATTTAAGAAATGTTTTACAAAAAACGTTTATGCAAAACGTTTCAAAAATGTTTTATGAAAAACGTTTTTAACGTTTTTAGAAATGTTTATGAAAAACATTTACGAAAAGCGTTTTAAAGAAAAAAAATTTATGAGAAAAGTTTTTAAAGCATGTTTTAAATGATTTGTGAGAATATATTTGAATTTACTGAGCGAAAACTCATAAAAAGTTTCTTCATGCTATAGGTAATCCTATGGGTGACCAGTAGGACCCGGTAGAAGAGCTAAGTGCTGCGGATGATAGATGCGGAGATTTAGGTGTGGATACCATCACAGCTCGCTTCTGCTATACAAAGAAAAAGTTTTTTACTATTTAATATAGTGTTTTCAAAATTTTAAGAAAATTAAAGTTTTAAAATATCAGATTTTTAAGATATGTTTTCAAAATTTTACGATATATTTACAAAATGTTTTATTCACTTAAAAGTTAAGTTTTAGTAAATGTTATCTTAATAAGTTTGAGAAACGTTTTAAAATGATTTTAAAGTCAAGTGTTGAGCAATGTCTTAACTTAAATGACGACAGAGATCGTAACAGTTTTAAAAAATTGTTTTTAAGAATGTTAAAAGAAAAAAAAATTATTTTAGTATTTTTTTTATAAAGTAAGTAAGATTAATATTTAAAAATGATATTTTAAAAAGTTAAGTGATTGTTCTAAAAAGCGGTTAGTCGCACTAACTACAAATTGTAAAGGGCAAAAAACAGCAAAAACTAAACTCAAGCCAATTCCCATAAGAACGGACCCAAAATCACATCAAGAGAAATGAAATTCACTAACATACCAAAAGAATAGCCGCTTGAGGAAAGTAACGAGATATGTAATCACCAATATTCTTGGCCACACCACCGAGCTCATAATCATCAAATCTCTGATGGGCGTGAAAATAGCCCACAATGTTCATCCCTGTGCTTGCGTAGTACTCCTCTATCTGATCCAATTAATGATTTCAAATTTAAAGGAAAATAAGATTAAGCTAAGAAAAACACAATGCATTTTGCAGAAAGTTTAACATCTAATATGATAAAAGAATTGATATGTCTGTCTATATAGATAGGCTTATTAGCTTTTTATCCCCCGAAACTTTCGTGCTTTGGCAAATTGAACCCTCTTTTTTCTTATTTTGGCAATTAACCCCTTAAATTTGCGCCGAGCAAGGGGTAAGCAAACTATTTTTTTTTGGTCAGTTCAATAACTAAATTAAAGGAAATAAAATTTGAAGGCGGCAGAGCAAAAATTTATTCACTTTGCAAGGAATTCGGTCAGTACTATAATGAATAGTAAAGAAACAAAAGTCTGATGTTTGCGAAAATGAAATGATTACTGGTATATATATGTGTGTCTATACAGTAGTGTTGCAAGAACGGCCCGGCCCGGCCCGTTCTCCTTAGGCCCACACGGCCCGCGGGCTGGGCCGGGCCGGCCCATATTAAAAATAACTTGGCCCGGCCCGGCCCGCGGGCTAGTTTTATATGGGTCGTGCCGTGGGCCGTGTCGGGCCGTGCCGTGGGTCGTGCCGGGCCGTGCCGTGGGTCGTGCCGGGCCATGCCGTGGGCCTTAAATAGGCCGGCCCATCTTGGTTCATCATGAGTTTAAATGGGCCAGCCCATCTAAGTATGTAATTTTTAATTTTTTAATTTTTTAATTTTTAAACAAGTTAATAAATATAAAAGTTTGAATAGTTAAGGGAAATATAAAAAAAGGATATTTTATTTACGATTGCCTCATTAAAAACCTTTCCAAGGAAAACCCAGTGGGACAAAACCTTGGTAAGGAAAAAAGAGTACAATCGGGATAATTATACATTAGATGTTTACAAAATTACTAAAAACTTGGCAGGGTAATAATTAAGCTCCACACATACTAACAATGCCTACAAGAAAAAAATTTTAAAAATGCAAAGAAAAGAAAAAGAGCTTGTCAGGCCTATTGCAATGTGATGTGTTCAATATAGTATGTATATATATTATATAATATTTAATTCTTACATGTATTAAATAATATATATATTAAATGTATAGTATTTTGATGTGATAATACATAACCTACAGATTCAGCATCTGATTCTCAACTTTACTTCTCAAAAGCAAAGCATGCCTACAAGGAAAAAATAAAAAAATAAAAAGAAATGAAAAGAGAAGAAAAAGAACTTGGCAGACGTATTGTGATGTGATTGCATTGGGAAAATCTCATGGCATATTCAATTATTCATTCACGGGTGAATATGGCATGTATATATATTATATAATATTTAATTCTTATATGTATTAAACAATATATATATTAAATGTATAGTCTTTTGATGTGACAATACATGACTTACTGGAGAAGGCCATACTCAACCATGTTCACCCGTGAATGAACATGAAAAAATATATCTAAATATATATATATATATATATATATATATATATATATGAAATTGGCCCACAATGTGCCTCTTGTGGCCCTGTATGGGCCTAGATGGGCCAGCCCAACTTGGGCCGGTGGGCTGGCCCATTATGGGCTGGGATGGGCCGGCCCATTGTGGGCCTAGATGGGCCGGCCCATTGTGGGCCTAGAAGGGCCGGGCCGGGCCGGGCCGGGCCGGCCCAGGCCCAGCCCGGCCCATGATTTTCCATGGGCCGTGCCGGCCCGGCCCATGGGCCAATATATATAGGCCCGGCCCAGCCCACAAGTATTTATGGCCCGTACCGGGCCGTGAACAGTGTCGGCCGTGCCGGCCCGGCCTATCACTGTATCAGGACGGGCTCGGGCCGGCCCACGGGCCCCGGCCCATTGTTGCATCTCTACTATACAGGTCGGTTCAGTTGAAGCCAGAGAAAGTTAAAAGGAAATAAAAATAAAGCTCAGAAAAAAAAATTATTCACTTTCAACGAAATTTCAGCAATAATTCGAATAAATTTACAGAAATAAACATCTAATAGGATAGAATCATTGGGTTTTCCATGTGTCTGTAGGGAAATTCAATTGAAGCAAATTGAACTAAAGAAAAGAGGGTGTTTGGAAGGGTGGTGAGAACCGTTGGTTAGAACCGTTGGTTAGAATCATTTTTATTGTAACATTTGAGAACTTTACACTGTAGTAATTTTTTTTATTATTACTGTAACATATAAGAGCTTTACACTGTTTATAATTGAGTTTGTAATGGTTCCCACCACTCACCAAACAACAGGTAAAATTAATCCCAAAAAACATAAAATTTATTCAATTGAATCATTAGGTTGTACTATTGCAAGAGGTTGAAGACAAGGCAGCCGAGGAACTTAAAGCTAAATGCCCAGTTGGCGTCTTTGACATTGAAGACGTCAGCAAAGGTGAAATGGTCTTTTCTCTGATTTTCATTCTCAATATTATTTATCTTTCTTTGATTTTGAAAACACTTCAGTGGCTGGAATCGGGGCTTTTTTGTTAACCGAATTTTTGTTTAAACAGGTAAGAAAAGAGCAACTGTAGCCCGGCTGCAAGCTTGAACACTTTGCAGGTAAAGAATGGGAGGATCGTATTTCGCAGCGTCGCCTTAAAAATCACTTCATATGTAAGTGTCAATTACTAACACACAAATATGTCTATTTTTTTTTTCTTTTCTTTACCCTTGTAGTTTTCGCACATACTCTATTACGATCTAATTTTCATTTGTGCTTTCTTCAGTTGACATTGAGTCAACCGGAGCTCTGTCTCCCGAAGTGCTATATACCTAAGCTGTGAAGATTTTGGAGGACAAATGTGAACGAGTGATTGCTGATCTTTCATGATGCTTTGTTGTTGATCTTCTTGATACCAAAACCTGGTGTAAAATGATTATTTAACTTATACAAAAGGCATTGCACACACGGCATGTTTTGTATTACTATGGTTAAGAAAAGGGTCATTTTTTTCTTAGCTAACAGAGAGCCCAGTTATTAACTTGTTTCTGGTTCCGATTCAGATTATCCAAGCAAATACATAGAAACTGAGAAGAAATGGAACCACTCGCTTCTTAATACAAACTCCAAATTAAGAGCTACCATTTCACGTGTCATTGAAAGAAGTTCACGGATTCTCTCATTAGAGGGTGCAAGTTAATTCAAGTTGGCGTATTTATAATGAGCCAGAAATTTCCCAAAGGCCTTTTTTTTTTGGCAGGATCGAACCCGTAACCGCCTCCGCAACCCCACCCTACGCCACCCAAACTATGGATGCCCAATGTTACTTGTAAGGCATATCAACCATTATATATATATATATATATATATAAGGATATATATATATATATAAGGAGAGAAAGGAAAGCCCCACTGCTTGCCTCAAGTGCTATAGCATTAAGGCTAAATTCAACTTCCTTTTGACACTTTGGTTCCCATGGATGCACAGAAACAACAAGAAGAGATATGTGCAGGATGGGAAATGCTATTCTAAGAGGGGGATAGTACTTGTTCCATTGTCATTAAGCCTCCCCATTAAATAATAACGAGGAGACCCCCAACATCAAAAGTGCAAGAATGACAAATCTAAATTCCACTGCAAGCACAACATGCATAAATAAACAACTAATCTTCCTTTTTCTTCTACTACCCTTTTCTCTTTGGCAACTAAGCTTTTTAAAAACATTGAACACATATACATTCATAAACCTATATGAATCAATCACAAAATCTGTCCTAACATCGAAAATATTAAGTAAAAGAAACAAGAGTTACTTTTACTTTTAGTTCCTAGGGAACATCAATTGTCTTATTTGACTCCTAAACTTTCAAACGTTTTTGTTACAGAGATACCATTAGCATAACATTTAAAAAACTCGGAAACCAGTTGAAAGTTTAGAAGCTCAAAATGTGCCCCAAACTAACCAAAAGTGAAAATAACCAAAACAAAAACACATTATACAAGAAATGAAACCTATTGAGCTGGATCTTCAGAGAATCTAGCATCAAAAGGAGCCGCCGACGACGGATGAGAATGCGCAGCAGACCCCGCAGCAGCAGAACCTCCTCCAGAACCACCACCACCACCACCGTGTTGCAGCTCGATCACGAGCCACCGGACAGCCTTACTCATCTGCTCCAAACGGACGGCACTAATAGGCGGAAGGCCTGTGGCGCCGGCGCTGGAGAACTTCCCCGCGGCGACCACCGACCCCGTCGCCTCGTCCACAAGGCACTCCGATCCGATCCTTTGCTTGACGGATTCGACAAACTCCTCGGCCTGGTCACAGGCGACTCTGAACAACTCCCACTTTTGCTTGAAATTCTCGAGGGCGGCGTCCGTTGCCGCCGTCTTCTGGCCGCTGGAAGTCTCCTTGGCTTCCAGAACATTCGCTGACGCAGCCACGAATTCTTGGTATGCATTGTTCAGAGAATCAACCATGGTGTCCATTGTCAACTTTGAGTGGGTAATTTCTACAAAATATACAACGGAATTTGGAACAAGACGATGGAAAAAGGGGAATTTTTTTCAAACCCTAGATAGAATTTTTAGAGAGAGGGAGGAAGGATTGGGTGTTGGTTTTTGATTCGGTGGAAGATGGTAAATAGCTAATGAAAAGACAGTGCGTAGGAGAATACGACAACAAAAATTTAAACAACACGCTGGAAACGACCGAAAATGGAAAGTGACGACGACGTGACGTATGTACTACGATAAATACAAAAAGCGACATAGGAAGTAAATAGCTTAAGAAACGACAGTGGGTAGGCAAATATGACAGCGTGACTTTAAAACGACAACAACTTTTAAAACATCGCAAAAATAAAAAGTCACGACCAGGTGTCTTACATACGACAATAAATCTAAAAAAGCCACATACTATACGAATATTGCTTATTTACAAAATTATGTGAATAAAAATTTTGAAAAAAAACACATTATACATAATATTGCAAGAGAAGGACTCCCTGTGCATAGCTAATACCTTGAAGATTTTTCTTCTGTCACCAGAAATCGCTTAGAATTTGTGAAAAACTAATCGCCTGTTCACGTTTAAATAGAAATTTAAATTTTTACAAGAGAAAAATTATAGTAAAATAGTTCTAATTATAATTTAAGCCTACGAAACCTGTTTGTTGGTACTCAAAAACCCTAGAGGCGAGTTATTAAAAAAAAAAAAACCCTAGAGACGACAAATTGCTAAAGCATAAGTAACTTATAGACGACAAAATCGTAAAAGACAAGTACAAGTCACCGGCTCTAACAAACGACAACGGCAGTTTGACATCATATCTTATAAACGACATCATTGGAGAGAAACATGGACACCTACACAGGATAATAAACATTCGAAACGACAACAAAATTGCAAATGATGAAACAAAAAGTAGAAACAAAAACTTCTAAAAAACGACAATATATGAATGAAACAAGTGACGATGTTCAGAAAAAAGACCAGGACTAAATACAATATCTCACTTTCGCCCCAAAAAATAGAAGAGGTGTTTCAAACAACAACCATTTTAAGAAACGACATCACATCTAAGTAGAGACCTCTTTTAATTATTGTTGTTATTTATTTTAAGGAGACTGTCCATGAAACAACGATCGACAATGAACTTTAGAAACGAATAAAACTTCAGAAATAATTATTTCAAATAAATAGATATGCTTTAGGAAAACAAATTCTGTCACATGGTGTTTTTAAAAATGGTAAAAATAATTTTGTTTTAAAAAATTATGCTTAAAGCATTTTTAAAATTTATATCTCAAAAGATATATAAAAATATTTTTAAAAATTCTTAAAACAATAACAAACCTGCAAAAATTTGTCACCTTCAAAACAACAACTAATAAACGACGTCCGTCTGTGATGATTGCTACAACTCAAAAAAAGACAGTTGCTTTGAAACCAACTACGTATCATATCTCAATCACAATGAGAGCTACAGGGGCGATATACTGGACATGATTAAAATAAAATAAACAAAATAAAATAAAGAGTCCTGTTTTATTCGCAATTCAGTAGAGAAAGTCATATATACTTTCATGTCAGGAGTGGCGATATCATACCGAATCAATAAAGAAGTAATAAAGAGAGAAAGAAATCGAATCTAATTCTCTGTTTGTTAAGAAGAGGAGAAAATAGAAAAGAAGAAAACATTTTGAAGCAAACACAACCGTATGGAAAAAATTTTTGATTTTTTTTATTTGTTTGGTATGTAAAAGTTGAAAGAAAATAATTTTATTTTCTCTTATTTAGTATTGTAAGAAAAATCAAAACAATAAAAAAAACTACTATTGATACAATTATTATTTTGCCTAAATATTATTTAGCTATTTCCTTAATTTAGCACCTAAATTTTTTGTTAGAATTTTGATAGAAAATAAGAACAAATTGGTAACTTTATTTTCTTTGTATTGTTGTCAAACTTTTTACTTACAAAATCCAGTCATATTTAGAGAGATCAATTTTGATAGGACTCATACGTCACTTCTTTCACCTACTTTTTCTTTCCATTCTAATTTATTTTCTATTAAACACCATGTCATATCAATTTTCATATCAAATTCCTTCTAATGTTTTCTTTACCTCCACTTTTCATTCATACCAATCAGAGCATAAAGGAACCAATAAGGAGATAAAGAAATTGAGAAGATAAAATGTTAAAATGACTTGGATTAGTCAAAGTTTATTTGTTTTATTTAAAGAATCAAAGAATTTTATTGTACTAGGATATAAAACTCGGTTTTTAGCATATCTCCATCAAGTTCCGCTCAATTTTTTTTGTCAAATTTCATTAAATTAGTATATATATATTTTTAATTTATTATGATTATGATGCAAGTGAAGGCTGAAAAATATGTGTCATCGGGTATTTTTTTTTTATATCCTACAAGAAAATTTGTTGGACTAATAATAATACAAATTCATTTTATGGTCTATTATATAATAATCCATTCCCGGGGGATAGAACAAGAAAAAAAATGAACTCATTTCTTATTATTAGAGGTGTAAGCAAAGTCTCACATACTTCATTCAATAGGTTAAACTTTTGATTTAGAACCCCCTTATCTTATAGTGAAGCTCATGGTTATAACAATTGGTATCAGAGCTAGGACTCAAATGTTGTCAAGTATATATACGAGATGAATCTTTGATGTGTCAGATGAAGGTGTAAAATATAATCTAACTTTTTCACCAGTTTATAAACGAGGATAAAATTACTATAGAAGGAAATATGATCTCAAACAAGCCTAACTTTAAGCTGTTTTCTTTTTTTCTTTTTTGTTTTCTGCTTCACTTGATTAACACCGAGTTGAATCCACTTAGGTGTCCATGGCTGTAGCTTTCTGGGGGAAAAAAAAGGAAAAAAAGAAAAGAATTATGACAGCTAAATTATCATAAAGAAAGAAAAAGAAGACATCCTAGAAAACGGATGTCCTTTTAATTAAAAAGATTAGAGCCCTATTTTTCTCGTTCTTTGGCTATTTAGGCTGAGCCCTACCATTCTAAAAGTTTTACCAGCTTGTCTAGCTATGATGTAATGCAAGATTTTATCTTCAACAAAAGAAAAAATAAAATGCAAAATTCCCACATGGGAATTTTACATGTGTTGGGCAACCTTAATTTGACCTCATGAGTTAAATAAAAAATATAGTATGTAAAAGTTTTACACTGTAATAATTAAAAGCTTTATATGTTTTTAGTCTGAACTTATAAGTTCAAACTAAGATTGTCAAACGTCTTATTTAAAAGGAAAAAAAAAGAAGAAGCCAAATAACTAGCTCAATTACCACTCATCCAAGGTTCTTAGTTTTCAATTTCTTTTTCCATTTATGTTCCTTATTTCTTTAGATTGATGGGTGGGTGGTGACGGGGTTGTACTACTAGTTCACTAAAGAAGTTTTTATAGCCTAGCAGGCGCAAATTAGCACAAGTCATTAATTCCCAAAGGCCACACAATTACTATGGCCCATGTCCAAGCATTATACCATTGAAGGAAAAAGAAAAAGAAAAAGAAATATCATGACAAAAATGAAAGGGAAAAGAACAGAAGAAGCTAATTAGAGAGATTAAACTAACATCATCCATGCTTCTGCTATATGCCCATTCCTCTTGAATGTAATTGATTAATTTAGATAAGCAGCATAATTTAGTTATTAAGTAATTTACATTTTTTTTGGGTATAAAGTACTTTGTCTCAATATTAAAGATGTATCCAATAGACATTAAGAAGTCAAAATAGTCCCTTCCCAACCATAAAATATACTAATATTACAATCACAAAACTACCATGTACTGAATTAATTAAGAAATCGGGTCCCAACTACAAACAAGAAGATACAACTCGTATTTACCATTATGTTATACATACCCAAAAGAAAGTTCTTATTTTATATTTATGTTGACTTGAGTATCGAAATGCAAATGTTTTGAAATTTGATTGTATATTTTAGCCGTATACATTCTCACTAAAACAAAGAGGTACATAATTACCTTGATATTTTTAATACTTGAATCAAGAAATGAAACTTATCTTCAAGTTGAAGCTGTTGAAAAGGGAGGGATTATGGGCATTTAAGTGATGCTGTCTATGTTTGCCGCAAAGGCGAAAGAATCAATCAATTTGGAAGCATTAGTTGTTGGGTATGTTTTGTACAAATTTTTGAGACACTACTCTGTAGAAGAGCACGAGTGGCCATTTTACTTATTTCCACAACTGTTTGCATTAATGAGGTGGGTTTAGAGTTTACACCTTTAGATCCATTGAATTTGTTGTCTTTGATTTTTAAGTTAAAAAGAAGAAGAAAAATGAAAAAAAAACACTTCTTTTTCTTGAATCGTTTCTTATTTTTTTTTTTTTTGGTTTTTTTTTTCATTTATTTATTTTGAGATGAAAAAATATAACATTGGAAGAATATACCCTTTTCTTTGTTTGTACCAAACGTGGTTGAAAAGTTAAACGTTATCAGCCAGACCTCTACTTGAGTGCCAAATTTTTGGGAAAATGCCACAAGTGTAGTCCCCACCTTTACCTCTTTCAACTTGCAAACAAAAAACCCATTTCCAGGAAAGACTAATTTCAATCGGATCTAGTTTGATCAAGAGAAAATTAAATATAACGCTTGGGTCATTTCTAGGATGTTATATTTAAAAATATTTATGGATTTTTATATATGATAATTATGATTCGCATCCAAATCCAATTATTTGCCAACTCCTATCTCTACAGATGACAATTAGTCAAAGGGCCCACTTCTTTCAATGTTTCAGTAAATAATTCCTCACCGTCAGATCTGATCATAGTCTCATCAACTGACATATTTGGTGGACCATTTTTGCCCATAATTTGTCCACAAACCATAAAAATGTAAAGGCCTCTCTCAATCAGGACCACTTAAAATTGGCGACACTTAAGACCAATATTTATAATCTTCTTAATGGTCATTTTAATCCCCATTAAAAGTGCCATTGCACAAGAATAGAGAGAGAGAGGGGGGGGAACTGTGGATATTCCCAAGAATTTGAAACCCCAAAAGCAAAAAAAAAAAAAAAAAAAAAAGGGAGATAGAGAATAAAAATGAAAAAGAAGTGCCCCAAGGCATGAGGGACAGATTGGAGGCTTTGGAGGCCCATATGTTGTTGATTCAGACTCTTGTATTTTGGACAAATACATTGAAATAATTGAACCCAAGCAAAAAGAAAAGATAACAAAAAAGAGAATCATTTCAAAGGTATGAAAAAAATACTTCCTTTCCACATTGAAAAAAAAGAAGAAAAAAATAGTTTATTGGTAGAATATAAATTAAAACTTTAAATTTTTTATGAGCCTTATTAAATTGTTTAACTTTATTCCATGTGATATAATATTAATTCAATCTGTCAGTTAAAAATTGTATATAGGGTTAAAATTGCATATATATAATGATTGCAAGTATAAGGTGAATAGTTGGAATCCTATCTAATTTTTTTAAAAAAATTGTATCCATTGATAGGCTTTTTTACCCCCTCAAGTGTACTACCAAAATTATAAAATAAATAAAATAAAAACAAGAAAGGAAAAGGCTTTACTTCAGCTCTGAACCCCCCATTTCTCTCTCTCCTCTCTACATGGATGAGGAGCCCACAAGACACCCAACTCTTTCTAACACAACAAACTGAAAGCCTCTCTCTCTCTCTCTCTCTCTCTCTCCCTCTTTTCTTCCTTTCCTCTTTTTCTCTCGCTCCACACATTGTTGAGGAAGGAGCTCTCACAGCATTATTGTTCTTTCTTTCTTTTATTATCTCTCCCAACAGTAGCGAGTGCTCTTCTTCTCCTTTCTCCTTTTAATTTTCATTTCATTTTTTCTTTTCTCAACTAGTCTAAAGCAAAGTTCTGATCTTTGTTACTTCTCTCTCAGGTACCCTTTTTGGTCTCAAACTTGTTTTCCCCTTCTATCTTGTGGTTTTTGCTTGGTGGGATTTTAATTTCTCACTATCTTGTTTTTTAGGATCTAAGTCTTTGTGAGGGAAGCTTTTGGGATCCAAAGAGGTGGGTCTCTCTCTCTCCTCTTTCATTTGAGATCTGTATGAATCTCCTTTTACTTTGTTCTCATCTTTGCCTTTTGGGTGCTTAGTAAAAGCTAATAGAGAACCTACATTTGGGGTGGGAATTGATTTAGTTTTACATGTTCCTTTGATACATTTTCAGTTTCCTTTAAAAAGGTTTGTGCTTTCACTTGAAAAAAGAATTAAAGATCACCATTTTTAAGGTAAGTAGATAAAAATGATTTCTTTTGTATTTTGATGAAAAATCTGAACTTTGTAATATAACATATTGGCCTCATTCTACATGTGATTTTATTGCAATTCGTTAGGTGCCCTTTAAGTGTGTTTCTATGATTTATTTTTATATAATCATGTGAAAGATGATGCTTTTAGGGAAGGGTTTTTTGAGTTGAGAAAAGGGTTGCTTGGATTTTGTATTAGCTATTCAGATATGTATAATGTTTTTCTTTATACTGGCTCAAATATTGTCATTTGATTTGTGCAACCTTTTAGTTGTGATTTTTTTTCCCATATTTGGTAAAATTGTGGTTTCTGTTTTAGTTGTAGAGATCAGTGAATTACTTGGCTTTTTGATGGGCTTGAAGATGAAAATAACTGAGACTGTTAATGGTGGGAGTCAAGTGGTGACAGTGGGGGCTGATGAGTAATGGGTTTGTTCAGTTTGATAAGCTGTTTATTAACAAGTCGGATTCCTTTCGATGGCATCGAAATCTAGTACTGGAATTTCCCCCGAAAAGCATAGGAAATTAGTTGCTAGTCAAACAACAGAAGGAAACTTCCGTAGTAGGCCTCCCCCTTTACAAGTTTCAAAGACCAGCAAATCGGCCCCAGTCACGCCTAGAGAAGTTGTAGTTCCTAAGGGTGTTCAGGTTCAACAAGTTGCTCCGAAAACCTCAGAGGATAAAAGAGATCCTCCTAGTTCCTTAGAAAATAAGTTAAACTCCAGTTTGTCGTTGGGCCATCCAAAACGATTGCCATCTGATGTGGGGGCTGTGAATCTGCCAGAGGGTGGCGGTGATCTAGAGAAGAAGGTTAATTCAGAGCTAGGAGTTAGCCCTGGGGGTTCGGCAAAAGTCAGCGATGGGGCTAGCAGCCTTGGCAAGAATAGTGGGAGCACGAAAGTCAGCGAGCGAGTTGATTTTGTCGAGAGCGGGAAGAGTAGCATTTGTAGAGGGAGCACGAGCAGTGATGTGAGTGATGAGAGCACTTGTAGCAGCTTGAGCAGCTGCGTCAACAAGCCACATAAGGCGAACGACATAAGGTGGGAGGCCATACAGGCAGTTAGATCGAAGGAAGGCGTTTTGAACTTCGGCCATTTCAGGCTTCTGAAGAAGTTGGGATGTGGAGATATTGGGAGTGTCTATCTTTCCGAGTTGAGGGGAACAAAATGTTATTTTGCGATGAAGGTTATGGACAAGGGGTCTTTAGCCAGCCGAAAGAAGCTACTTCGGGCTCAGACGGAGAGAGAAATTCTACAATCCTTAGACCATCCATTCCTTCCTACGTTGTATACACATTTCGAGACGGAAAAGTATTCATGCTTGGTGATGGAGTTCTGTCCTGGAGGCGACTTGCACACGCTTCGGCAGAGGCAACCAGGGAAGCACTTTACTGAACAGGCTGTTAAGTATGATACCTCTACCTTCTCATTTTCCTTACTATAATTATGAAGATACTAAATCTTTATTGAATTTTTCTTACTTTTTGATGATTTTTTTCTTCAAATGTGTCTTCGAATTTTCCTTTGAAGTCTTGGTGATATGATAAATGATGTAGAACAGATTTTGAATGCTTAGCAAGTCTAATTGATGATTCATTTCATGAGCTATAAGATAAATGATGTGTAAGATTAGTAGAGAATATTTGGTCTTCTTTCAACTTATTAGAGTGAAAATGTTGATGCGTAACAAGGCATTAATGCTGTTGAAATTCACTGGGAAGATTCATGCCTATTATCATGTGATATTTGGCCAAATATTGGTTTTTACATTTTAAGTGAAGAGTGAAAAGAATTTAAACCTTAGTGAAACGATTTTTTTTTTTTTTTTTTTTTTTTTCAGTTGCTCTTTCATTTGAAAACAATAACCATCAAAATGCTTGTTATTGCTCACTGCTGTAAATTTGTACTCTAAATGTGTTTTAGAAAAATAAATGACCGGTTTTTTCTTAATTAAGGAAAATGCCCGTAAATCCATCATTTAATGTGAAAAATTAATTGAATATACTGAGTAAACCAATCGATTACTGCGTAGTAAATCAATTTAGGTACTAAAAACGGCCTTCTCTTGTACCTAAAAGTTCTGCCATCTTTTTTAGTTTCTCCCCTAAAAATAGCTATTTCTTTAAGACCGCCTTTTATTATTATTTTTTTGTTATCTATGTTTCACTTGGTGATGAATACTCATTGGGTTATGGAATTTAACTAACTGTGACTGCCATTTGCTATTATGCTTGTCCTCCACTATGCAGGTTCTATGTCGCCGAGATTCTCCTTGCCCTCGAATATCTCCACATGCTCGGGATTGTCTACCGAGATCTCAAGCCAGAAAATGTCCTCATGAGGGACGACGGGCACATAATGCTCTCTGACTTCGACCTCTCCCTACGCTGTGCCGTCAGTCCAACACTAGTCAAGTCTTCAGCGCCGGAATCTGAGCCCTTGAGGAAGAATCCAGTTTATTGTGTTCAGCCAGCCTGCATTGAGCCGTCTTGTATCCAACCATCTTGCGTGGTGCCCACAACGTGCTTTGGTCCTCGTTTCTTTTCGAGTAAATCCAAGAAGGATAGGAAGCCGAAAAACGAAGTGGGCAACCAAGTCACCCCATTGCCCGAGCTCATTGCTGAGCCAACCAATGCTCGCTCGATGTCATTCGTTGGGACCCACGAGTACCTGGCTCCCGAAATCATCAAAGGTGAAGGTCATGGCAGCGCTGTTGATTGGTGGACTTTCGGTATTTTTTTGTACGAACTATTGTTCGGTAAGACCCCTTTCAAGGGATCGGGGAATCGGGCAACCCTATTCAATGTCGTGGGACAGCCATTGAGGTTTCCGGAGGCTCCATTAGTTAGCTTTTCGGCGAGGGATTTAATTAGAGGGTTGCTAGTGAAGGAGCCACAGCATCGGTTGGCATATAAGCGTGGGGCAACAGAGATCAAACAACATCCTTTCTTTGAAGGCATAAATTGGGCATTGATACGATGTGCAAGCCCACCTGAGGTCCCGAAACCTGTTGAGTTTGAAAGAATCTCAACCCCGATGGTCTCAACAAGCGAAAAAGCCAATGGTGCTGGTTCTGCCGCTTACCCGGACCAAAACAATTATCTGGAATTCGATTTCTTTTAAGTGGTCTCCAAGCTAATATTGCTATTTTTCTTTTTTGCTTGAGAAAGATGCACAAAAGCTTCTGAAATGTTGATCATGTGGGAAAAAAAAAGTTATTTTCTCTCTCTCTCTCTCTCTCTCTCTCTCGCTTCTTTTAATGCTTATAGTGATCATATGTTTGATGTTGTGATACATTTTCATACCTTGTAATGCAGAAGCTAAAAATGTTGATGCTCTCCATAATGTGAATCCAGTTTCCATTCTTGGTATCTTTCTAGCACTAAAGTGCGATATCTTCATTCCTGGCAAATTAGCTAATAATCATCACAGATTCAACAAGCTAGTTGAAACATGACAATGAATTTTGAGAATTTTGATCTGGGTCCTTTTATGGTATCTTGATAATACTCGTGTTGACGTAACTTTTACAACTCTTTAAGTGTAGGTTTATCTGTTAAACATGCAAGTTATCGTATTCTCGTTTAAATTCACAAGTCCATCGTAACTTATACGACCTCATGTTTGAAGTTTACAAATTTCAATGTAAAATGTACGAATTATTATATTCCCGGCACCAATGTCAAGAATTCTTATCCAGCTCCATAAAAGTTCACTTTTGATTTCGGTTAGCTTAGGGGTCACTCTTGGTGGATGTTCGTGCTAGTAGAGTAACATATTATCACGCATACCTTTCTTGGCCGGCTTATTTGTCATTGGTCCTTAACCTTACACATCTATTGCATTTCCATCCCTATGCTTGTCTTTTTATCGCATTCAAGTCCTCAACATTACTATTTGGTAGCACGGGGTCTTTTTCCACTTGTTGTCTAGCCACTTTTCTTCCCATGTTAAAAGGTCATCATGTACAGCCACGTGCACCCGTGGCAAGGGACAATTTGGAGAAAAACAGAAAAACACTTGTGCACACTGATTGTGTCTAATCTTTACTAGTGTTGCAAATTAGATCCCAAACTTTTTTCCGTTGCCATTTGAATTCCTAATTTCACTTTTCTGTTCCAATCATGTCCACTTCCATCGCGAGACATGTAGAGCTCGTGGAGACCGGCTTTCGGGGGTCGCTAGTGTATTGATCTTTCGATTATGCTGTATTTCAGGGTCATTCTCTTTAGATAATAATTTCTACTAGTCACTCTTAAAACAGAGTCATGGATGCGAACATAAAAAAAAAGTGACTTATAGCAAGGACAAGATTGTAATAGAAGCGGAATGTTAGAATTGTTCTCAAAGAAAAAAAAGATAAGGGTCAATTTGTGACTCGGGAAAAGGTTAGGAACCATTGGCACAAATAAACATTTTGTTTTTACCGAAATAACGTTAAAGGGGCATGTCGCAAAACATGTAAAACCGAAGTTGGACAAAAAAAGAAAAGAAAATGCGGAACATGGTGCAACAAAATAGTAACGTTAAGGACTTCTTCCAAAAAAAAAAAAAAGCATAGGGAAGGGACTAAAGGCGCAAATCAACCATGCTCGGCCTTTTGCCTGCGAACAATTTTGAGATGCCAAGTTTTACTTTGAATGAAGGTCATCTGGCTCCTAGAGAAATCTCTTTAAACTTGAATTTCGATTCCTTTTTTCTTCTAAATTGTATGTTGGATGAATTAGTCTTCCCAATGTTTGGTTTTGCCTTTGGTCACTCGTTCAAACTTCAAAGGAAAAGTCACTTTCATGGAAAATGATATGTCGGCCTTGGAAAATAACCATCTATGTCATTTATTTGCTGCCCTCCAAATTAAGCAGAATGTTATTTAGGATCACAATATATTCTTCTCAAAAGTCTAAAAAATTGTAGAAAAATATTCTCTTTCAAGAAATATATATATATAGTCAAAATATTAATAAATTTGTTAAGTTGGTTTGGATGATGGTAATCGTTTCCCTTAATTAGAATTTATGGTGGTGAATATTTTCTCCGTTATATGTTATGACAACTTTTTTTTTGGTGAATAAATGACAACTTTCTTTTTTGTTCTTTAAATGATTGTCCACTTTTTTTTTCTGAAGACAATTATTGTTTGCACATAAATCTTGTGGTGCCAAACGCCAATTAAAATCTTTCCAAGATTTTCGCCAATTAAACCATTGGTTAAAACATCACTATTATAAGTTAGAAAAAGCTCAAGAAAGGTAAGGTATATACTTTGTGGTCCTTTGCATGTGATCATATATATGCTTGGTTTCAAATATACGGAGACCTTTTTATTTTGTTTGCAATATTTTTTCTCACATTTTCCTTTTGCTATTTTGGAATTTTAAACAATTTGCATATCATTATTCATATTTAACTAATTTAAACTTAGTTGTCACGCCATTATTTGGAAGTTATTATTTATTGGACATTAAACTTTTTTATTCGTTTTTTTGTTAAATTTTTGAGATTGTTGATTTTTCCCATGTTCCAAAATATGCTTTTTTGATTAAATTGATTAAATAAATTATGAATCTGGATCTAGATTCATGTTCTTTCCTTTTCCCATCAGGAAAGAAATCCTAGAAATATATGCCATTTGGACCATGTTATATCTTAAGATCAAGCCCCCAGTGTCCAACTGACAAAACATACAGCTTTATGTAACTATCATTAGTCTGAATAATTGACTATTCTGCTAAGAGTCCCCACCCAAAAACATGTTAAACAAAGAAAAGATTTCTTGCACAGGTACTGAAATAATATTCTATACGTAGATATACGTTTTTAAGCTGTTAAAATTGCAAATAAAAATAATTTTAACAAGATTTAATGGTTTAAAAACATACAATACGGATGGAATATCCATTAGAGAAGGACCAATAAAGAGGAAGAGTAACACACTAAGATTAGGGCTACACCATCTTACTTCAATAATGCACTTATTTCATTTCTACAATTTGAAGAGCAGTATTGAATTACTTGAGCATCTTACATGTGAAATGACATAAAATATTGTCACTTCTTGTCATGAGTCTCATGACGTTTGTCTTTCCTTGATTAGTTTTATTAGAGTAGCAAATCTACATTATGTAATATGACTTTTAATAAACCCAAAGCAAACAGACCACAAAATTGATGGCAAAGTACACAAATAAGAAATTCATAGATTCAATAAAAATCGGATAACTTTCAAGATGTTTTTTTAGAGGACTTTAGACCGTTTAAATAATGAATTAGAATGAAAATATTATAGCCAAATGAGAAAAAAACATGCTAAAATAGTGGTCAAAATGGCCATCAAACAACCGTTTAACAAGGGAAAAGAAGGGAAATAAAAAGCTTCAGATTGACTTTCAACTAGAAATGTTAGATTTAAATGCAAAAAAACAAATACCCATTACACAAGAGAGGAAATATCACTTTCCATCTTCAACTTAAGAGAGAGAGAGAGGATCCATGTTCAACGATCAAGCTTATTTAGCATCCATGCATGATATGAAAAAGGATATCACCAAATTTGGTCCCATTCGATTTACTTTAGATATGGCCAATAAAAGTTTGCAAGAACCCCTCTTTGAAAAGTGCAAGATTCTTGTTGTTGGATTCCACCGAATTGATCAGCTATTTTTTCTTTTTCTTTTTTGTGTTGAAAATTAGACATACTTTTCTTTACGTGCTGGGGTTTTCTTGCACCCCATCTTTTCTTTTCGTTTTCTTTTTTCTTTCTCTTTTTGCACCAATCTCCTCTTGACTCATAGTAGATTGGCGGATTGTGCTGGAATTGTTCAAGTGTAAATAGAAGAAGAATTATAGAGACACAGTTGCGCAATCTTCCTATTTTGTACCTTGTACGGTTTCCACCTTGCATAACTTGATCCGCAGCCTTCCTACCTTGCATTCCTAGTATGTTTGCCTGCGTGATTTTCGCGGGGAGTGCTTTTTTTGGTTTGACACTGTTGTCTTTTACACTTCTCACACATTTGTAATTTGTCTCCTAAATTTTAGTTTTGACAAGTTGTCTCAGAAACTTATAAATATGTAACAAATCACCCCTCATTGATTGCAATGTCAAGTTTTTGACTAAAATTGACATATAATTTTTACATGTGTCATTAATTAAGAGTATAAAGGGTTTTTTCATATAAATATTAATCCAAATTTATATTCAAAATAAAGTTAATTCAAAATTTCCTACTTCAATGAAAACTTAACTAAAGATATTAATCACAATAAATTTGAATTTAAATATACATAAATTATCATTCATATCAATAACCGACTAATAATAAGCAACTTACATGTTAATTTCAACAAAAAACTAGAACGGCTATCAATAGGGTGTAATTTGCCACAACTAACAAGCTCAAGGGCAACTTGTAAAAATTAAGTTGAGGGGGCATATTGTAGATGTGCAATAAGTTCAAGAGGTAATAGTATCAAATACCCTTTTTTAAATTAATTTCATTAGCTATACCAGTTATTCTCAAAAGCAGACATTAAAGGTTGTCATTTAATGTACAAATGTGGAAAATGTAATTACAAAATAATCTCATTATTTTCCGTTTCCGTCATCTTCCCAAAATACTTTGTTTTGTATTATTCTCTGTGCTTTTCCTATTTTGCTTGGTATATAAACACTTGCAGGCTAGTTATATCCTGAAAGTAATTTATTTTGTAAACCGGTAAGCAATCTTAACCAAGACATGACAAATAAAGCGTTAAGGAAAGCGTATTTTGTGTGCATTTCGTCTTAATTCCACATTTTTAACAGTTTGTTTGTTAGAAAAAAGGATTAGTTATATAATCAGGTTGGTATAACAGCCATACTAAAACCTCGGACGCATGTTAAGAGAAAATCTTTTTCAGGGATTAGATTTTGGAAATTATGACTAACATTAATTGTCAGAAGGAGAATTTAGAGGGAAAACAGTGGTTGTTGGTAATTTGGTAACTATAGCCGGATTGTTTCAGCACAATAGTTCATTTTGTAACGATATAAATGACAATATATGCAATAAAAATTTTCCTTTTAGCTTTTTTTTCTTGTTTACTAGTTGAATTTCACGTACCATGCATGTGGGAAGCTCGTTTTGTAGGCTCCATCTATATATCAAGCTTTAATTATTATGTAGTTAAAAAGAAATATATTAAAAAGGAATGACACTATAAAGGATCTTTAACAGACTGAAAATTAAAAAAAGATATAAAAAATTTAGGCATGGACACACCTAAAAGAAATTAAGGAAATAAGAGTCAAGAAAGGCAAAAACACATTTCAATCCCCTAACATGAACAAATTAGAGAGAATGCATTATTAGTTAAAAAAAATAAAAGGATGATGTGAGAAAACTTTAAAAAAAAAGAAGAAGAAGAAGACATTTTAGGGAGAAGAAAATGATGTAATTGGCTAATTAGAAAAACCAAACAATGTATTTTAACAGAAGTAAGTGAGAGAAAAAGAAGTATTGTAAAATAATCAGGGGCACATCCGAAATAAGCTCTTTTGATAAAAGGCAAAACGACAAAGCAACAAAAAAGCAAAAGAAAAACAAAAGTCAGTATAATCAAAAGGCAAAAAATAAAAAATAAGAAAAAAATATTTTGCCAAAAGAAAGTGGTATATTTAAATGAAGTAATCATATAGGAATAATTAATTTTTTTGATGATATATTACAAGGAAAAAATAAGTTTGTGAAGGAAAAGCTAAAATAAAAAAAAAACGAAAGAAATATATTCTTTTTAAAATAAATGAGACAAATTAAAAAGTGAAAAGAAAAAAAAAGAAAGAAAGAGGGGGAATCATCCCCCGTCAAGAAAGCGCCCTTGATGTGTTGTTAAGATAATCGGCATCTTATTTTAATCGAGTACTTCCATGTTATTTTAAAATATCATAGCTAGTTCATTTTAATTTCAATTGAAATGAGTTTTTTTTTTTTTCTATATATTTAGACCAAAAAGAGGAACAAGCTCTACCCATACAGCCTCTAAAATTCTGCCCTTTTTATTGAGGTTGTGTAAAATTTATCTATTTCTATGAAGAATTGTTTTAAACAAATAATTGTTTAAAAGTAAAACTTATATTAGTATTTTGAAGTTTGAGTTTTATAAAGATAGAAGAGAGAGAGAGAGAAAAAGCAAAGAACAACAAAAGATATATTAATAAGATCTAACAAAACCTCAATAAATTGGTAGAATTTCATGGGCAATATAGATAAAGATTTGTTCCTAAAAAGAATCGTCTCAATCATAGTTGAAAGGAGAAGTGAAGACCTTTTAAAGCTTGAGTTTTTATATAAGTTAAAGAGAAAGAAAAACCAAAGAGCAACCAAATTCATGCTGCAGGAACATTACAAAATCTCGATAAAAAGACAGAATGTCATAAGTTAAATGGACGAAGATTTGTTCCTCTTTTGGAGCAGAATATCTTGAAAGAATAATCATACCAGTAAAAGGTTGAAACAAGGAAGTTATAGCATCTTAAAACTTGAGTTTTCATAGAGACACAGAGAGAGAAAATAAAAAGGCCAGTAGATATGAGTTACGAGAAAGTATGATCTTATATACCTGTTAGTTACTACCTCTTTAAGTACATTTTACTACCTAGTAATTACCGGTTTTACATCTGACACAAGTAATGTGTCAAATCAATATTCCTATACTATTACAAACCATTCAAATGAATATCTACGATTGAGATGTTTCAAAACTTCAAATAGTACAATGTTGTATTGTAGAAACATTCTATATAATTTATACCTAGTAGGCTTAATTATTTATTAATTTATTTTTTAAAAAAAGACTATAAAGCTATCTTTTAAATTTAAAACTTATTTTAATTTTATTATTTGTAGATTTTGTTGAAAAAAAAAAAGAAAAGGTAAAGATAGTCTTAATTAAACTAAATTTATTTCTAAAAAAGTTCTTAAGAAAGAATTTTAAAAAGTATTTTAATATTTAAAAACATAAAAATTAAGACTTTTTTTTTAAATTTTGAGGCTTTGTTTTAGGTATATTTTATATTTTGAATGTAAAAAATATTTTTCATAAATTATTTAAGAGTAATTATATCGTAATTTGTTCAATTTTCTTTATTTTATGAAGCAGATAAGGGATGAAATTAAAATAAGTTTTTTTTTTCAATTCAAATAATACATTTGTAGTTTTTGAACGTCAAATGACAAATTGAGATATAACTAAAACTAAAAAATATAATTATATAAGTAACCCTAAAAAACAGGAATTATTTACATTAGGTAGAACTTTAATGAATTTAAAACTTGAACTTTTGTAAGATTGTTTCTCTCTTTCTCTTCTCTTTGCCATTGTATCTCCATCTTTGCATAGTCTGGGGTGCAACCGTGCGTGGAAAGAAGAAAAATGGCCTTGAGAAAGAGAACTGATCTCCCTCCAAACGCCAAAACCAAGTGCTCTTCTTCAAAACACACTCCTTTTGCCGATTAACCAAGCCCCCAGAACTTAATCCTAAGTAATCCATTTGTTTTCTAATTCTCTTTCTTTTGTCTCTCATTTGTAATTTTTGTACAGAACCATTTTTTGTCTAGGGTTTTAGGTAGCAAAAAGCCCAATTGTTAATTGTGTTTGAAAATGTTGACATTACGTGTGTCACAACCTGCTTTTTCGAGCTGTGATAAAACTCTTTCTTACTTATTTTAGGGCAAAAATTTAGGAAATTTTTTTTTCTTTTATACAAATACTGTACATATATTGGTTTAATAACTTTTGAGATACAAACATATACTTGTGTTTACATAATCATCCTTCTTTTACAATATAGCTTATCAAACATTACTTTCAAAATATTTTAAAACACCATACAGCGGAAAAAATACTGTGGTAGAAACCATACCCAGTCTGCACACATCATCCGTCCTCCAGCTCATCATTATGATTTATTCTGGCATTTTCGTCGGAATACCTACAGCATGAAAAACTTAATGAGCTAACGCCCAGTAAGTCCCATATAAACCCACATGCACATTCAATAAAATGCATGATCACATTATGCTTTCTTATAATCTTTCTTTATCATTATCATTTCTTATCTTTAACTAGGGCCCAAGTATTCGTACCATTGCGCACTTAGGTCTTACGTAGCACTGTGACCATCATGTAATCCTTAAACTCCCCTTGAGTCAGGAGTCGGTACGACACTTTTCTTAACTTTTGGTGATTCATTTACCAATTCACTTATTATGGTTATCATACCATGCATGAAGTGATGATTACATGTTATACATAACATAATCTACATAAATGCTTTTGTACGATATAGTACACACAGGTACACATTAATATACGTACAAGTATATAGCATAATATACTCACAGGTACTTAACATAAAATATACACACTGGTACACATTAATATACGCACATGTATATATAGCATAATGTACTCACAGGTACTTAACATAAAATATACACACTGGTATACATTAATATACGCACATGTATATATAGCATAATATACTCACAGGTACTTAACATAAAATATACACAATGGTACATATTATCATATACACTCAGGTATGTGTTATTATATACTCTCAGGTATATATATATTCCATATACTCACAAGTATACCCTTTCATTTTTATAAATACTTATGTCATTGCATACATACACATTTTACACTCTAAGCCTACAATTTCATACTGTAGGTAGGATGGGTACTTACTTAATGCAAATGTCGGGCAATTTAACCTCGATATCCCTTCTCCTAGACTCTTAGGATCCTGTTAGCCAATTACAAAGCCATTAGCCAAATTTTACTAATGTTTCAATACGAAACATTTGTTAGTTAATAAATTGAGTTGCATTACTATGCACAACTCTAAAACCATTGGTTTTTTTCTTATTTCTATCTAACTTCACCCTATCGTTTCTAACGAAGGGCGGAGAACCTTTCTAGTTGTTTTCTTATCCCATTGGAAACATTTCAAAGCGGTTCGGGTTATTTGGGCAAAAATGACAATTTCGTTATTCTTACGAAAATAACCACTATACTAATTTTAAAATAACACCCTAGTGGGTCAAATCTCTTTATTTCTCAATTATGCCCCATTTTCATTAAACTTTGAGGTTTAGTCCCTGAACTGAAAGATTTTGACGATTTTACCCCCGAGACTAAAATTTACTTCTTTGCATCAGAATTTTCTATTTTTCTCAAGGATCATTTTTGCTGAAAGTACCATATTCAAAATCCTTTGAGAAATGACGTTTTTGCCCTTTTTAAAATTTTTCACAACTTTCATAAATTCTTTAAAAAATCAAAATCTCACCAACGATTCAGTTTTTTGACGAACCAGTCTGCGATGCCTAACAGTTTCATCGAGATCTACAACTTTTGTGTTTTAAATTTTCCCAAAATCTCACTGTACAAGGGTGTTTTTGGCTATTTTCTAATTCTGCCGAGAGGAATATTTTCCTTTCAATTTACTCCATATGGCATTTTTACAAAAATCCGTTTCAAACTTACAATTCTAATCACCCACTTATTTATATCACAATTTTACAATTAATCGTGACATAAATTTTATTTTATGGATATTATTTACAAATTTTTGAGTAATTAAACTTATAAAATTTGCATTCGGCAATATCCAACATTGCATCACATTTGCCATATAATTTACAATCAATACCGTTTATTCCTACTTTATTGTAATTTTTACAAAAATTCACATTTTTAAAAGTAAATTCATTAATTAAACCTAATTAAATAGTTAAGTTTTATTAATGAATATTTTTCTCGGTCATTACACCGTGTCACCATTGGCGTTAGGGTTGTGAATTGGACGTATATGGAGACGAAAGAAGAAGAAATAAAAGAGAGAAAGTATAACACTCATGTGACTATAACATATCATTTTTTATTTACTTTTTACCAAATTCTTGATAAAAGGGACTTAAATGAGGCAATATTATAGACGAGACTAGTTGCAAAATAGTACAAAAACGAGATTCACTTCCAAATTTAGGTTCGAAAATGAGACTAACCCCAAGTAAGAGCATTATTCCTTCTCAGTTCCATTGTCCATAATAAGTTTGGTTTTAATTTTATAATGTGCCATACATACATACATATATATATATATATATATTTGTGGTGAGTATAATTTTTCCTCCTTTTTTCAACCAAAAATGAAATCAATGAACCAGAACTTTATCGCTTGAACTTCATTGTCATGAACTAAAAACAATACTATTAAAAACACACAAGAATTTCACTAATTTTATCTTGTCCTCTAAATTCAACTGATCAGATGTCACCAAGTAGTCCGATCTGATAAAGAATGAGTGGAAGAGGAAACTGCCGTGAACTTTTTTTTTTTTTTTTGCCTTTTGATCTTTAGTGGTATGGGACCCATGGGAATTTGTCTCAAGACTATAGAAAATTGAGCGGTGAAAATCACATCCCAAACTTTAGCTTTGTTTGGTTCATTAATTCGAAATGTATAGTTTGAACTTTTTTATTTGAAAAGTGTGGTTTGAAAAATGAGTTTAAGAAAATGTGTTCTGAATTTGAGGTCTTCTTTTAGCTCAAACTGTCAAATCAAGATTTCAAAGTAGGATTCCCTCTTCTTTTTCAAACACTAGCTCATAAAAAATTTTAGTTAAAACCACTTGAATTGTTAAAACAAAAGACCCCTTAAAGAAAATAAGAAAACTCCACAAAGAAAGGAAGCAATTTAATGAAATGAAAAGAAAGGAAAAGAACAACCTAGTGGACACATGGGAACATTCTTGCCACATTGATATTCTACAAAATGGCAAGCAATGCAAAGTGCAGCATCTACTTGTTTTGGAATAATTGGTCAGCTTAAATTGTCTGCTTTGGCTAATTTTGAATTAATTTAACTGTAATGAGAGTGACTTAAGAATAAAAAATAGATGTTCAAAGCAGATTAAGAGATCTAGGGGAATAAAAAGAAGAGAAAGGAATAAGGTAACACCACGTGGAACCTTTTCACAACTTTAAAAATACTATAAGATTGAATTTAAAAATAAAAAGAAAAGAAAAGAAAAGTCCATGACTTAAAAAAAGAAAAGAAAAGAAAAGAAAAAATAAAATAACAAGAAGAAGAATTGAAAAGCTCATCGAGTTAGATGTTACAGTCAAATATTGCAGCTTTTACCAGTATGAATGGCGCCTTTAAATTAATTTGATTCGTTTTTTTTTAATTAAATTAAATTAATTTAAGTTAGTTGTTCTTGCCAACGCACATGACACCATCAAAATTGATTAATTTCCGCTGAAAATTTTTCAAATTTTTGAGCTTTTTTCTTTTCCTTTTGCTTTTTTAACCTCTTTTTTTCTTTCTTTCGTTTTCTATTATCTGGATTTTTTTTTTTCCTTTCTTAAGTTTTTTCCCCTTTGGTTGCAATTGTTGGTTAATAGTCATGGTAAGATAAGGAAAACTGGTAAAAGGCATTGGATGTGTGAAACCACACAAGGCTTACCTTTTCATCACTTTTGAACAAAACCTTAATTTGTAAGAAATACTTTTTAAAGGGACAAAATGGGTAAGAAATCTTTTAGAGATGAAATAGAAGTTGAAGATAAAAATTGTAATCTTCATCTTCAAGCTTGAGAGTCAATGCCAAATAATTATTGCTTTTTCTTTTTTTAGAAAAAAAAATCTTCTAGGACTATAACTATAAAATTTACCCTCAAAAAGAGATTCAAGCAATAATTGGAATATTTAAAAAATTAGTAATATGTAGTAACACCTCAAAAAAAAAAAATAGTACGTAGTAAGAATTACATTTTCAGAAAAAATAAATCCCACTTAATTGGTTAATTCTCAAATTAGGGAAAAAAAAGTTCAAGGGCCTATTAACCAAATAAAAAGTCATTTAGAGTAAAAATATAAAACAAAAAAGTGACATTTCATCTCAAATGTTAAAATATAACTTCCAAACAAAAATTTACCAAAAACTTAGTTGGTGCATAGCTTTCCCATTAGTTAATACATCCTTGAAAACTATGAGAAGGATCTTTTATGGCCCATTTATAGGCTTTAGTTATTTCTTTGTTCATAAAATTTTGCAATTCTATATTTGAAAAAAAAAATAAAAAATTAAGATGATTGTAGGCGTGTTAATTCTCAACCAAGTAATAAGTGGGCCCACATACTTTGTTCAATGGTATTTTGATCTAATTTTTAACCACTAGATTATTAAAAACCCACTAGTAATAAATAAAACCAAAATTGTATTATAAAATTAATAAAAAAACCATTCAACTCTCAGACTACCTTTATGTTTGTTTTATTCTTTTATCAGTTTCCTTATCAATAGCCCCTTTTTTTTTCTATTTTTAACCGCAAAATTCCAGGACAAAAAACAAAAGATTTATCTTACAACAGATAACAAAAAAGCCTTAAAAAAATAAAAAAATAAAAAAGAAGCTTTATTCACACACCGAATTTTTTTATTTTTTATTTTTTTATAGGGGCACCTCCCAAATCTCCCTCTCTCTGTCTCAAATGTTTCTCTCCCTCTAAATCTCTCTCTCTCTCTCTCTCTCTTACAGTAATGTATGGGCGTGTTTAAAAGTTTGTCATTTTAGAGCTCTGCATAAGTGGGAGATAAGAGAGGATCAGAGATTTCAAAGCAGACCCAGTTTAGTTGTCTCACGGTTTCAGCTGATTCTCTCACTTGATTCATCAAATATACCAAAAAGAGGAAATGGGTCTTGTAAATCAGGAGGCGATCAGGCAGTTTCGGTTGTTAATGGAGGAAGGTTTGATTTTAAAAAATAAAAAAGAGCGCCCGATCTTCTTTGATCTAAAATTGCTTAACTTTTTACTTTTTTTGGTTTTTTTTCCTCTCTGGATTTTGCAGTGGACGAGCCATTGAAGAACACATTACAGGTTAGACCTTCTTTTAGCCCTTGAGATTTGTTTGATCTGGTCTCTCTATGGATGCTGAGACAAAAATTAATTTGAAGAAAGATGATTTTATCACTAAATGACTGGCAACTTTAAAAATAAAAAAAACTTTTATGGAGTTGAGTATTGACTTAGCCATTTTAACTTAATATTTGATTCATTAAATCTTTTCTTTTTGCTTCTCATTTTGTTTGCAACAACCCAAAATGGTTTTCTTATTGTTGTATTAGTCTTTTATGGAGCTGAATGGAACTTAATCATTTAACTTGCTTTTGATTCCTTAAAATTTCATTTTTGCTTGTCAATTAGTTTTGCGACAAACCCAAGATGTTATTTTTCTTTGTATTAGTGGAAATTGAATTCACATGTGAAAAATGAAAGGGCTATAATTGATTTTCTTTTTCTTTTTCTTTTTGCAAAAGATTATCTGGGTTTGTACTGCCTAATTAGCTCAAAAGTCGATTGGCTGTAGGTCTTTACTTTTTGACTTTGTGAAAGAGTTCCTCTTGGTAGGGCAGTTGTTCTAGAATTAAATGATAATAAAGATTTTGGCTGGTTGCAAGTTATGACAAATCTTGCTTCTTGGGTTTTTATTTGTTTTTAAGATGCATTCTTAATTAAGGGTACTTTTATGGAAGGAGTTGTTCTTTTTCACCATATCGGTAGGAATTGGTCTTTTTAGCTATTGGATCTATTTCTGCGGCATAAATTGTGAATGGGAGCAGTTATATGTCACACGCTATAAATTTTTAATGTGGACACTCAGTAGGTTAGACCGTTAAAAAATTAATCCAACAATTACAACAACAAATCCTACCGATAGTGACAAATAACAATTTCTACCGTAAAAATCCTCCTTAATTGAAGGATTTTTTTTACGATATATTGTTTTAGTTTGGATAAATTATTTATTTACTAAAGCGTCTATTGATCTCCAGAATGTTCATCAAGGGTATCCTACAGAAACATTGGTACGGTTTCTTAAAGCGAGAGACTGGAACGTTAACAAAGCACATAAAATGGTATATTTTGAGTCAATAATTTACTAAAACTTGCTAACATTTCACAAAGATCACATTTATACATGGCCTTTGTGATGTTTTACTAACAGCTAAACTGTTTCAGTTGATTGATTGTCTGCAATGGAGGATACAAAACGAGATCGACAATATATTGTCGGTGAGTGAAATAATATGATAAACATAGTAGTATCTCTAGATTGAAAAGCGTTTAGTACTTTTAGAACCATTCTGCAAAATAACTCTGCATAAATGTGATAATTGAATATTTATCGACTTCTACAGAAACCTATCATTCCTGCCGATTTGTATAGAGCTGTTCGAGACTCTCAGCTTGTGGGATTGTCTGGTTACTCAAAAGAGGTACTCCATTCTTTTACACAAATTTTATTGTGATTTCAATCCATATCATTGTTGTCTTGCCATGGCCATATTGTCCTAGAAAGTGGGCAACAAGTATTTCGTTTCATTGAGACATGTAAACATGTTGCTCCTTCGTGGCCAAAAATATGATTTCAATGACGAGAAGTTGATGCATTTCGATAATTAATAAAATTTTGCATCCAAACTTATGGTGTTCTTCATTTTCGTGGTAATTCTTTTAGGGTGTACCTGTCATTGCTGTTGGCGTTGGGCTTAGCACATTTGACAAAGCATCTGTAAGGACCTTATACTTTACATGCTCGTTAATTTACTTGTGAAAAAGAAAAAAAAAAAAACACGTATCAAGATTAGCAACCTCTGACTTGACATGCATTTATGACAAACGTTTAGGTTTTTTTCACTGGTGGACCCCATTACCGGTCTTTGGCAACTTGGACCTTGAACTTTTAGTTTTAGAAAATAGGATCCAGAATTTGAAAATCCGTTGCAACTATGAATCAATAGCCAAAGGACATCAACATGGATAAATTACCCTGGGATTCTTGCACAAAAATGTACTCAAACTTTTTGTAGATTAGCAAGTTAGATGCTGACAATTAATTGACGTCCGTTATTGATTGGATTGTGTTGCCAAGGATCGTCAAATTTAGGGTCCTAAATGCCTAAATTGAAGTTTGGAGTTCAACTAGCAAATGAGGAAAAAAAAAAAAAAAAAAGCAAGAGAAAAAGGGTCACTGGTGCAATTTACTTGCACGTTGTAATTCTCATTATTGGTTCTCAATAATGCTCCAATACGCCTTTGTGTCTTTGAGTGTGAGGCTGGAATTTGTTCTCATGATATTAGCTTTTGTAACATCTGTTCTTTAGGTAAATTACTATGTGCAGTCACACATTCAAATGAATGAATATAGAGATCGTGTAATTTTGGTAAGTGTTTTAGATTGCTATATAACCTTCCTTCCAAATAACTTTTCCATAGCCTCGGTCTTTTGTTCTCTTTTAGCCTCATTTTCCATTCCTGTTTTCAGCCTTCTGCAACACGGAAGCACGGGCAGCATATCGGTACCTGTCTGAAGGTTTTGGACATGACTGGTCTGAAGCTTTCGGCACTTAACCAAATAAAGGTACTGTTTTTGTATGTCATTTGTTTCCAATTTTCTCTGTCAACCACATTGAAAGTTGTCATTCAACTCTTATTAACGATGTGCGCAGGCACTTAAATAATGAATCCTATACTCTATGACCAATTCCTGTCGTAGGCTCAAAAAAGAATTCCTTGCACTGAACATTTTATCAAGTAAAAGTAACGTACTCTCTACATTTTGACCATTGAGAAAGAAAGTATACGGTTTTTCATTTTGGGCTTCTCAAGAACAAGCAGTGAATAATGCTCATCTCCCTTTGATCACATGTTTGAAGGATTAAGGAATTCACCTTGTGTAGATTTTTGAAATTATCAGAAGTGGAATTTTGTGTTTCCTTATGATTTTGGCTACTTGACTACCTTTTCTTATCGTCTGTTTGTAATTGTTTTTCGCATGTTTCCCACTAACTTCTTGGGAAATCTCTTATTTTGCGATGAGCAATTCGCTCGCAATTTTTGCGTCCTTCAACTATGATTGACAGCCAAAAATTTGAAATGTTGATGCAGCTTTTGACAGTTGTATCTACAATAGATGACTTGAATTACCCAGAAAAGACAGATACATACTATATTGTCAATGTACCATACATATTTTCAGCATGTTGGAAGGTTTGTACTTGACTATGAGAGGATAGTGTTTTTCCTTTTATCTTTTTTGTTTTTTTTTTATTTATTTTTTATTTTTTCTTTCTTGCTGAGAGCCTAATGTTGAACTGTTTGCAGGTCGTAAAGCCTCTATTACAGGAAAGGACAAGGAGAAAAATTCAGGTTCTTCAGGGTTGTGGGAGGGATGAGTTGTTGAAAGTAAGCATGTTTTTCTTTAGAATAACATTAGGTTATTCTTCTTGTATTCATCAAATTTTTTTCCTCTAATTGGTGGATTTGACCTGAAAACTTGCATGCAGATAATGGATTATGCATCTCTCCCACACTTTTGTAAAAAGGAAGGATCCGGATCTTCCCGGCATTCTGGCAACAGGCTCAGCGAAAATTGTTTCTCCTTTGATCACCCCTTCCATCAAGAACTCTACAACTACGTCAAGCAACAAGCCGACGCCATGGAGTCCATTGCACCAATCAAAGAGGGGTCCTTTCATGTGAATTTCCCCGAGCCAGACCCAGAAGACGCTAAGATTGCAACGACCATTGAATCCGAGTTCCACAAGTTTGAAAATCAGAATGGACTCACCAAGTCGATAAATGGTTTAAAAGTTTGATGGCACCGGAAACTTCGAAATGGTGGCGAGTAATGCATCCATTCCACGGGCTGACGTTGATACCAAAGCCGCACTACAGGCAGATTCCCAAAGATACTCTAAAGCCGTTATAGAGACGGATGGAGAGTTCCTTGATCACGGATGTAATAGTGTTTGCTTGCATCAGCTCGATGCGGGTTTTTATAGGACAATACTATTCTTTTTGTTTGAAGGTGAACAATACCACTTCCATCTAGGGTGGATGATCATCATATATCCCTGTGTTAGAGCATATAGGATAAAACAATGGAGCAAACTTCTGCTCCTTCACAAGCTAATTGCTGCTTCTGACTAATCTAACCTAGCTAACCCAATTTATAAACCTTTCACTACTTGAGCTATCAAATGCACTTGACTCATTTTAAACTTACTATAAGACGGCTTATTATTTTGTTCATGGGGGAGTTGTGATCAAGACCGTTAAAAATTGTGTTCCCAAAGGTTTTATTGATTCGTGGTTATAGACATGCCCAAACGGTAAATCTTAGCCTGGTAAATCTAGTGGCCTAAAATCTAGTGGTAAATCTAGGATTTCTCTCTATTTTGAGAAACCCTGGTAAATCTAGTAGTAAACTAAAACCCGAACTCTATTTTAAGAAGCCCTGGCCTAAAATTTGTATTCTAATGAAAGAAGTTTTTGGTAAAAAGCATAGCAGAATGAGCATGGTATTGATTCGGTAACCACTTGTTGATTAACCAATAAATGGATTGCATAGTAACTTTTGAGTTTTCTATTTGTGGGGTATTTCTACTGGTTGTGAAAAAATATACAAAATTAACTCATCTGATAAAATTTGACTGTTCAAATAGTTCACTATTAGTATGATAATTTTTTTATGAACAACCCATAATTTTAACTTTTTATACTAAGTGAGTTTTTTTTTTTTAATTTATCGACGGTGTTCAAAAGAATGCTACATCAATTGACATCATAAGAGAAAATGACAACTCAAAAATTAATACAAAAATTGAGAATAGAGTTAATTTCTTTTTTATACCTAATTAAAGAATTCTCGATAAGCTTTTGGACTCAACGAGTAGTTTTTCAATTAAATTCAACTTAATGGGATGCAATAGAAACTGGGTTACAATAGTTGTGCGTTTTCTCTCTCTCTCTCTCTCTCTCTCTCTCTTAATGTTTTCTCATTCATTTGACTTGGTTTTACATTCTTTTGTTAAAAGGCAATTCTTTAGGAAGGCCACCCTATGTAAAAAACAAGGCATTTCACGTAGTAATAAATAATAAATAAAAATATTACGAAAACAAGAAACTTGTGAAAACAAGAATCAGATTGGACTAAATACATATTGGGTAAACATTCATGTATGCACAAGCAACAAACTTAAAAGCAAAATAGAAGAGAATACATTCCAAATACATCCAAAAACCCCAGCGCACCTGCTACAACATTTGATCAAGCAATGATATCCTTCAGCTTTGGAGGTTATCCCAACTGTTTGTAGCAGCTATAAGCAACAGCGACTGATAGAGCAGCACAGGCGACGGCTAAAGCTGCATACGTATCTTCCCGCTCCCAGCTATCCAACCACGTTGGCATTGAGCAAACTCTGCGTGTCGACGACCCTTTGCCACTGCTGTTTATCCGAGAGAGCAGTTTCCTCCCACTCTTTTTCTTTTCTGTGCTCACTTTCTTCACCACCTCAGTTGCTTCCGAGCTCTGTGTTTTCTCAGGTAACTCTGGGGTTTTGACAGCAAGAAGAGTTTCCATTTTCCTGCTGGCAACAGCCCATAACCTCCTCGACTTGAGATCTCAAATCAAAGATGTTTGAAAGACTATTCGTCTCTGTTTCAACATGCCTGTTTGCTTCCTTTCCTACATTTGTGTCGCCATTCATCTGCAGCCTCCGTTTTTGGGATTCCCTTTGTTCTTCCTCTGATGCACCCATCTGACCCCTGAAGTCAACATCCGTATATTCCATCAATGTCTCTATGTCTCTACCATTACGTTAGCAAAACATGCTAGAAACCGGTATATGTTAAGAAAGAAATTTCTGCAATTGTAAGAGCATTCATTTTGATCATCTGTTCTTCAACTCTACAGGAATTGAATGGCGTGCATGCCAATACTTTTTTTATTCTTTTTTTTTAATACTAGAATAATATACGTAGTCCACTAACTCTGTTTAAAGAAACGAAAAAGATCCTTTTTAACAAACAATGAGAACTTGTTAATGAAATGTCAAATTAGTAGTACTCGTAGGTAATGTTATTTTAACCGTTGGATTAACTTTTTAGTGGTCTGATCTATGACAATTTTACGTCACACGTTGCAAATTTTTAACGTGAGCACTTATCAGCTCGTTAAAAAATTAATCGAATAGTTAAAATAACAGCACCTATCGGTAGGACAAAAATGTCTATCCCACCATAAGCACTTCGCAATTGTAACTTGCATTCTAAACGAGCTTCCTTCCAAGTATTGATGGGACATATTTCAAGGACTGAAAAAAATTTAAGCTAGCTACTCTGACAGCCAAACGACGAATCATTAGGTTTTAGAGACTTCGAACCTACCTCCAGAGACTGTCAATAATTTCACCTTTCCCAATATGTAGCTCAAGCAATGCAGTTACATCATCTGGAGTAACATATCCATACCTTTAAAATCACAAACGATACAAAAGAATAGATCCAGTTATTCATGTGTTCTTAATAATCAGCTAACTCAAGTATCTATAGAAGGATCCTAACCGTTTACTGAAACTGAAAAGATACGACGGGAAAAAAGTAAACCAAGAAATGAATCGAGATATAAAAGTTTTCCCTTACCAGTGCCCGGTTACTTCTCCATTGGCATTCGGTCCAAATATAATCACATTTCCAGCATACTTATGACCCCCAATATGTGAACATGGGCTAACAGACACTTTACCAAGAAGACCATGTAATTCTATCTCGTCTCTGAATCTATTGACCAATGCCGGTCCGCAAACTCCACACCGACGATCTCTGGATCCATGACAACATACGAAAATATATGAACCTTTTAGAGGTTCTGGCGTCATAGGCAGCCATTCACTATCCTTCACAAGCACTTCTTCAACAAACGTATCGACATCGAAATGTGTCAATCTCCTGCAAATTTTATTTATATTTCCCCAAGTTTATTGTCAGCAAATGGATTGAGTTTATTTAAGTTAAAAGGGATTTCAAGGGAACATAGTGGGGGGTTTGTAAATAACCTGTATCTGACCATGTCTGGAAAAATTAACACATCCCCATTTGATGTTTCGGTTCCGTCTTGTCCCTCGCATATTGTTAATCGGGTCTACAAGAAGAAAAAGATAAAAGAGAGAATAAGGAAAGGGTAACTTAAAAAAAAAAAAATGCAGCCCAAGAGAGAGAGAAATGAATAGTCACTGACATTTTATAGCACATATACAAGTAATAAATCCAGACAACACCTGACTCCATGAGCAAACCTTTCTTAAACACAATATATAAGATTTCTGCTTTCACATTCTTCCATCAAAGAAGACAAGAATTCTTCGAGAAGGGCACGAAACTAAAGAAGTAGGTTCAGGAGAGCAAAAGCCATAAATATGAACATTAAACAAAAGGAAAAAAAAAAAAATCTAGAACAGACCAGCTGCTTTGAAAACATGAAGACTAATGTGGCGTTTGGTGTATGGGTTTAGGCTAGTTCAAACCATACAGATGGTTCAACTAGTGTTTCGTGGCAATGATAACCAAGGCTAATTCAAACCATAGAAGTGGTTTTAAACCGGCCAAAACACCCATAATCCAAACTTTGTCTCCCCTCAAGTTCACATGGTTTAGACCATTTTCTAGACCAAAAACCATTCTCATTCTCATTCTCATTTTCTTTCATAAACCATAGTTTTCTAAACACCAGTTCTCGTTTTAAACTTGATGTGATCTTTTATTATCGTTTTAAACTTTTACATTCCAAACACCAGTTCAAAACCACTGCTTAAACAATACAGTTTAAAACTCCCAGTTAAACTATAAAAGGGTATTTGCAAAATCATTTCTAACCAAACCTTTTGGTTGCTACACTATAAAGCTCTCATATGCTATAGTAATAAAAAAAAAAAAAAAGTGAGGTAAAATGTAAAGCTCTCACATGCTATAATTTTTAGTTCAAAAGTTTCAGTTCTAACCACATTTTTCAAACACCCTAAAAATTCTAAATCATACAATTTCGAACCCGCGCACCAAACAAACCCTAACTACACTTGTTATTCATTATTTCGTAGCTGATAACAGGGCAACAGGCAAGTAACACGACACGCGCAAGTAACACGACACGCCTTGATGTTTAGATTTCATACTTATAAGACTTGAAAAGAATTTAAAAGGAAAAAGGTGATATAAAGTAAGAGAATTCACATTTATCAAAGAAAAAAAAGGGGTAAGAAATCCAGTCCTTTCCGAAGTCAGCTCCCAACTTTCCATATTGATTCTTGCCATATCAGAAACTTATTTATCTTAATTTCTCTGTGGAAAAAAAATTTCATTTCTTTGACTTCACATCCTTGCCTCCAAAAATCCAAAGCCCACAAGGAAAAAAAAGGCTTTCATTTTCCACAAGTAAATTAATAAATAATCACAAATTGAAATCAGCGCAGGCATCATTTAAGCCGTAAAACTTGGTTTTTTCAACAATATCCATAAAAGATATAAAATATACAAAACTAACAAGAACTCTAGAAAAAGTAATCTATTCACAAAAGCTTCACTTATACATGACAGGAAAGTCCATTTACAACATCACTGAAAAACCAATTCATATTCCTTAAATACAAAATCAACGCACATAATCTCTACACTCCTAAATCAGTTTACCTCTTTCTTCCGACATAAAAAGCAAGTCACTTTACAGACTACTTCAAAAAAAAATCTTTCTTCATATTCCCCAAATTCAAATCCAAACGCCTAAACCACAAAAAACCCCATTCCAGCACATCCAAATTCAAGACCCAATCTTTATCCAAAAAAGAAAATTACACAAAAAAAAAAAAAAAACATTTTTCTTGATACATCAAGAAGAACCAACACTCATTTCTTCAAATTCCCCAAAACCAAAAACGAAAAGAAATTAAAAAAACCCACCCAATTCGTTAAATCCAAATTAGTCCAAATCACCCAAAAAAAAAAAAAAAAACCATCTAATTCATCAAATCCAAATTCAAGATCATATCTTTATCCACACCCCAAAAAAAAAAAAAAAAAAAATTCATCAAAACCAAATTCAAGATCAGATCTTTATCCCAAAAAACGCACAAAACACATCTTTCTTCAACAAATTCACTCCCAAAGTTAGAGAGAGAGAAAGACCTGTTTCTTGATATCAGGCTTCCTGGCGGAGACGGCGGCGGAAAGGAGTCTAGGGAGGCGGTCGAACTCGGCGGCCTCTATGCGGGAAGGCCAGACGCGGGGGTTCTTGTAGCAGAGGAACACGTGGCGGTCGTAGAGCTCGACTGTCCCCAACAGCTGCTGCCGAGCCGCCCCAAAATCCGGCCTCGAGAATCCGAACTCCAAGTCACTGCTGCTGCTGTTGCTGTTGCTTGTGTCGCCGCCGAGGATTCCGCCGCCATCGTTCTGGAAGCTTCCAGAAGCGCCGCCGTCGCGGGAGTCGTTGAGGAAGCTGTCGAGAGGGTCGGAGGAGGAGACGATGACGGGGGAGGAGGAGGAGGATATTGACATTGAGGGGTTTGGTTGATAGGTCAAGGGATCGTCTCTGTTGCTCGCGATGGACTTGGAACTTGAACTTGTTCCTATGGTATGGGAACTGGGAAGTGACGAGGTGGGGAAGAGAGATAGTTCCTAGCTATTCTTTTTTTCTTTTTCTTTTTTTCCTTTTGAGATTTCTTTGATAGATGTAGAAAAACTATCCTCGCAGTGAATATCTGTTTTTCAAACATTTAAGTTAACAGACATATTGGTTTGAGCTTACACAACTTTAATAATTATAGGATAAAGTAAAAAAAACTTATGATTTAAGGGTCTGTTTGGTTCGAGTATTTGAGTAGAATATTTGAATGAAGATTTAAATTTTTATGAGAGAAAATACTATACTAAAATAATTCAAACTTTAATAATTATAGTATAAAGTAAAAAAAATTATGATATAAAGTTTTGATATGTTATAATATTTAAATTTTATCTTTTTAGTTTAAATCAGTTTGTCAAATATCTTTAGATGTAATGGTTTGAAAATATAACTGTAGATTGAAATCCTAAGAATTTTTTTTACTTAAGATTTTGGAGCAAGGGTGCTCCACTTTTTTCAAAGTTAATAATTTGGTACTTAAATAATATTCTTTTAAGATAATAGATTTGGAATTTAGATTAAAGTTTGGACCTAAAAAAAATTGGTAATAGATTTTTCAAATATAGCCAATTTGTAGAATATTCTTAACTTTTAAAGACATAATTTTACGCCTTTTTTTTTTTTTATTGTTTTGGCAAAATTTCAAGTTCACGTGAGTTGACATGTGATATAGATTTATTAATTTTGGGCCCATTTTTATTGGTGCATTTTTTTTGTTTGGTTATTTTTTAGTTGGACTCTAACATGTGTTTGAAATATCAGTTTTAAAATTTATTAGTTACAATTATAAAAAGTATAAACTCTCGATAGCTATAATAAAAAAATTAAAAATTACTATAATATTATAATATTTAAACTTAAAACGTATGTTCTAACTAATAGCCTCAAGTTTCAAATATTTGCCATCAACCTTCGTGTCTAAAGACCAAAATTATCAAAAATGAAGTTCGGGGACTAGTTGGCTAAAAACGCGTTTAACAAGACCAATTAAAGAATTTTTTTAATGTTTTTCTTTCGAAGAATTATGTGATAATGTAGACATGCTCTAACAGTGAGACATAGTTATGAACGTCAAATCATATCATCTTGAGAAATTATATCAATTTAATTTTTTTTATACTACCGCAATTCCATTTTTCTTTTGAGAATTTTATGCTCAAGATAATTTTGGTATAATATTGGACCGTGAAAATTACCTTGAATTGAATTTTTATGAGAAAATTATGAGGTGATCTAACAGCCAAAAAAAAAAAATGAACAACACCAACAAGTATTCTTTTTATAACATAAAAATATCATTATATTGTTTTGAATGGTTAAAATTTTTTTCTATGTATAAATATAATTTTAATTCTAATGTGATTTTGATTCAATATGACCTATGACGCATAATGTGAAAAAGAATGTTACAACATGGAAAAAGAAAAAAAATACAGAAAAGGCATTCTATCATAACACTAAAAAATAAATATTAGTTTAAAATGTTTTTAAACTATAATGTTGTATAGGAGACAAGTGAGGGCAGCTTAGTTGCCTGTAAGTATTTAAAACCCTATTTAAAAGTGGTGACATTTTCTCTTTTTTCTATAAACAAAAATGTTAAAGAGTTATTTGGAATTTTTGTTTTATAGATTATATCTTGTAATGTTTTTTTAATAGTAAAGTTAACAAAAGAGTTCAACAATTGAACTATTTTTTTTTTTTAACGTCTGCTATACGGCGGGTGTAAAGGGTACACTACATAAGTTCTCTAATTTATAAACCGACAAAAGAAGTAATTACGTTTAATTACTGGTTTCACATTTGGATTGCAAGGGTAATGTAACGGATAAGCAAGATCACATAATTAGTCAATTTTTTTATATTAGGACAGCCACTTTCTTTCGACCGTTGATTAGTGAGAATAATGAGATGATGAAATATTAGAAACATGAGGGGCATCTTTGTCTTTGTGCTGGACCTTTCTGTTGGCTGTAATATAAAAGCAATGTTCTGTAATCTTTAGACGGTGCAAAAGAAGAATCAATGAGAGAATTTCTTTACCCTCTTCTTCCGAAAGTGTTTTGGTAGGGTGGTTAGAATTATTGATTAAAACTATTTTTATTGTAACATATAAGAATTTTATACTGTAATAATTTTTTTTTATTATAACTATAAAGTGTGAGAGCTTTATATTATTTATAATAGATAAAATGGTTCAGACTGATCTATCAAACAACCTTAAGAAAAATCCAATAAAAGATTGGTTAAACTTTCTATAATGTTGTCTTGCCATTTATCATTGGGCCTTTAAAAGCTCTATTATATTGACACTTTACTAGAAAGAATAAAGAGATGAACACTTCTTTAGTAACATGGCATAGTGTATATTCTTCGACTATCTTCCTTTTTGTTCTTTGTATTTGCTAGTTTATAGGAGCACCAATTTGGAAGAAGAATCAAATAAGAGACTATGCAAGAATTTGGATGTTGGGGGTGTCATAATAGTATAAACCAGTGAAGTATAGCCTTTTGTCTTTTCTTTTTTGTTTTGTTTCCAAAATCTCTTTCGTTATGTCTCTTTCCAAAATCAAGATGGGAAATAGAATTTGTCCTATTAAGCCTGTTTTTCGATTATTACAATATCTCTACGTCTCCCAAATAAGGAAAAATTAATTTCTATATTCAAAGAAATAATCATCCTTCTACTATTGGAATATATACATACATATATATCTATATATATATATATATAATTGGTAATGGAAAGAAGTTTGTTTCTCCATCAAGGACACCCTACAAAAGCCATGAAGCCAAAATGAACGGCAAAACAACATTCAAGACAGAATCTACAAAACATAAAAAGAAAAATTCTTTAAGCATTCTACAACAAAAGCAAATAAAAAATAAGTTCACTACAAAAATAAACATAAAACAAGTACCTTTATAATTGCCAAATGCAGCTTCTAGAACTTTGGCTGAGGAGTACTAAGTAGAGTTACTCTTGCAAAATCAACCCAAAAACACTTATAATCAGCAGAGACTGGAAAAAAGAAAATTACTGCAACAAACCAAGAACAAAATCCTCCAAACTGAAGAGATTGAACAAAAAACCAGCAAAATTAAAACCTCAAAGAGATTCAACTTCAAATCACAGATGATAACAACAGTGACTGGCAACAAGCAATCATTTGAAACAACTCCAATTCAACATTAGTAGCATTTTCAATGAACAAAGCATACTTGACACGTAGAGAACAACAATGGAAAAACCTAAAAACCCAATTTCAGCAACCAAAAAAAATTAAAACTATGCCTAAATTCAAATCTTGCACAATCGCAGCCCAAGAATCCTCAAACGAAATCGAAGAACAAGAATTATGCAATGCAAGGAAGAGAGAGAGACAGAGAGAGCATGAGGCAGAACGAAGAATGAAATGGTGAAAGACAAACAAATGCTACTTCGACTTCAAAAGACAAATGTAACCCCAAGTTGAAGAACTAAATGAAGACGTTGTTTGCCTCTTCTATATTAGTTATAGATATATGAAAATAGGTTTTTATTTTTTCATTATTATTATTTTTATTTTGTGATGACAATAGTTTCTATCTCGATAGGCTTGGGTTTTGTCTTTGCTTATTTAGTGTATGACTCTGTTTTTCATCTGTCAAATTTTTGTTTGTTTGTGGTTCATTGTGTAGCCTTGGTATGTTTCTTTGACACTATTGATTAAACCTTTTTACCAACATAGAAATTTGGCAAAGAACATGTGTGTGTTGGATGTTTAGTGTACCTTTTCAAACATGTTTTCTTTTTGAGCCATGTCTTTTCTATCATTTACGGCAACTCATTAATAACCCGAGTAATAACATGCACATGCGATTCAAACTTGTTTATCTTGTGTCCTTTTCATATCGTGTTATTATATTATGTTTAAAACTTGCAAATCCTACTAAAATAAAATGAATAACTCATGAATTTCGTCTAAAAAGCTAGAAGTATAAGTTGACATAAATCAATACTTTCGAGGGATAAATTGACTTAAAAGCAATATTTTGAAGGGCACTTGTAAAATTATAAGTAATTCTAAGTTGACATAAATCAATAATTTTGAGAGATAAATTGACTTAAAATTAATAGTTTGGGACACTTATAAAATTATAAGTAATTCTAAGTCACCATTTTGTAAGTATTATAAACGAAATGAGTATTATGAACTAGAATACATAGTTCATACGACCCAAAATAAACCCTTTTTAAAATTTGAAAGAATGTTGAAAAAAGATAAATGTGAAGTATTTATGAAATTAAGTCAAATTTAATTCAACAAAACTTCATGAAGATTCTTTCTTTCTTAAGGAACTGTCGTGAAGATTTCATAAGTCGAGACCCCGCGTAATATAAAAATCTAAGAACGTTTGATAATTCAAGACCTAATATAAAATCTAAGAACATCTCTAATGTGATATTACGTTGAAGTGCAAACACCAACTTTTGGAATTTAAAAGTAAAAAATACTCCAATACAGTGCTAGTTTTTGTACAAATTAGGTAAATGATTCCTATTCGTTGATTCCTTAACTTTTTTTTTAATTATTACGACTTTATCACTTTCATAATATTTTAATGTTAAAGGTTTGTTTTTACTATAACAAAAGACAGATATAATACTAAATATCAGGGCTGTATCAAAAAACCAAAAAACCGAAACCGACCGAAAAACCGCCGGACAAAAAACTGAAAAATTGGTTTTCATACAAACCAAAAATGTTCGAACCGAACCAGTAATGGACTGTTCGGTTTCAGTTTGAAAATTTCGGTTCGATTTAAAACCGAACCGAACCGAATAGAAAGTTAGGCACAAAGCCATAGTATCTTAACACCAAGGAGAAGATAAAGCTGCTAGTTTTTGAGCGATAATGAAGCTAACCGCTTAAAACCAAAAGTATACTCATTGAGTCATGCACATGGGAAGCAAATATATTCTACAAGATCAAAAATCAAGACTATATAGAGAGCTGATAAAGATAAACAGAAGAATCATAAACAGTAAAGAAATACACATGAGCATAAATAGTTAAGAGAGCGGATATAGATAAACAGAAGAATCATAAACAGTAAAGAGAGCTGATAGAAATCAGAAAGAAACAGCAGAACATTAAGTCATGCATGTGGAAAGCAAAGAGAAGTTGAGTTTGTTTCACTCACAGCTATGTTTGAATGTACAAGTTCTGCTAGTACCTTTTTTACCCGCTGACTTTCATGATCTTGATGATTGCTCCCTATGCCGTCTTTATTCTCAAAACTAAATATCTGGGGAAGCAAAAACAGCAAGCCTCCAAGAGGGTGTCTTTGAGAAATATATTTAGCAACACAATTCTCAAAAAAACAACCATTTCCTGACAAAGAAGGGTCAAGAAAGATAATTCTTCAACCAACTCAACAAAGAAGCAATAAATCCAATCAGACTTCACAAATCGATTGGACCACACACTTTACTTTTTATTTTCTTTCTTTTGGTGGAGACCACATACTCTACTTAGCTGAATTTCTTGGAACCAAATAACTCGATTCAATCCTAGATCTCATATAACATATATTTTATAAAATAAAACACTCTCATAGAAGCACTTGCAAAAAAAAAAAAAATTATCCAACAAAAGTACTTGACCATGCAACAAAATTGCAAAACCCCAATTTCCTGGACAACCTAAAATACACTGACATATACTCAACTTCACTCAAAAGCGCATTACCACAATCAAAAACCCTCACCCATGAATCTATAGTAGACCTTTTAGACAACACATTACAGCACAGGAACCACCTTAATTTAGATCGACAGACGGTAAAAACCAGACCAAAGTTGGTTACAAATTAGAAAATCTACATATACATTCAATCTTAGAAAATTTTGACTTTCCTGTACAAGGTAAATTTTGATTCCATCCCATCAAACCCAGGAAGGACTAAAGGTAGGGCATTTAGGCATTCAGTGTTGTGGATGTATATCTACAAAGTACTAATATCCGCATCTTCTTGTCATTAACAACGATGTGCTCTTTTAGGAAACAAAACACTTCTTGTAAGCACTTGCCAAGAAGCACTTCCAAAAAGAAAATAAATTCAGATCAAGTACATGGCCAAGAAACGTTGTAGAATCCAATAAGGTCAAAAAAAAGACTTTATCGTATAAGAACTAGAACAAAAAGCAGTTTAGAACTCTACAGCGTTACGAATTTACAAAATCCAAATATCTTGGAACTATATAAAGTAACAACAATAGTAATATCCGGTTTTACTTTGAGAAAAAACCGCCCTTATAGTATTCTTTTTAACGTTATTTCAAAAAAAACCTAAATAATACATGATATATTGTACTATTTTAGCAATTTTTTAACCAAAAATAAAAAATAAAATGTGATAAACTGATAGTACGCTTCCTATATCCCATTAGATTACTATCTGCTAAAAACTAAACCGAGCCGACAATGAAATTGACCAAGAACGGTCAGTTAACCGACTGAATACTTTTAGTATACGGTGCGTTTTCGGTTTGCCAACTTCAAAAACCAACATTTATAGTTCGGTAACTGAACCATCCAAAACCAACGGTCATTATGCATTAACATGCAAGATAAAATAGCACATCAAATATATCATTTTTATACTTTTTAATAGTAAATACAATATTTATATTGACATTTGTATTAAAAATAGTCTAATAAAAGCATAAGAAGCATTACCGTAACACACTGATGATGCTAAATACCATTTAGTTATAAAAAGTAGGTCTCACAATGTAAGATCTACCTTTTTTTTTTAATCAGTGATGGTGCTTGACAGTTACGCCCCTGGTCATTTTTCCAGAGCAAGTTTGTCCTATCCCTTCTATCAAAAGGGTGGAAGACTGAGTCGCCACATGGTGACTTGGTTGAGTTCTTAGAGTGATCGTCGTTTTCACATGGATTATATACATGTCTCCCCCAAACAAAAGTAACCGGCGCAATGACAACAAAATGACGGATACAGGGGGAGAATTTCTCACGTCTACAGGAAAATATTCAATCGATAATCTACAAATTGTCTCATTTTCATCATATACAAAAAATCACACTAGCCCATAAAACGCAATTGCTTCCATCCCAAGCTCACCCTTTTGACCATCCACTTTTTCTACCGAAAACAGACAAGATAATTTATGCTTCTTCTTTTTTTGACGGCAAACATCTCCAACGCAGACACAAACAAAGGTTTATCTTTTTCCTGTCTCGACCATTCACTCACAATCTAAAGGAAAGTATTTGCAAAAACAAAACATCACAGGGGTTTCTCACCGGGCAGATAGGAAGGAGACCCACCCTCAATCTGGTTTTTTTTCCTGTTGAAAATGCCGCTCAGATTAGTCAAGAGCGCCTTCTTCGAAACAGAGGTTTTCTCCTTTTCCAGCTTCTTCTTTGTCTCGACTACTTTGGTCTGAGGGTTCGGCATTTGCGCTTTGTAGTGGTGCGGGGATGATTCTACCGAGACCTCCGTCTCTGCTAATATTCGAGATGCAGCTTCAGCCGCCTTCTTTTGCTCGCGTTCCCGCCACCTTCTTAGCTCTCCCTCCACCGCTTTCTTGGCTGCTTCTGCCATTGTCGCTCTCTTCAACGCCTCCTCAGTAGCAGCCTTAATGTCTTCAATCTCCTTCTGGGCTGCCTCTAGCCTCTTCAAGGCCTCGTTTTCACTAGCTTTCACGGCTTCCACCTGAGCCATGGCAGCAGCGACTTTCATGTCAGCTAATCTGTCGGACTCCTCAACTTTGTGGCTCAAAGATTCGAACTCGTCCCTTGATATGGTGATATTAGCACCAGACTCAGAAATTGAGGTGCGTGTGGCATTAGTTTGCTCAGATAAGACCTTAATTTGATCCATTGCTCTTTCCTCTGCTGCTTTAGCTTCCTCAGCTTCTTCCAGAGCAACTTTTAGCTGATTCTCTGCTTCTTGCACTGCAATTTTCGTGGCTTCTGCTTCCTTCTTCAATTCCTCTGCCTTAGACTTCATTTCTTCTGCTTCTCGACGTGCATTTTCAGTTTCCAGAGATAACTGGTTAAGTGTTGATATCATTTCATCACAAGCACCTCTTGTTTTGAACTCTTCTGCGAGGCATGCTTCAAGCTCAGACTTACTCTTCCGAAGTTTAACATGTAGATTACCAGCAATGGATTCTGTTTCTGCTTCTTTTTCCTTCAATTCAGAATGCTCTTTCTTTACATTCTCCAATTCCACCTTAAGAGCCTCAACCAAGCTTCTGAGCGAGCTTTCCTCTTCTGCAACTTTCTGCAATGACCCTTTTGCATCGCCAAGCTCCAAAGTGACAGTTTTCACAGACTCTAGATCAGAGGCCTTTGCGTTCTCCATTTGCTTTTGCATGGCTCCAATTTCATTCAATGTTTCAGCAAGCTGTGCTTCAAGGTTTCTGGAAAGTTCTGGATCAAACTCTTTCTTCAGGATATCTAATTTTTTTGCCGACTCCTCCAGTGTAGATTTGTGTGACTGCCTTGAGACATCTTTTTCAGAAAATATCCTCGCTTGCTCCTGCTGGGCATGCAGAGATGCAAGCTTAACTAGCCCAATCGATTCCTGCACGGATGAAATTTCCTTAGAGAGTTCACCAACTCTCTCCATATGTGCTTTGGCTGCATCTTTGGCTGCTGCTTCTTGTTTGAAGGCAGAAACTTTTGCTTCCAGCAACACATCAAAGTCCTGTCGAATTTTCCTTAGTTCTTGCTTTGCTGCATCAAGCTCACTAGTTACTGTCGTGTACTGTGCTCTTGCTGTTTCTAAGTCATGTTTCCAGGCACCATCAGCTCCAGGAAGGCTGGAACTGTTCGCTTCTTCAAGTTGCTTTGCCTGATTCTTTGCAGCTTCTGTTGCCTTGACTGCTGATTCCTTGGATTCATTTAGAGATTTAAGCTTGTTATTGAGATCGTTAATTGCTGCTTTAGCCTTTTCAAGCTCTGAAAGTGCTTCCGATTTTGTTGTTTCGGCACTCTTTATTTGTTCCTTCAACTTGTTCAATTCTTTCTGGGCCAGGTGAAGCTGTGTCTCTTTTGCCAATACCCTCTACATTAAGGGGGAAAAAATCCATGATTCATAACTCAGACAATTGCATTCCAAAAGTATGTAAATCGGCAATAAGCAGTACTGTGGAGGACAAATATTCCACCAGTAACTAATAGCTCAAGATGAATAATGTTTATAAATTGAAAAAATGCAAATTAGATAAACAAATAACTTTCGGACTGCATTAACATAGAAAGCATGAAAAAGAAACTACCTCTGCAGAATAAGGTTTTGCCTTCCTAATAGCAGGTTTCTCTCCAGAGAATGCACCTTCACCAAATAGTGTGACCGCATCTTTAACAGATTGGAAAGGTGCCCTGGTGTCTATCTCTCCTACCTCCGCCTTAGGATTAGGAGATTCTGAACGGCCTTTTGCAACCATATTGGTTTATGTGATAAATATATGATTTAACCTGTTCAAACATCAAGTGAACTAGTTTTGAAAATATATAAAGCAAGGAGGAAAGAGAGAGGATGATCCCCATAGATGTAACAGGATAATGCATCAAACTTTTATAGAAACCCCCAACAAATAACAATAAATTCACCTTCTCAAATTCAGTATGCAAAGCTCAGACTCGTGGTGAAGGAACCTAGGGGTGCAATTGTTACATAACACAAAATAATCGATATCTTTGACTCTCAAAGTGAACATAAGCATGTGATACATCTTGCATGAAACTGCTCATAACAATGTAATAATACAGATAACAGCTGGTGCACAACATAAATGTATATGTGGATTTCTTGAGCATAAGTGTCGTAAGTAAAATGATGTAAAACCCTACACCTTAGTAATTCCAAAGTTAAGCACAGATATAGTACCAAGAGATGCTGAATTAAGCTAATTAAGTTTGTAGTCCCAGTGCCCTCGTACCCGAGTGGGCATTGAAAACCAAAATACTATAATCTAAACACCAAACCTACCATGATCTACCGACCTCTCAATCAACTATTTGCAACTTTACCTTTAACAACTTTGAAATCCAACTGCTCAAATCTTTGTTTCTGTTAAACTCCATAAAAATCCACCATTTCTTTTGTTATACAACATTTGGTATTTAATCACGGATTACTAGTAAAATAAAAATACTTAAAACTAATGACAAATTAATTAACACCACATATTATATTAACATCCCATAAATATTAAACTGCAAATTCCATATTCTCATATTTGAAAAGGACCCAGTAGCTCATCAAAATTCCTTACATTCCTGCAGAAAATCATGCCATTGTTTACATATAACAAATATGACAACGACACAAATAATTACTAAACCTAACTTTTTCTGAGATAAAAGAACCCACCAACCAATGGAAACCATTAATTTATTACATGTGTATCGTTTTGATCAGTCTGAAAACATTAAAAAAAACCTGAAAATTCCTCTTCAAGACCCTTGCTCAATAATTTTCGTTGTTTCAGGTGAAAAAACAAAAAACCTAAGAGCCCAAAATTGAACTAAATGGAATGTTCAAATTTCACAAGGCAAAAAAACAGGCTCTGATTATTAAATCCAGAAAAAAGAAAAAAAAAAAAAGAAAAGGTTTCAATTTTTACTATACCTCAGCTTCTCTGCTACAATTCACTCTGCCAATGATGAAAACGCCCAGTTCATACGCAATTCAAGACCAAACCTAGCTTGATATAACCAAAAAGAAAAGATTAAGAAAATTAAAATCCAAATTAATTAACCAAATCAGATGACCTAAAATGGAAATTCCAAAGATCAAAGCTTTAACAATGGAAATGAACCAGGAAATAAATGCACAATAGCTTACTCAAAAACCCTAATTAAACCTCCATAAAAGAAGAAACTCACCACACAGAAAACCCTAGAAATCATCTATCACCGTTGAAGACGAAACAGCGATTCTGGATCATCTTCGTGGATCGTCGCACGCTTCAAAAGTCAAAAACATCCTCGAACATGCCGAACAGAGAAACGAAAACCAAAACCAAAACACATATAAGGCAACCTCTGAGCTTCACGAAACTCCCGAAAGACCTGAACTTTTCCCGACCGAGAAAGTGTTTTCTCGAGAACATGAGCCAAAATTCGAAATTAAAAACACCAAAAGGAAGGATTTTTTTGGGAGATTCTTTGAGTTCAGAAATAGTTAAAGAAAATTTTGTGATCTTTTAGAGAGAGAAAAAGAGCAATAGAGAGAGAGAAAGAGAGATGAAAATTTCGAAAGCTGTTGGAGACAAATTTTATATCAGGGAACGAAGCTCCTGTGAGAGAGAGAGAGAGTAAGAGAGAGAGATCCTGTGGATTCTCTTTATCGTGAGGACTCTTTGTTTGTGCAATTAATGGTTGTACTTTTTGTGCTTCTGGATCAAAAGTACTTTTTTTTAATTTCCTTTTTGGTTTTTGAAAAGATTTTTTTTTTTTTTTTTAGTTCTTTATTTGTTTTGCATTGTTGTTCATCGTTTGATTAAAAAAAAAAAGATTCTAGAGTGGATAAACGTTATAAATACGGACATTGATCATAAATTTTGTACAATTCCATGCTTATAAAATAAGTAATGAATTTGCCTAAAACATTCTCTCATGGCATTTAATTTCATAAAATATTAATCCGTTTTATTTGAATTGTAGGATCAATTAATAGCCTTGTAAAACCTTCTAGTAAATACTCTTGTGTGAAGATCATTCCTTGGTCAACGGATAATTTGTTTGGATAAATTATATGATCGTAATCCAACGGTTTTTTTAAGGAATAACTAATATCTTATTTTGGGGTTGTTTTTTATTCCTTTTCTATATTACTATCAAATGCACCCTAAAAGAATAAAACTGTGACATGTTTAAAAAAAAAAATCCAACAATACTATGTGACACATTTACACCTACATTGTTATGTGATCAATTTTTTTTTTCCAATTTTCAATTGTTTTGGGATTGAATTTAGTAATTTTTGTGTTAAGCACTCATCATTTATTTCTAAAAAATATTTTAGTTAAGGTCTTTTTTCGGTTGGATGTCCTATCGCTAGTACATGTTTAACTATAGGATTTGATCATATATATATATATATATATATATATATATATTACGAATTTAGAGGTTGAAAATAGATATAGGCTGATGGGTTATTTTTGTATCCATTCAAAAAATTACCTTTTTAAATACGGTGAACTGTATGGACTATTTTACCGTGCAAAATTGTACTAGTCAGAATACCCATTTGAATTGCATTAAAGGGGGGACGTTACGGGGATTTAGATGAGATCGGGTGTAGAGGATTGGGACCAGTGAACAGTTCCACGTCGGCAAATGAGGCCGTCCAAGGGGGTAGATTAGATTCTGACTGGCGACCATGACCAAAAAAACAAAAGTGGACAGAGAGAGAAAAAGAAAGGTTCATGTATTGTTTGTGTAATTTAGAGATACTATAAGCTCATGGTTAAATATTTAAGTCATAATTTAAAATATTTTATTATAATATTTTTTTTATAAAAATTTAAATTTTTATTTAAATACTTGAATCAAACGGGTCTTAAAAGTACATTTATTTCATGGTTTGAATCATAGTTCAATCATTTTGTTATAATATTTTTTCTCATAAAAATTTAAATATTCATTCAAACACTTTATTTAAATAATCTAACCAAACAGACTATAATATAGTGTATTAGGCTTTTGTTAGGCCTTTAGTTGTGCCTTTTTCTATCTCTATCTCTATCTTTATCTCTATAGACCATATAGGTATAGCTCATATTCGTATGTCACACCACAATAGGTTTCTTTTTTTTTTTTTTTCACTACTATAATAATAATAATAATGTAGGGGCATTGGATAATCAATAATTTACTCTTGCTTGGTCTAAAAATGGACTGCTCGTACGTGTGTCTGGATATATACGAATATACGAGAGTTAAAAGAAAGGGAGTCACATTCCAAAGAAAAAAGGTCACTCAATGGTACTAGCATAGTGGTTTCAGATATAGTTTAACCTGTAAAAAAAAAAAAAAAAAGGTCAAAAGCTTGAATCATTCAGTTAAAAAACTATAATTTAGTGTGCCTTTTTGAAATGTCGACCGTTAAAACAAATTGATCGCAACAAATGCATTAATAGAATCTTTGTGAAAAAAGAAAAAATAGAATCTTTTATTGGGTATTATCTATTTTTATAGATACCTATGATATCTGTACCTGATTATTTGATATATTATTTGTTTTCTCTAATGCTTCTACCGTATAGATTCTCATATAGTATACACGTCAATGTAAACTTTTAGAATTAATTCCAATAAATTTCCCCTAACTTTACACTAGATCTAATTTTGATTATTAACGTTTAAAACATTTCAAAACTGACCCTGATCTGTTTTAATATGGTAAAAAAAAATAGTCTTTATTCGCGTCTACATTAAAATCTAGAGGAAATAAATCATTTATCACCTATGTGCCATTTAAATGAGGATAAAATAGACATTTCAGTAGCTTTCGCATTTTAATTAATTGATCGAAGAAGAGTTTGATATGATGTTCGTACTTTGGTCTGCATATAATACCTCTATTTTTCCTTTGAACATATTTTATATCATCTGATAAGACGATAAGGGCATTTACAACACGCTTATCAACAAATCCAATTGCCCTCTATCTACACTTCAAGTGTTATTGTCCGTCATTTTCTTAACAATTAATTGATATAAAGACTAATCTTGCGTTTTGCGGTTCAAACTGTTTGGGGTTAAAACCACTATTTCAACAACGTTTTTTTCCCCTCTTAAATACTGTAATATTTTTAATTCAAACTCATTTGTTAAGTGGCCTATAATTATGTCACACCAAAACGAATTGCGGTTAGTTTTGGATTCTTAAATATCAAGAACCAGTCGTGAGAAATAGGTATAAAGTCTGGAACATTTTTTTAGAGAAATTATACCAAATCATACACTTTTCAAACTTAATATAAGTAGATAACACACCTTTAAAAATATTAAAGTATAAAGCATTTTTGTATTTTTGAGATCTTTTTAATTTTACTCCCACTTTCTTCATATCCTTCAAAAAACCTAGATCCATTTTCTCACTCCCTCCTTCCTCACTCCTTTTTTCTCTCCAGCTCCAGTGACAATGTTATCCCTATGTGACTTGAGCAACTTCTCTCGCCGTGACTTTAGTGACCTCACCTAACTCTGGCGACGACTCCAGCGATTCCCTTTGCAACTTCGACGCTTGCTCTCAGCGCGACGCTATCGCAGGATTGTACAAGCCTCTCGTGATGAATGTTGTCGCGAGGAGCATTGCTTGCTCGACTTTGAGCAACTCCCGATGTTGTCGCTCTCCACATCCAGTCGTTTAACTTCCCTCGTCTTCCTTGGCTCAACTGGCCATCGTTCGGTCAGTGCCAGTGTCAACGATCACGTTAAGGCTCCCAACAATCAATTGGATTTGTGGTGGCTAGTCGAGAAAATGAGAGAGAATGAAGAGAGGTGAAAAAAATGAGAGTTTATGGTTTTGGTGGTATTTTTAGAATTTGAAATAGTGTAAATCAAAATTTATTTTTAAACATACTATTTTCTTCTTTTTTGTTAATGTTGGGCTATTAATTGTTATTCACATCTCACTTTAGCCTATTTAGCTAATTTTTCCTTTTTCTTCAACCCAAATATTTAACTTTTTTTATTCTTTTTAAGAAAAGTGACGACTTTGTTAAATAATATTTTATTTTCTTTAGTAAAATGTCATAATCTTCTATATTTTGTTCCATAGCTGCAAGTGTATTTATGTTTGCTCATGTATCCGAATTATGTTAGAAATCTTTTGGCCCTCTTAGCGAAGGGAATGCTACTCTCGTTCATAATTTACCCCTTGATTGTCTAAGGTTAGTTTCTACCGCAAACTCCGTTATGAATGATATAAAACTTTTATATACTATAATAAAAAAAGTTATTACAGTATAAAAATTTCACATGTTACGATAAAAACAATTCTCACCACTAACCAAACACCTTTAGTTTCTTGGTCAATAAATAAACATATTTTTGTTTTCTTTATCTTATCATGAGGTTGCTTAGCATCTTTGAAATTACTTAATAATATATAATTTTTAATAATTATAATAAAAAATTAAAAATACTATTATATAAAACTTTATATTATACGGTTTTTAAACTAATTTTTTTTAGTTTTAATCATCCTTTTAAACATATATTATAATATTTTAATGACTAAATAAGGCCTCCACCTGCCATGAGCAGTCCTTTGAAAAATTACAAGAACGGGTCAAATCTTCTTCCCCCTTTGGTTTTTATTGTCAGAGACAATACTTTCACGTGGCAACACGTAAAAATAAAATGGGATTCTCATTTGTGGCGCCCACTAGTGTTTTCCTCTTTTTTGTTTTCATGTACTTTGGAACACGTCACTATGAATAATTTTGCTTTTCTTCTACTCAAAACTCTCTCTCTAGAACAATTAGAGAATACATTTTCAAAAACTGTTCCGGCGCCATTTTAATAATTCTCATCTTCACTATGCTTAAAATAAAACCACTTTGAAAGGCTTACAAATTAAGTATAATTTGTATTTTGCTTTTAGAATGTGAAGCAAGAGTTCACGTATAAAACCTCAATATTAGAAGAAGTAAAAAATTACTATTAAACTAACCCTATAAAGACCATTCTTGTAGTTGTAACTTGTCTCAATTATCTTTTTCTGAATACTGCAATCCTTAAAAAAAAATATAGGAGAAAGAAAAAAAAATTGTACCAATCAACATGGAGAGAACATAAAGAGTACATTTGAAAACACTAATACAATGTTTGCCAACCTTAGTTCAAATTATTGGTAAGATCTATTATGGTTTAAAACACTATACATTAGCACGTGAAACTTTATACGATAGTTTATTTTTGCCATGTATTCTAATATGTGAATCTTACTTTGTCATATGTGAGAGTTTTATATAGTTTGAGTTCAAACTAAGTTTCCCAAACACCTTCCAATTTAGATAAAAAATTTTCTGTTACGAAAATAGTGCGGTAGAAACAAAAAACATGAATATATAAAGATTTACGTGGAAAACCTAAGACGGAAAAAAACCATAGACAGAAAAAAAAATCACTAAATTTAAAAAAATTACGAAATGGTGGTAATTAAGGTGCTAAAATGATAATAATAAACTCTAATATAATACATCATATATATATATATATATAGACATAAACAAAATCTTAATATATAATATAACCAAAGGAGTTCAAAATATAAAAATCCATACCATAAAAGCGATAATATTTTCTCCTACAAACTTATTGTCAATAATTATTTTCAATTCGAACCATTGGTTGCAAAGATGTTTTCAAACCCCCTCAAAGTTGAGGACTAAACAATTGTATAATAAAGTTAAGAGGAATCTCGGGCGTATTACAAAGAGTTCTAATCGCGAGAGGAATTTCATGATCGCTCCAGATGTTAAAAGCCAGTCTATACATTAACGGCAGGCCCATTTTTTTTTATCACATATCTAATCCATAAAAACAGGATTGTTCCCACGCCTATTCTCCCCCTCTTTGTAAGCATGTCTGTCCAAAACTATATAAATATAAGGCTCTTTTTTTGTTTTTGTTTTTAAGGAATACGTCGTAATCCAGTAATCTCAAAGAAAGTCTACAACGGCCGCGTTTGAAATCCAGCGGGGAAGAGCATGCGTCCAGAGGAAGGACTCAGTACCCAAATAAATGTGCGACCTCATCGGCAGGACGAAGGGACCAAATAACTACAAATATCCTTAACGAGGACACCATGAAGTCCAAGAAAGTCCTTGGTCTTGACGCAATCCACAACTGGGCCAGCATGGAACTCCGCTATAGAAATCTTACAATTGTTCTCAGCAGCAAAAGCCAAACCTTCTCTGAGAGCATGACATCCTGCCAGAAACAGGGAAACCAATCCCCTCAAACGCTTTGAGAAGACTCCCACAATAACTCCAAAAGAGTCACGTATCACACCTCCAACAGAGAACCAATCCGAATTTGGCGCATTTGGCTTTAGGGAGTTTGTATTTTTCAGGAGGTTTGGTACATATCTGCCAATCTTTTTGGCATCGTTGAAATTCCCTCGAGTATAATTCCGAATCTTCTATAATCACCAAAGTAGATTTTGCTAAGTTATTATGAATGAATTATGTTATTCCTATCATTCCAGATCATCCAAGCTGATATGCAAAGAAATTCCATCTCCTCCACACTCATGACCTTGTGCAAAAAGAGACAACTTCCCCCATGTTGGAAGAAATACTCAAACGACACAGTTTTGAGCATTACATATTTTCCCTGTGTTGAGTTGTCGTTTTCCTCTGTGCTGTACCAATTCCTCAGCCTTTCCTTCCCTTTTCTAAGCAGTCAGGTTCCTTTCCCACTCTCCCTCTGCAGCTCTCGTGTCCACCTCCTGCGCTGCCTCCTTCAATCGTGGTGTTGAGTCACTTCCTGCTAGTGGTGTTGTTCAACCTATTGTTCTGCTCTTTTTTGTTTTGGCTGTACATTTTTTTTCCTTTTCCTTCTCAGTTTTGTCTATAAATATTGCTCTTGCTGGGTTGTATGGAGGGTAATGAATTCAATAGAAACCTTCACATACCAATTTGTTTTATGGTACCAGAGCCGTTACTGCTCCAAGCCTTTGTCAATGGAAACCATTAACGCTGAAAATCAAAACCCCCAAAATCTCAATGTTCAAGAAATCCAAAACCAGAATGCCCAAGAAATTCAACCCCAAAACATCATTATCCCTGCACCACAATTTCAGCTCATTCAACCACAAAATCAGGCCATTTCTATACGTCTCTCTAAAACCAACTACTTGTTTTGGGGGCAACAAATTCTTGCTGTAACTCGAGGTTATGAATTAGATGGGTATCTCTTTGGCACGATCCCAATCCCTCCTCAGTTTTAACTTGGGAAAAATGGGCAGAACAAACTAAACCCTTCTTACATAGCATGGCAGAGACAGGACCAACTTGTAGCCTCATGGCTTCTGGGCTCAATCAGTGAAGGAGTGCTGATAAATATGGTAGGCAACGATACTTCAAGTGAGATTTGGGGAACTCTAGATAGAGTCTTTGCCACTCAGTCTAAGGCAAAAATTATGTAGCATAAACTGCAACTTCAGATCCTTAAAAAGGGTTCACTCACTATGCATGAATATCTCACAAAATGAAGGCATGTTGCGACATTCTGGCATCCATTGGATACAAGGTGTCTGATGAAGATCAAATCCTGCACATCTTGGCTGGTCTGGGAACAGAATATGACCCTGTTATGGTGACCATTACCTTAAGGGCAGAGCCATACTCAGTCAAAGATGCTGGAGCTCTCCTTATGAGTTTTGAAACTCATCTAGAACGAAGCCAGTAAATCAACACAGATGGTTCAATTCCATCCGCCAATCTCACATTTCAAAACCCTCAAAAGAAGACAGCTCCTGAGTTTAACTCTGGTGGCTACAACAACAGTTGAGGCTTTCAAAGTGGAAGAGGAACAAGAGGTCGGTCTCGTGGTGGAGGAGCTCGAGGATGGCACAACAATTACAACTCAAGACCTCAATGCCAACTATGTGGAAAAATTGGACACACAGTTCAACGATGCTACTACCGCTTTGATACAAGTTTTCAAGGTTTTTCTTCCTCTCAAGCTAACCACCACAGTGAGTTGAGCAATAGCACCAACAACTCTGGAATGACAGCCATGGTTGCTGCCCAAGATGTGCTTGCAGATATAAACTGGTACCCTGATAGTGGAGCAACGAATCATGTCACAAATGACATGAGCAATCTCAACATTGGCTCTGAGTATCATGGGACAAGCAAACTTCACTTGGTAATGGTAAAGGCTTACAAATATCACATGTTGGATCCTCATTATTTTCTAGCTCTCAATCTAATTCTAATCATTTCTTTGAACTTAAAAATCTGCTACTGGTTCCTCAAATTAAGAAAAACCTAATCAGTGTCTTACAATTTGCTAATGACAAATTCAGTTTTCTTTGAGTTTCATCCTTCTATTTGTTTTGTAAAGGATCGAACCACTGGGGCTATTCTTCTTCAAGGGAAACTTAGTAGAGGTTTGTATCAGTTCCATCTCAAGAATGCATCTTCAAAGAGCAATAGTGGTGGCTTAAGTCAGTCTAATTTTCATTCCTCCAAAGGACCTGAGTATAGTCCTCCAGGCCATGTCTTAAGTCAAGTCTAGTCTCACTCCAACTTAGACTGTACCCCTTTTAATTCTGCTTGCTTAAATGTTGAAACAAAAAGTTATAAATCTGTTTTGAATCTTTGGCATAAGAGATTAGGACACCCATCTCTAAATGTTATGTCCAAAGTCCTATCTTCTTGTAATTAAAGTAAATTAATGAAAAACAATTTTAGAATCTGTTGTGCTTGTCAACAAGGAAAAAGTCATTGTCTACCTTTCTAAAACTCACAAACTGAATACAATGAACCTTTACAAATGATTCATTCTGATCTATAGGGGGCTTCTCCTATCAAATCCACAAATGGTTACTCTTATTATGTGAGTTTCATTGATACATATTCTCATTATACATGGATCTATTTGCTCAAACAAAAATCAGAAGTGTAAAATGTCTTCCTTCAGTTCAAAGCTCAAGTTGAATTACACTTAAACAAAAAAAATCAAATTTGTCCAAAGTGATTAGGGAGGTGAATATAGATCATTAAGCAACTTTTTCAAAGATTTAGGTATCCTTCACCATGTGTCTTGTCCTCATACACCTGAGCAGAATGGTCTAGCAGAAAGAAAACACGGGCACATAGTGGAAACTGGTCTTACAATGCTCGCCCATGCTCATTTACCATTAAGGTTCTGGGATGATGCATTCACATCAGCTGCTTACCTGATCAACAGACTGCCTACTAAGGTTCTTCAATACAAAAGCCCTCTAGAGGTTCTTTACAAGGTAAAACCAAACTATAATGTTTTCAAAGCTTTTGGTTGTATTGTCTATCTATATTTGAGACCTTTTGATGATCATAAACTTCAATACAGATCTATGCCATGTACCTTTCTAGGATATAGTTTACAATATAAAGGATACAAATGTCTGGCACCAAATGGTAGACTATATATCTCTTGACACACTGTTTTTGATGAGAAATCATTTCCATATGCCAACACAAAGGAACAATCTACCTTTGCTCAATTTCAAGAGTTCATTAACTGTTCTGTGCCCATCATACCTAATGTCCAAATTGATAGTGTCAATAATGCAGCTGGTCATCAACCTGCTCAACCTTATAACTATTATCATCAAAGTGAAAATTCTAAAAATCAATGCTTATCCAACTCACAAAATAATGAGGATTTTCTAGATGTTTGTGAATTTGCACAGGTTACTCCAAGTGATGTTGCTCAACCGACTAGGAGGAAAGAAAGGGTGAGGTCAACAGTTCCTACTCACCCCATGATCACTAGAGCTAAAGCAGGAATTTTTAAACTTAAAGCATGGACATCTGAATGTCTGGATGAACATGAACCTTTATCAGTTCAAAAAGCCTTCTAATCTCAGAAATGGGGAGAAGCTATGAAGCCAGAGTATCAAGCCTTCATAAACAATGGGACATGGTCAATTGTTCCTTTACCTAGAGATACGAAAATAATAGGATGTAAATGGATTTTCAAGGTTAAAAGAAACTTAGATGGAAGCATTTCACGTTACAAGGCAAGATTAACAGCACAAGGTTTTAGTCAGATTCCTGGCTTTGACTTTGGAGAGACTTTCAGTCCAGTTGTGAAGCCTGTCATTGTCAGAATTGTCCTCACCGTTGCATTGGCCAAAAACTGGAATGTTCACCAATTCAATATGAACAATGCTTTTCTCAATGGAAATTTGGAAGAGGATGTTTATATGAGCCAACCACTGGGTTTTGAAACTCAAATGGTAAGAACATGGTATGCAAGCTTAATAAGGCTCTTTACGGCCTAAAACAGGCCCCAAGGGCCTGGTTTGATAAACTCAAGGAAACTTTGCACAGACTTGGTTTTCAACAGTCAAAAGCAGACAACTCCTTGTTTTTAAGAACAACGGAGAATTCCTATTTCTTAATTCTTGTATATGTGGATGACATTATAATCACATGGGATCAAGAAGTTGAAGTACAAAGACTAATCAAACTCTTGAATAGAGAGTTCTTAGTCAAGCATTTAGGACTATTGCATTACTTCCTGGGAATTGAAATTACAAGGACAGCCACTGGATTGCATATGTCACAAGGTAGATACATCAAAGACCTCTTAAAGAAAGTCAAAATGCAAGAAGCTAAGTCACTACCTACACCAATGCTCACTCATCCTCAACTTTCGGCTTTAAATGGAGACCCCTTGGAAGATGGAAAGCTATATAGAAGCACAGTGGGAGCATTGCAGTATGTCACAGTTACAAGACTTAAGATAGCCTTCTCAATGAATAAAGTTAGCCAGTATATGCAATGTCCTTTGAACACTCACTGGAAGACAGTTAAAAGAATTCTTAGATATTTGAGAGGAACATTGGACTACGGGCTTAACTTCACCAAATCTCCTCATCTCAATTTAATAGGGTATTCAGATGCTGATTGGGCCACAAACACTGATGATAGGAGGTCAACTTCGGGTTTTTGCATCTATCTTGGAAACAACTTGGTGACATGGTGTTCAAAAAAACAAAGCACAATCTCTAGATCCAACACAGAAGTTGAATATAGAAGCCTAGCTAATGCTACAACAGAAGTTCTATGGCTTCTTTCCCTGCTCAAGGAGCTAAAGGTTCAATCCACAAGAGCCCCAATTATTTAGGTAGATAATCTCAGCACTGTTGCTCTATCAGCCAACTCTATTCTTCACTCAAGAACTAAACATATTGAATTGGATCTTTACTTTGTTAGAGAGAAAGTCATTGACAAGACCATCACAGTTCAACACGTTCCTTAATTAGATCAAACTGTAGATATTCTTACTAAAGCTCTGTCAAGAAACTTCTCTGGAAGATTAAGAAACAAGTTGGGATTAGTGTCTTTAAAGGCTATGGAATTGAGGGAGGATGTTGGAAGAAATACTCAAACGACACAGTTTTGAGCATTACATATTTTCCCTGTGTTGAGTTATCGTTTTCCTCTGTGCTGTACCAATTCCTTAGCCTTTCCTTCCCTTTTCTAAGCAGTCAGGTTCCTTTCCCACTCTCCTCATGCAGCTCTCGTGTCCACCTCTTGCGCTGCCTCCTTTAATCGTGGTGTTGAGCCACTTCCTCCTAGTGGTGTTGCTTAACCTATTGTTCTGCTCTTTTTTGTTTTGGCTGTACATTTTTGTTTTCCTTTTCCTTCTTAGTTTTGTCTATAAATATTGCTCTTGCTGGGTTGTACTATGGAGGGCAGTGAATTCAATAGAAACCTTCACATACCAATTTGTTTTACCCCAAAGGACCTCTGTTTACATTTACCAATTCCAGGAAACAAGATAGACGAGAGCCAAACCCATTTCTTGTTTGCATTCCCATAAAGCATCAAGGATATCCTCAGAGTGGACAAAAAGTACTGTAATCTATCCCCCGCCTCCGAAGATTAGAGAAAGTCGGAATGTTGACGCTCAATCTTCTTGAGGATCTTAAGGTTCCAGAGCTTTTCCACCACGATTTGTCTATGGCCTCAGACGATGAAGAAGAAGAGATCTTTCTTTGGACCGCCGTCCAATATCTCGACCGAACCTTTCACATGTTAGCGCCAAATTAGCTCGTCATTACTAGCCTGAGAAGAAAGAGGGATCTTCAAAATTTCCTCCCTGTCAATCGGCCAAAAAACTAGGTTTACCTTGCTGACACTCCACTGCTTCCCATCAATAAAGTCAGCCACAAGGGCGTTTTTACTCTGGTCATTAACAGCCGTTATAGGTCTAAAAGTGGGAACATAACTGTTTAAAGCCTTTGAAAAGCCGTGGCTTTCATATAAATATAAGTTACTAGGGGTTTGTTTGTTTCGATGCTCGAATTATGGTTTGAATCATTTTACTACAGTATTTTCTCTCACAAAAATTTAAATCTTCATTCAAATACTCTATTCAAATACTCGAACCAAACGGACAATAGATATTTGAATATTAGTTGTAATAACTAATTCATATAAGCACACTTCACACACGACCACAAAACAAACACAAGTGTTTTCTCTCTAGTTAGTGAGCCGGGCTGATGTAAAGCCCATTTGGGTCCCATTATAATGAACGAAGCGGTTCTCCAACCCAAGCTTCCCAAGTGGGCTCTTAATTAGATTCCACGAATGCCTCACAAAACCCAACATTGCAAACGTGGAAGCCTATAGGACTCTTGCAAAACGCCTCCATATTTAATATACATATAAATATATATACGAAATTTCATATATTTTTAGCATCTTGTTATTTCTTATGGTTTCCAAAGAATTGTAGAGAAATGGCAACCCAAAAGAAGGAAGAAGAGCGGAGTACTAGCCAAATAATAGAGCAACAAGCAAATTACGAGGAAACAACTAAAGAAGCAAAAGAGAGCAATATTGGCAAGACTACTTGTAGTAGTACTAGTTCAGAGCCACACCAACACCAACACCATCATGAGCATGCAGTGGTTGTGAATGGGATTTCGAGCAAAGGGCACTACATGTTGAGCCACCTACCCGACGATGGCTCGGGTGACAGGGCTGTGGGGTGTCACGCCACAAGCCAAGCTGACCGCTTTAGATGTGTTCACTAAATATATGGTACACGCATCATTACATGTTATATATATATATAGAGTACAAAAGTATATACTTGCGCATAAATATATACGTGTGTGTTTGGGTATGTATATAATGATATACGTATGCGATATTGATAAATAGGGACGTCAATTAGGAGATACTTTGCATGTTAGGCATATATCCATGCAATTATACACGTCGTATACATGAATATATGGTACACATGTATATACCTGTATATATATGTTTACATATGTGACATGCATAAAAAACTAGGGCACAGTTATATATATATATTTATGTGGATATATTTATATGTATGGTACACATGATGAGGACATGTGCATGTTAGTCGCATATGTAGTAAATTTTTTGCTGTTGCTGACTATTTTGGATCTCTATATGGGCTCTGGACTCATAACTAGTTGTTAAAGCATGGAGATCATATAGCGTTTCCTTCTTCTTCTTTTTTTTCTTTTTTTTTTGTTTTTTGGAGGCGTATAGCGTTTATTATTATTATTACCCCTTTTTCCTCTTGTTGGGTATAGCTTGCTTTTGGGTTCGTTTTATTTTCATTTTATTTAATATAAGGCTAGTCAGGCTGAAATCAATTTGGATTAAAAAGTTATATTCTGTCCTCTTTTATTATTAAAAAAATAGTCTTATTGTCGACGTTTTTAAGAGGAAATATCTACCGATTCTTGGTATGTGAGTATATTCTCCTTAGTTGCATTTTCCAAGTTTTTTTTTCTTCTCTCTCTTTTTTTTTTTAAATTTTAATTTTAATTTTTTTATTTTTGCAGAGTTAATAGACGGCTGGATATTGTCCTTTCAATCGAATCGTGGTTTAGTTGAGTATTTTTTAATACCAAGTCAAATTCTCCATGAACGCGCCGACATATATGTATATTATACAACATCAAAATTTTGTCCTTTTGTCTGTGCATGATAAGTTTGAATCTTACATTCAGATTTGCATATGTCAGATATTGGAGTGGGGAGGAGTTTTTTTTCCCTCGTAGAGCGGGGGTAGTTCTTTAAAATGAATCTTAAGGTCTGTTTGGTTCAAGTATTTAAATAAAATATTTAAATAAATATTTAATTTTTTATGAAAAAAAATATTATAGTAAAATAATTCAAACCGTGATTCGAATATCAAAACAAACGGACCTTTAGAGTGTGTTTGTTTTTTTTTTCCTCATAGAGCGGGGGGAGTTCTTTAAAATGAATCTTAGAGTGTGTTTGTTTGAGTTTTTAAATCACGGTTTGAATCATTTTGCTATAGTATTTTTTCTTACAAAAATTTAAATCTTCATTCAAATACTATACTCAAATACTCATACCAAACGTACCTTTAAACTCTTTTAGGGGCACGAATCCAAACACATTTAACAATATATATATATATATATATATATATAATATGAGACGAAATTATTGTTATAAAATTAAAATCTAACATAATATTTAAAATATTTTAAAAGACATAATATTTTAAAATATGTCTTTAATGACATAGTAATTGTTAAGATCTTAATGATATCATATATTGTACTATATAATTACATAGCAATAATTTTAATGATATTATTTTAAGACATTTATAAAATTTTTACAAATTGAAATTGTATTTTAATTCAATAAACATAATTAGGTCAGTGTTTTATTAACTCATATAAAAAGTGGGGGTAAACAAATTAAATTTTAATGCTGTTTGGCAACTGTTGTTTAAAGTATAGATTGTGGTTTAAATTATTTTTGGTTCTAACTTTTGTGAGGATAAAATTGTAACAAAAATAGTTTGAATAACAGTTTATGGGTCGTACCACTCTCTTCTATTAGAGAAAAAAATAGTACAATTTTAGATTTTGAAAAAGAAAATGATAAACCACATGGCTTTGACCATCTTGTAGAGTGGGACTACGTCTGAATATGTGCCGGCTGTCTACGTTTGTGTTTCTTAATTTGTTATTATTATTATATTATAATCATATCCGTCTGTTTTTGTGAACTACGTTGAAATCTTACTAGTTTTTGTCTTTTTCTATTGCAATATTGAACACTCAAAAATGATAAAAGAAAGGTTTAATAATAAACATTTTTACGAAGTTACCAAGTTATGTAATCTCATTCACTTTGTTCTGGATTTGCTACACACAATTTCGTGGCTTAAAAAAAAAAAAAAAAAAAAAAACCTGGCAAGTGAGGTTTAACCTTTCACCACCAGAAGAGGAGGAAACGACGTCGTCTCTTCCACATGGGTCATGTTGGTGACCAACCTGAAAGCCTTTTAATTTCTTAGCCGAAAAAAAAGGGAAAAAGAAGAGAGAACTTTTTTCGTCTCAAGCTTCACAGGACCGATATTTGGCATTCCAACTACTACTTCTTCTCTTGTCTTTTTTTATAATTTGGAATCAATGTCTACATTTCAACTCCAATTTCAATTCAAACTGCTACATAATTGGTAAACGCCAAGCAAGTTGCACCATAGTCGCTGTCCATATTTGTAAGAATATATATGGTGAGTTCCCACCAATGGGGTCTGGATTAACAAATGATTGAGACATGTTAGAAGACATGAAATTACGTATTAGAATAAAAAACCAATATCCCTCAATTTCAAAAGAAAAGGAAAAAAAACAAAAATAAGATATACATATATATATATATATATATATAGAAAGGATAAGAACTCCATGAGGTCATACACTAAATTATGGTGCATTCATCTTCTATTAATTTCTTTTTTATTTATCAGTTGTTTATCAAGGATATAACTTGAAAGTTGTTTATTTTGGGCCTTGAATCATTCTCGCCAGCCCCCACCCCCACACTATTTAAATTAAATTTTATTTATCACCTATGTACCTCTATTAATTCCAATATTACACATAACTATTTCACCAAGAAAAAATCTAAAAGGGATCAGCTTCAAATTTATTTATTTATTTTTTTTTTTGGGAATATCGTTTTCAACTTTTGTTAAAATTTGGACGGAATCATCACATGCTTAACACATGACCTCATCAAAAACAAAAATTAAAAATAAGGAATCCTGAAAATGAGATCCTTTTGTATTTATGAAGACTAAAATTTATTTAAACATCAAAGCGTAGAACTGAGCAGCCTCCATTGACGCGCCATTGAGAGAGAAGGGTTTGAGATTGTCTCTAGTGTTTTAATCATTTTTTTTTACTCTTGATAGCTGCTTAAGATTATTTTTGTAATTTCTCTTTAAAAAAACATTTATGTGCATGTATATTGACATTTTTTATCCGGATATTAATTACAAAGAGATTAACATTTTGGACCACTACTACTACTAAAATTTAGTTCAAGGAGCGTTTTATTCATAAAATTAGATCGAATATCGAATGATCACAGCCTAATTCTTCAAAATCTTTTAATTTCAAAATTTTTTAAAGTTAAATTGTGTAAATAGAACCATTCTATATGTTTCGAGCGTTTTAATAATCACAAACTAATTGGTCTTCTTTTTGTGAAAAAAAAGAAAAGAAAAGAAAAGTAAAGAAAAGAAATGGTCCATATGTGGGAGCACTTTGATGCGAATATCTTTGTGGCGTTTACTTTATTATTGTTTGGAAGGAAGTGGCATTCAACCTCATTTGATCAGTTTTTGGAAGGAAGTCGGGAATTCCATAAAATATGAAGAAATAATAAGGGTTCGTTTGTTTCGATACTTGAATCACAGTTTGAATCATTTTACTACAGTATTTTCTCTCATAAAAATTTAAATCTTAATTCAAATACTTTATTTAAATACTCAAACTAAACGGGCCTTAAATATATTTGGTTGTGGTAGTTGTCATGACTCATGGTTACATGCAACTGGCTGTCTGGCTCTAATAGTGTTAAAGGGCAAAACCAAGTAACATATTACTTCAGCTCGCCATATATATATATATATATATATATATCTACTACAAAACAACCCGGCGCAAAACACGCCCAGTACGTGGCACCTTTTTGAAAAAAGTAAAGCTTTTTTGATTTTGGTTAAGTGTGCCCCGTTGGACCAACGTAACCCCATTGATGAATGAAAATTATATGATAAGTTTAATGACTGGAGGTAAGGAAATGACTGGTCAAAGTTGTAATTATGTGCTAAGTTTAATGGCAAACTAGTTGTAAAGATCGTACGAGTTGGATGAACAAGCAACAACCTAACAATTTAGGTTGAAAGGTAACAATGGTGTAATCATAGACATATCTTTTCTGCGATTTGTAATCATTTTAGTAGAAATTTTAAACGCTTTGCGTTTAAATTCAAGCCTCTGTAGAAAGACAATACATAACAAATTATTGTTCGGACCCCCACACCTTCTTTTTGTATTCTTTTTCTCTCTTTATTTTTTCCCCTGCCTTCGTGTTTGATCTTATCTCTATCTGTTATGAAATCATATCACATAATAATTAGAATGGTCATTAGATAACTTCATTATCTCCATCTCTCTCTTTTCTTATTGTATCGCATCACTAGTTCACTGGGGAGGGTCAGCTTGTCTCCACCTAATACACTCCATTTCAGATCGTGGAGACCAAGATTCGTAAATGCTTAATCAATGAGAAAAGGGCGATCCATGGAGAAACCATGCCACGGCTATCGCCAGGTGCGTCAGGGCTTGCATGCCGGTGAAGCTGTCACCATAAGTGACAACTACTTGCCAGCCTCCGCCCAATGGCTGTCTCTACGATCTTAGAATAAAGAATGGTTGCGGCTGCAACAAAACAGTCATTCGGATCCGTCTGTGTTGTTAATTTGAAGCTTTAATTCTATTGAGAACGAAAATATGCGCACCAAAAAAAAAAAAAACATACAAAATTTATAGTGATTTACTTTTGATGTGAGAACTACATTTATTTTCAGCCACTGTGGAATAATTTATTATGATGGTAAAGAAGAAGTTATAAGAGAAAAATTGGAGGATTCTTAAAAAGAGCCTCTTAGGAAATTTTTTTTTGACAAATGGTCTAAATTTTTTTAGACAATTTTTAGACAAAAAAAAGGCTTTTTAGACATCAAAATGATTCTAGTTTTTTTTCTTTTCACTATGTTAAGGTTCCTCTTCTCGTTACAGTTATTTTTGTTTTTTTTTTAAGGTTCCTCTTCTCGTTACAGTTATTTTTGTTTTTTTCTTGAAAAAAACTGAAACAGTTTAACTGCTTAAAAAAGTATATTTTTTTTCTGCAAAAAAAAGAGAAGCTCTTTCTCCAATTAGGATTTTTTTTTTTTTTGCCCTTTCGTCAAAATCTGCCAGAAAAATTATAGAGCCTTTCTCAAGAATTTTCCCTAACCTTTCGATCGCTCGATTTTTCTGAGTTTCATTTCATAAAAAAAATAACATAACCTATCTATCTGTATGTTTATAAAAAAATAAGTAACAAACCTAAAAAAATTACAAAACACAAACTCCAGCGAGCTGACATGTGCGGCCAGGCAAGATTTGCCTCATGCTACGATTTTTGTAGTGCTTTACTTGCAGCTGTGCGTCTTCTTCTCCACGACCGTGCGTAGCTTTTGTCTTTTCTTACAGCCGCATGAAATCTTTTACCACAGGGCACCTAGAGTTAAAAAAAAAAACCCATTTTTTGTGGTTTTTTTTCTTTTCTTTCATCTTTATAGTAAAATTTTGGTCTATAATTATATTTTAAAAAACGTTGAACTTGATTCTATATTTTTTAGTAGTCTTTACAATAGACTATGATCATGAGAACCCGCAAAATGTGAACGGCGACTCGGTGGTGATGGTCGCAAAAATTGTGAAAAACAATTGTTTCTTTATCCGCCTAAGGTGCAGACCACAGCTTTTTCACAGTCGTTTCTTTCGTTGTGAAGCGGCATGAAAAGGCAAATATCTAACACCGTGAAAAAGAAATGAAAGCAGAAGATGCATGTAAGTATAACTTTAAGGACTCAATCTTGGCCAAGTTCCTTTAACAGAAAATAATGGCAGGTGTGGGTCCCACCAAAGTATAAAAAAAGAGGGAAGATGATAATAATGACAGGCAATGGGCTCATTCCACGCAAAGCTCAATTCCAGAGTTGAAAAACCAGAGCCGTGTGTCAGTAGTCAAGGCACAACGCTACAGCGAGAGCCTCCACTAATACTACATATTTTGAAAACGTAAAATCAAGTCAAAATCAATAATTTTTACAAATCTGATGATTAAGAGAAATATACTCACTGATGGGATTTTCTTTCCATCATATTAAATTTTCTTCGACGGTTGAAACTTGCAACTTTCATGTCAAGAATAAGTCGTTATAAACTTCAGGTATTCATTTTTGCCTGTTTTGTTCTGCTCTGTTTTTATTTTCTCTCCATGATTTAAGTATAGTATTTTTTGTGAAAATAAGCGTTAAAAAATTTTAGACCTCTACACCACAAATCGTGTTTGTAACGCCTTCTTACAGGGACCACAGGTGTCGTTTCATTCATATATTATATATTTATTTTTATTTTTATTTTTTGATAAACTTTAAGTACAAAATTTATATAAAACTTTGATTGTAAACGTAGTTAAAGAAAGCGTAACCTGAATCCATACATACATTTTTTTTACAATATTCAATAACTTAATCCATACTATTAATAATTCAATTACACATTAAACTGATCATGAAACTTCTTTTAATAAAGTAAATATACCAAATAGTAAAATCATAACTTATATCACATCATTTAAAACTATTTGCTCCTACAGTTTGGCAGGCCGAACTGGAGACTTTGGTAGGCCGAACATGGTCGGCAGACCGAAAATTATCTACCGACAGGCCGACAAAGGCTCTGCAAAATAGGGTTAAAAACTTTCAAAGTTCGGCAGGCCGAACATTCTTACATCGGCATGCCGACCAATGATCATCAGTAGGCCGACCGAGCCAAAAACTTTCAGAAAACTTAATTTTAAGACAAATTTAACTTTTCAAAATACTGAAGATCAAATTCTTAAAATGATAAAATAGAATAATAAAACATAGTTCTTATATTCTTTAAAACTTATCATAAAAATATGTTCAAATAATAAACCATAGCTTAAATCATAAAACTTGCATCATTGGCGTTCTTCCGGTTACAATTCATCTTCCTTATGCTCACACGTCTTTTCATATCCTCCGCCTAATCCATGACTTTCTTACCCTTATCTGCAACATGATATTAACTTGAATAAGCCAAAGCTTAGTAAGTACATATATTTCTCACAATTTAAAAACATTTCATAAACATCATCATCATCATCATCATAATAGTGCATTAAGCACATTTTCATAAAAATATATCTTTCAATACATTAACCATATTAAAACTTATTCCATTTTATCTTAAGGGCCTAAGTGTTGCGCTATAATCATCATTGTAGGCACGCCGTCATGAGAAAAGAATGGTAGCTAATCCTAAACCAAACATGACATCATATCATATCATATCATAATATTGGTGTGTAATACTTATTAGGTGATACATATATACATAACTTTCACGCTTTGAAATTTGTCATAATCAAACATGCATAACTTTAAATCATGAAGATCTTTCATAAGAAACCCTTTAAGGAAAATCATCATAAAATCATCATATGATATCTTAAGGGCCCAAGTGTTGCGCTATAATCATCATTGTAGGCACGCCGCCATGAGAGGAGAAGGGTAGCTAATTCTAAACCAAACATGACATCATATCATATCATATCATAATATTGGTGTGCAACACTTATTAGGTGATACATATATACATAACTTTCACGATTTGAAATTTGCCATAATCAAACATGCATAACTTTAAATCATGAAGATCTTTCATAAGAAAACCTTTAAGGAAAATCATCATAAAATCATCATAAATATCATCATGAACATAGCATCAAACCTTATAAAATATATCATGTTGTAGGTGAGAATGTGTTGGAAACAAAGTGCGCAGCGGAATTTTAAAAATTTTCATCAGAGTATTTTCAAAAATACAAGTTTGACATGTTATATGTATAAATTAAACAGATCTTACTAACCTCAGTGTGCCGAAGAACCTCCGCGACCTGTGTAGAGAAGTAACGTTCCAGAAGAGCCTCAACCAACTGGTCTTCTTTGCTATTCTCTATCCACAACCGGAGTGAGTGTGGGCTCACACGTATAGCTCTTCCACCGGTGACTCTCCTTCCAACCAATAGAGAGAACCCAAAGCTGTGTTCGTGATTTGTGAACAAAAGCTCTCAGGGAGTTTACAGATGCTCACTAGAAGAGTATCACTCTTAATCTCTCAAATTGATCTGAGTAAATCATTAGACTCACTCCCTTTTTATACCTATTGGTCCTAGGGTCAGTCCATATCAGATTAGGTCTCAAAAAATCAAAACAGAATCAAGTTCGGATCAATATCTGATAAGATACGCATGAAAAACGCGTAATCTTATGTGCGCTGATAGGCAGGCCGAACTGGCCAGTTCGGCAGGTCGAACACGTCATCCGGCAGGCCGAACTGCCAAGAAAAAATCTCCGCGAATCTTTTATTTTCCACCCAAGATTCTAAAGGATAAAGTCTCAGTTTTGATTCAAATAGCCCAATAGAAAAGATATCTGATCAAAACAAACTTTATCAAGATAATCTCTAAGAAAATAAATTAATTCACAATAATTCTACAAGTTTATCTTGTTCTAATTGTCCAAAATTAAAACAACCGATAAACAGACAAGAATTATCCGAACGCAATAATTCAACAAGTTCATCTTGAACTAATTTTCTTACATAATTAATTCAACCGATAAACAGACATGAATTATTTGATTCTTATAAATTTTAAACCAATCTGATAAATCCGACATAAGTCACCAATTATTGGAAAAGCACGCCGTGTCGTTACAGGATTTTGTGAGCTAGCAAAGGGGACCAAAATAGACCTATAAAGTTCAAGCTCATGATAATTATGAAACCCAATATCCCAGATATACATTTCACAATTATCAACTCCAACGCTACTCCACTAAAAGCTTGGAGCTGCACTCTTGAACTTTATAGAATTACGAAGCTCGTGTAGCTAAGTCTCCATGACATATCATAGTGTATCGCATCCCCATATGATCATCCATAATCGGCTTAAGGACAAGTTCTGTCTTACCTTCCCGATTATTTTTATCTTACGTTCCATTGTCTCATCATTAGAAAACTTACCATCCAAAGATAGTATACCATTCGGTTACACCTATGTATCCAAATGGTTGAGCGTTCCAGTTTTTCAATTACAGGACAACGCATATAAGAGGATATCATTACGCCTAAAGAGGAGCTATGGATTCCATATCTATGAATAACAAGTCTACGCTATCAAGAGTCATGCCTCCAACGTACCGGCATGCATGCCACTATAGAGATGTGGGAGTCACCCATTGATACATCAAAAGACACAAGTCGAGACAACGGGCCCATTATTCATCTCAGGATTAAGATACAATACAAATAATTGTCTAAAGTGAATTGATTTGCCAAGACAGAATTATTAATCCAAATCAATTCACTTTATGTCCCGATCCAACACATCGTCACCTATGACAACGCGCCAATGTTTCTATTCACGGAGTCCAACTCCGATGGTCAAGACAAACCATCTCCCAAAAGGGAAATAGACAACATAACAATCTTTACATGAATAAAGCGCCTAACTTTATTCCCTCGATTGCGGATCATATATTTTAGACCATCACCTTAAGAATCATGTCTACTGCATAATCATCCCATCATATGCCCAACTCTTAAGGTTTAGACTGATAGTCTCAGACTACTGTTTGCTTATCATACATTCAACAAATATGAACGTAAAGAGGACAATATTTGGTATATATAAATGAATAAATTCTTTATTGATAAAAATGTCTCCAAAAACGTATTACATTTTTACTCCTTAGAGCATACATGTCTAACAAAATGTACTTAGAAGCTAGCTTACTTAACCTTATATGTATTGTTGACGATGCCGCGGTCTCGATGTGCTCGTTCCTTTGAGTGTTCATTCTATTTATTCATTTAAAGATACAAATAAAATTAATACTTATTTTCATAAAATAAAACATCCATTCCATATAACATCACACATACATTCATCGCTTGTAAACATAATTTATAACATACATCCATAACCATAATCATCAAAACTATAAAATCATCATCACATAACACTGCACTGACCTATGTGGATTCAAGACTTAAAAACTTAACATTCACACATACTTTAGGCACCATACTTGACAGGGGTAAAGTTAATATATAAACATATTACCATGATTTTTCTTTAGTCATAAAAATTACATTAAGTATCTAAAAACAAACCATACATTTCAAACATGAAATCTGCCAGCAATAGTAAGGCAGTGAACAACTTTATTCTCAGGTCTGTTTAACACATTTTAACATAATAGAAAAATCTACAAAAATTAACATATACAGTAGACATATAGAACCCTAACATATCCAAAAATTGGCTTCAACAAAAATCGGAGTAAGTCAAAACACACATTTGAAATTCAGTAGTAAAACTAACTTAGGTTTGACAGGCAGTGAGTAATCTTTTAAATCATTTTCTAACAATTAAAACACATATATTTTAATTTTAAACTTCATACTAACATCTTACTAACATATATTTCAATATCATAAAATTATTTCATCATTAATAAAATCATTTAAACATATAAAACATCACATAAAACAAAAGTCCAATATTAACATTGTTAAAACAGTTTCTTGACCTAGTCTCAATAAAAATTTCATAACACATAATTCACTCATCAAAATATTACCAAACTTTGCAGTCCATAATGTAACATATACATGAACATTCTTGCCAAATTTCATAGCAAACAAAGCACGTTTACCCCTTGAACAAAAATCACATTTTCATGCATCATAACCAAACAACAATAATCCACTGTGAGTGGTAGAGGATAGAAAATTCATAACTTATCATAGAAAAATCCAATTAAGGTGAAACTTGGAGAAACATTACAAAACTCATACATGAATAACATATTAAAAATTCAGATCAAACAAAATTTTTTAGAGGAAGATATAGCAGTCGGATGTCAAGAAAGATTTCATTGAAATGAGAATGAACTCTTACCTCAAAATGATTCTTGTCAAATTCCTTCAAATTCAACCAATAAAATTTCAATTTTTCTTACATCTATTTGCAGAGAATTTTGAGGGAGAGGAGATATAGAAAACGTGGAGAAGAGAAGAAGAAGGGAAGAATAAAAGAAACGTCTCAGAATGAGAGAGAGAGAAGACGTGAGAGGAAGAGAGAGAGAGAATTATCGTGAATGAGGATAACGATCAATACCCTCACTTATGTCAGAAATTTTTCTGACTAATCTGGACTAAATTTTTGTGGAGAAAGGAGAGGAAATTGGGGAAAGTCAAATCATTTAGATAAACTTACCATATTTTACCGATTTTAAAAGGAGAAACCATATCAATTAATACCAATCAATGCAAAGTCAAACGTTTTCTTTCCTTAAATGATAAAATTAATCTATAATTATACCAATTAATTACATTAAACCACCCAATCAACGTAATTATCTCAACCATAAATTTGGAGAGATTTCTGCTGACTGCTCGTCAGCTTTTATCAGCCTGCCGATTCTTTACTTCGGCCTGCCGATTCCACAAAGTTCGGCCTGTCGATGGTTTCCATCGACCTGTCGATTCTTGGCAGACTTTTTGGCTTGCCGAACTGTACTTAAAATATAATACATCATAGTATTCAAGTCATCATTGCAGCATAAATAAACATACATTGAAATTAACATGAACACGTGAGCATAAGGCTGGTAATTTGGGTCAGCGGGTCAGGTTCGGGTCGGGTTGAGCCCTTATATAAACAACCAACATGCAACCAGAACCCAACCCGTGACCCAACGGGTCAAAAAAACCCAACCTAGACACGACCTGATGTGTAGACGGGTTGACCCGACCCGACCCGTATAACCTACCAATATGCTACTTTGTGCATGTTCGTGTTGACACGATACACTGACCCGTTAAACTCGATAGACCTGCAACATGATAGACCCAATAATAAGCCTATAAAATAAACAATAACCCAACAAAACAAAACTTTGTATAAGCTTAACAAAAACAAATATGCTAGAAATTAGAATCATGTCAAGTTGTATATACAATAAATGTTAGACTAATTTGACACATTAAAATTAATTTCAGGTTATATGGGTTACATTAAGGTCACACGAGTTCAATTTGGATTACACAGGTTGATTAACAATTTTCAGGTCAACCTTATTTCGACACATTTTTGGCGGGTTATTTCGGGTTGATTTCGTGTTGATTTGGGTTGACCCGAACCCAACCCGTTTTTTGTGCGGGTCAGACGGGTTCGACCCAATTCCAACCCAAGGCCTATTTTCCCAACCCTAACCCGCATTTTCATGTCGGGTTCGTGTCTTGTCATCGTGTCGTGACTCAAATTGCCGGCCCTACGTGAGCACATCAATTCCACGCGATCGTCACATGTCATAAAACTTAAAATAAATAGTTAGTAACATAAAATCATAAATCATAACATATATCAATAAGAAAATTACTTAACATCGTTACTAAGTTAGCATAATCCGTTACATAAAAATAGGTGGGTGTTACAATGTTACCACTATGTTATAATTAATTAATTTTTATTATTTTTCTACCTACTATTTTTTTTTAAAAAGGTATAGAGAATGGCACACCAATAAATTCAAGGGAGGTATATGGGTATTTTTGTTAAAGTTTTTTAAATAAGGGTGTTCAAAAAATCCATTAGGCCGTTCAAACCATCCAATCCAAAACTAAACTAGTGGTTTTTTGTGATTTTTGGACAGTTTAAGTTGTTTTTATACAAATAATTTTGAGTGGTTTGGTTAGTGACGCGAGCTTCTCAAACTGCCCACTCAACCCTATATATAACTTTATATTTTGAAAATATTTTTTATATAAGAATTTTTATTATTTTTTATATAGATTATTTTTTATTGCTTGCTAAAAGAAGTTCTATATATATAAAACAAACCTTTTCACGCTCTATACTTATAGTTTCCCTTAATTACAAGGCATCACTCATCAGCATAAAAAATAAAATTAAAGAACCAAGTATTGGAAAGCATTAATTCAAGTTTAAAATTTAATTACGTTATTTTATGTTGTTTAGTTATAATTTTCTCTTAAGTTTAGTTGTTGGTGAACTTTAATTTGTGTTATTATGACTTCTTAGTTTAGTTTTTGGTTTGAATTAAAACTTTAAATAGTGAATTTTTCAAAATGTAAATAGTGAACTTTTAGAAATTTTATAATTATTGTTAAATATTGAAAACTTTTTAAATTTTAAACTTAAACCCCCAAACTATTTAGGCCATAATTTGATTTGATTTAATTTTTATATAAACCGTCAAAACCATCCAAAACTAAAATTTATTTTTAGTTTGATTGTTGGTTAAAAAAAAAAAAAGTCAATAACCACCCGCGGGCACCTCTACTTTTAGATAAAATTAATGTCCATTTATCTTGTCCAGAACAGCCAGATTGAATTTGATGACTTGAATTCAAGAATTTGAGGATGAGAAATGAGCCGTCTTATAGCACCACATAGTGCTTATCCTATACTCTATATGTGTATATGAAGCTCTTGTCTCTATTATATATATATATATATATATATATATATATATATATATATATATATGGGGTTTTATCATTTTGATCAAAATAGCATCTTGTAGTTTTAAATAAATATCATTTTGATACCATGAGTTTAAGTATTGTAACGTGAAATTTTCAACTTATACTTTTATTAAGGAATTCCAAATTATTTTATAAAAACTATAAAAAAAATAGATATAAATAATATAAGAAAATGAACAAGTCCACAACTATGCTTTTTTTTTTTAGTTTAGATTTTTTTATAATATTTTTATTACATTAATTTGGAATTTATTTTTAAAAGAATAAAAAAAATTTCACATTAAAAAATACAAATATAAGGTATCAAAATAATATTTTTAAAAACTTTAAAATATTTTTAGATATTTTTTTAATAATAAGATACTAATATAATATTTTTTCTAGGTTGGCATCAAAATAATAATATACCTGTATATACACGCTGGTCGGTTAGTTGTAACACAAAATTGGAGAGAGAGAGAGGGGGAGAGAGAGAGAGAGTGAGATGGGTGAGCAGAAACAGAACGATAATGCTATGGACCGGCTGTTTGAGACGAAGGAAGCAAGATTCAGAGGCATTTATAGGGTGTTTGCGAGCACAATAATGGTGGGGATATGCTTGATGTGGTTTTACAGGTTGAACAACATCCCAAGAAGTACTTGTGGAGATGATCATGATCAATCGGTGGGGAGATGGGCTTGGATTGGCATGCTCATGGCGGAGATAGGATTCGGGTTCTACTGGATCATTACTCAGTCTGTTCGATGGAGTCTCACTCGTTTTCATCCTTTCAAGGATAGGCTTTCAAACAGGTAAACTGATAATTCTCTCTCTCTCTCTCTCTCTTCTCTCTCTCTCTCTCTCTCTCTATATATATATATAATTCTCACACGTACATATAGTTCCAATTTGCATCCTAAATTATTAGCGTGACAAATAGTATTCATTAAGCTACTGCATCGGTCCCTTTTAATCAACAAAAAGCAGAAAACTTTGTTCGGTCAATTAAATGATAATTCTCTCTATATATAATTCTCATACGTATATATAGTACTAATTTGCCTCCTAAATTTTTAACGTTCTAAATAGTATTCATTAAGCTATGGAATCGGTCCATTTTAATCAACAAGAAGCAAAAAACTTTGTTTAAATGAGAAGACTAACAAGATCTGGTACGATCTATCGTCAATTAATTTAGTACGTAACACAACCTTATCCCACTTCAACTTATGTCATTTCACTTAGTAGTTATTGGTTTATTAGAAATAGAACAGCTAAAAAGCGACAAGGATATAACACTTGAAACTTTTTTATAGATGGTAGTTCTTTTTCCTGTCCTTTCCTTTCCATTTTCTTTTCTTTTCTTTTCTTTCTTTCTTTCTTTCTTTTTTTTTTTTTTTGTAAAATTATCTTGTGTTTGTTTATATATTTGCGTTTGAGTCCAAGTTTTTGGGAGCATATCTTATTGAAAAGGAGGCATGATAGTTATGAGAGTGTTTGAAAACGAAGTTAATTAGAACTTAAACATTGTAGCATATGAAAGCTTTACACTGTACTAGTTGAAACCTATTAGTCCCTACCACTTGCCAAACTAGCCTATTGAGGGTACGGGAAGAGTTGGAATTTTTTGGAATAATTTTACAATACCTTACAGTTGCTATGTTGGAAACAATAATATGTGATAAATATTAAATATATCATCATATATTTTCAATAATTATGTTTGTCAGATAAACCCACTAATTTTTTTTATGGGACAATTTTCTATGATTATATTTGATGATGCATCATTAATAGTAATGGATAATTATAGTTTACTACTAAAGTGTAGAGCTTAAATCTACCACCAAATTAAACAAAAGAATTATGAGATTTTAACTATACAATTTATCCCCTAAAAAATATAATCTATCCACATATAAATAAATTATCATATATTTTATCATAATCTTTATTGCATATTAGCGGAGTAAAACAAATGTGTTATAATAATTAATAGTGGAGATCGTTTGGTTCACCATGTGTATTTGATATCATTAGCAACTGAATAGTTTTATATTTTAAAGAAAAAAAATAGTTTTGTATTTATTCTTCAACATGTATGCGATAGATAATATTATCATTTTGGCTTGCGGTCCATTAAACTTTTATGGAACTTTCCAACGTGTTGCCTGGGAATTCTTGTCGTAGAGAGTTATTTTGCAACACCGATAAAGTATGAGCATTTTGACTGTCGAATTAAGTTTTTAATATAGCCTAATCTGCTACGGATTTTATATCATGTTCTTTAAATGTTTAACATGTATAGTTATTAATCAGACTATTAAGATATTAATCTAATGGTTAAAATTGTGATGTAAAATTGCCATTTTAATGTAAGAATTCGTCCGTCATTTTTGTTAGTGTTGTCGTGATGTAAATTTGGTTTCGTGTGAATCATTTTGGCACTGGAAAAAAAATCTCAACGATGACAAAGGACTTGTCAGGAGATCTTTACACTTCCAGTTCTTTTTTGTTTGTTTTGTTTTGTTTTTTCTTAAAGACCGCCAAAGTTTGGCCTCGATCATGATATATATTTATCGTTCCGTACACAATGGTGGCGAATTAATTACTAATATTCAAAAATAGTCCCCAACACTCTTAAGTGATTTGCTTTTAAGCGATTGACGAACACATAGATAAGAGGTTTAAGATTGGAGTCTAATGATAGAAGTGTTGGGATTTAAACTATCACGTCAACGTTCGTCATTCTTTGGTGAATTTGAGATGAGTATACCTTGTGATCTCTTGGGCAAAGGTGAAGCTAGAAAAATTAATCAAAATAGACGGGACATAATTGAACTAGTACGTCAGTAGAATTTTAGAAGAGGTAAAACATAATAAGAAGAGGCGAAATACATGTTTTATGAGATTTTTTATACAAAATTAAAACCAAAACAGTTTGTCCTTAGCGGCCCGCCCTTATTTGTGTGTACCTCTGCCCGGTCAAGTAGCTATAAGTATAACTCAATGAAAATGTAAAAGAGTCCAATTTGTTAGAGACAAAATATGGGGCCTACTTTTTGATCTTGATGATGTTCTGACCCCGTCACGTGAAATAACATTTTGAATGTAAAAATCTCGTGGGTAGAGCCCAAGAGAGATACCTATGGACAGGTCTTATACATTTTCCTTTCCTACACTCTTTTTGTCAGCCAAAAGGATTGGCCGTGAATATCCAAACCGGACGCACACAAGCAGGCTCAAGATTCTTCTGGCCCGAGAATATCTGCAGATTGCATTTATTAAATATCTTTTTATAACAAGAATTAAAAATATGCGTGTTGGTGAAAATATTGATTCTTCAAATTTAAATTAAATTACATTTGGAAAAACGTGATGAAAACTATGATTATTTTTTTAAACTGAAATTCTGATATAAACTGAATTCTTTGATAAACTATACAATATGCCTTCTATAAAATCAATATTTTTACAGACATATTCTGATATCAACCAAAATTTTCTCGAAATTTTGTACATGGACAAAAATTTGTATTCCACAATCTTAGAATTTGTAATTGGTCCCAAAACATCTTTTAGACCCTTTCAATGTGTCAATCTTTTCATGTCATGGAAACAGATATGAGAACAAATTGCCGGGTATGGACATTTTCGTTTGCACCGCGGACCCGAAAATGGAGCCACCAAATTTGGTGGTCAACACAGTTTTGTCAACAATGTCCTACAATTATCCTCCTGAGAAGTTGAGCATCTATGTCTCTGACGATGGTGGTTCAGAGTTCACTTTCTATGCTCTCCTTGAGGCCTCTCTTTTCTCTAAGCATTGGATACCATTTTGCAAAAGGTACAATGTTGAGCCAAGAGCACCAGAGGCCTACTTTGCCCAAAATTCTTCTTCTCTCCAAGATGACAAATTTGCTCAGAAATGGTTGGCTATCAAGGTATCAAATTTTGGTTACATGCATAGGCATGTCTTTTTTTTTTTTGGAAATTTATTTTATTATTGAATATGAACATAGTTATATATTTCGATTATCGAAAGATCTGATCAACTATAGTTTTCCTTATAAAGGGCATAGTTAAAAATTTATAAAATTTGAGTGGGGCCGCGTGTCCCTCCTCATCGCTATGTGGCTCAGTGACACGAAATGTTTGATTTTGAGTGAAAAGAAACCGGAGGCCTAGCAAGGCAATTAATATGTTGCAATTTTTCTTAGTCTTTAATAATGACAATATCCTTAGTATAACAAATCCAAAGAACTGATGGATTGCTTTTTCTTTTTTTCTTTTTTTCCCCCTCCAATGTCTGCCAAGAAATTGTACGAAGATATGAAAAACCGGATCGAGTTAGCTATCGAAGCGGGAAAGGTTCCGGAAGAAACAAGGAAGCAACACAAAGGATTCTCAGAATGGAACCTTAAGATAAAAAAGAATGATCATCAGTCAATTGTGCAGGTAATGTTTGATCATTTTTTTATCCTTTTCGTACTAGACTAAATTATTTTGATACATTTCATTTGTTTTTTTCACAGATTTTAATTGATGGAAGGGACACAAATGCTGTGGACAATGAAGGAAGTCCCTTGCCAACATTGGTGTACATGGCACGAGAAAAGAGGCCGCATTGCCCTCACAACTTCAAAGCTGGAGCCATGAATGCTCTTGTACTTGGATTCATACAAAATGACTTACCTTAGCACAAGAAAAATTTAGTTTATATATGAAAAAAATAAGTTGGAGAATTTGCATTAACTTTGAAAATATTTTTGCATATGATCATGTACAGATAAGGGTATCATCAGAGATAACCAATGCACCCTTCATTCTCAACTTGGACTGCGACATGTACTCAAACAATGCGGACACAATTCGAGAGATATTGTGCTTCTTCATGGATGAAAAGAAAGGCGACGAGTTCGCGTTCGTGCAATTTCCACAGTACTATGACAACCTCACCAAGAATGATATTTATGCGAATGTTGGCGATGCAATTTATGAGGTTGTTAGAAATAGAAAATATAATATTATTGACCTTTGATGTTAGTTGTCTTCTCTCGTCATTTATATAAAAAAAAAGTAAGAATAACTAAGAAAACAAGACTGGTCTTTGTTTTCATAATTAGAAGTGGTAGATCATTTGATAATTTATTTAATATTTTTATATTTCATTCTTGCTTCGAAGGTTGAGCTTGCTGGAGTGGGTGGTTATGGTGCAGCTTTATACTGTGGCACTGGATGTTTTCATCGGAGAGAAAGTCTTAGCGGAGAGAAGTATTCGAAGAGCAATAGAGTCCAATGGAGCATAGAGACCAAAAAGAATGAGGGCAAAAGCGTTCATGATTTAGAAGAATTATCAAAAAGGCTTGCTAGTTGCGGCTATGAGAAGGGTACACAATGGGGGAAAGAGGTAAATTCTCTATGCTTTAATTCTTTGAATTATTTTCTCCCGTGACCAAGTTTTAGGGTAATTCTCATTTTACCCTAGAAAATATAAAAACTCTCAGTTAACCCTCTTAATTTTGAATTATTCCCACCTACCTCTTATGTTAGAATTTATGTTAAAAACAAACGGAAAAAGACCACATGACCGCATTTATCCCCTTGCTTTTTCTTTCTATTTTTAATTGAAATTCTAAAAAAAGATGTTGAGTGAGACTAATTCAAAATTCATAGGAAAAAATGAGAGGTTTAAAAGTCAAGGGACAAGTAAAAATGACCCTAAAGTTTATAAGATACAAGAAAGAATAGTTAAAAGTCAGGGGACAAGTAAACATGCTCCTAAAGTTTAAAAGACACAAGAAAGAATAATTTAAAAGTCAAGAAACAAGTAAAAATGACTCCAAAGTTTAGAAAACACAAGAAAGAATAATCTTCATTGTTTTTGCCCGTCCCTCATCGCGTTATCGAAATCTTAAATTAGTTTTAATGGTGATATGCTATTTCTTGAATATGTGCAGATGGGGTTGATGTATGGTTATCCTGTTGAGGATATTGTTACTGGATTGGCAATCCAATGCAGGGGTTGGAAATCAGTTCACTACAATCCAAAGAGAAAAGCGTTTTTGGGCATCGCCCCAACGACCTTGGAAGTCAGTCTTATCCAGCACAAAAGGTGGTCTGAAGGCATGTCCCAGGTATTCTTATCCAAGCATTGCCCCTTCACATATGGGCATGGGAGGATCAAATTAGGTGCTCAGATGGGGTACTCCATATATCTGCTTTGGGCTCCATTTTCCTTGCCAACTTTGTATTATGTGATTGTTCCTTCTCTTTGCTTGCTCAAAGGAATTTCTTTGTTCCCCGAGGTATTTCTATCCAGATATCTTTCTTTCTTACTGCCATTTTTGTTAAATTACTAATGCAATGCAGTTAAAAGAACATCAAATAATACAAAGATTGAACGAGTTGTAACAGCTTGGCTACACACAATATAGACAGTTCTAACTGAAAGAGGAAACAATAAACCCAATTAGTGTAGTTCTAGATCTCGAATCTCTAGTTACATAAAAATTCGAAATCTGATACATTGTCCGACTAAACCCTAAAACATCCTGCATAATCATGTTCTCTTTTAGAATTGTAAAATATATACGGGCCATTGATTCAGGTGGGACTTAATGTGGGACCTATTATAGTGAGGGGCCTATATCCTGCACTGATGCCACTCACAAGTGCATATAGCATATGCGTCAAATAGATTAGCACTATACATTTTACCTATATTGGCATGAACACATAACACATGAGGGAACGGCCAATTGCATGATTAATATTTTTTTTGTTGAACGTTTTAGGTGTCAAGTCCATGGTTCCTGCCCTTTGCTTATGTTTTTGTAGCAAAGAATGTTTTCAGCCTATTGGAAGCCGTGAATTGCGGGACTACACTAAAAGCTTGGTGGAACTTTCAACGAATGTGGTTGATTCGAAGGACTACCTCGTATTTCATAGCTTTCGTGGACATCATCAAGGGGAAATTAGGCTTTTCTGAAACAACATTTGCACTCACCGACAAAGTTGTCACGGAAGATGTCTCAAAGAGGTATGAGCAGGAGATCATGGAATTCGGAAGCTCGAGCATAATGTTCACAATGTTGGCAACGTTGGTACTGCTTAACTTGTTCACACTACTTGGTGGAATCAAGAAGATTCTCATTGATTTGGATTTCAAGGCTTTAGAACAGCTGACTTTGCAGATTGTTCTTTGCGGGATAATAGTTTCAGTCAATTTGCCGGTTTACCAAGCGCTCTTCATTCGCCGCGACAAGGGCTGCATACCGTCTTCTGTTATGTTAAAGTCTGTTGTTTTGGCCTCTGTTTTATGCCTTATGCCTATATATTAGAAGTTAGAGCATCTCATTGTAATAGAGACAATGTGCAAGTGATATGTGTCAGCATTTTCTTCTTCTCCTTTTGATGCTTTTGATCCAAAAGTGGACAAGTCTTTTTTTGTTAGGAAGAAATTAATTAGCCTTATTCAGTTCCAAAGTATATATGAAAACTGATAAAATTCAAGAATATAACCCAAACAAAAGAAACAATCACAACATCTTATTAAAAGCCTAATTAATCAATTTATTTATTATTGGTAAAAGAAGCCTTCAATTCTCAGATATGCAAACACTTTCCCTGCGTATATAGCACACGATTAAAGTGACAGAGTATTAAGTCATGGACTAATTAAACCCGTAAAGAAATTATGCTTTGAAAATTCATAAAACATGAAAAAAATTTGCCCTAAAGAAAAAAAGAAGAAGAAGTTGTTAGAGATGTTTTTACATATTTGAGAACTCGATTGCGATGAACACTTATTCAAGATATGTTTAAGGGTGTCATGACCTTTCGATCCTGTACTTTTATTTTGACAGATTATTCTATGAATTTTTTATTTTTGGTATTTTTGGTCCTTGACACTAACAGAGGTAATTACGTGCCAGGTAATCATATGTCCACATGGGCAATAACTTGAAATTTTATAGAAAGAGTTACATTATATGCAAAATGTTCTCTTCAGTGCGGTTAGAACCCATTGATTATAAATTGGATTAGAATCATACTTACTAATTTCATCAAATTCGGTCTCCGAAATTCTCTCCAACTATACGGATTAATACGTCTTTTGCATCTAGTTTGTTTTTCTTACGTTGTGGAGGATATTTTCAACCAAAGAGCTTTCACATAGGGGTCCCTTTAATTAGTTAAAGGTCAAAATAATGCTGGTCATTTGTGTTTCATAATGAAAACCAAGTGTTGGACAGTTAGAATAAAATCCCACGATTATTGGGATTAATTAGGGGATATTAGTTTTCTAAATTAAGCCTTTCCTTTTCTGTTTTTCCTGATTATGCGTTATCATATCAATCAGTTTATTAGGGTCTATTTTTGTGGAGATTTTGTTTCCTAGAATAGAGGAATCATTAGTGTATTTTTTTTTTAAATAGCACATAGCACTGTAAATGATTTTTTAGAATCAAGAGAATTATTTTCTTTTCTCCAAAAATTACTGGTTCATGGCATCAGAGCCGGACGTTCTACTGGCGTAGTGTCACCAGCACCACTATCATCTAAATGGCTAATCTGACCTTGTCTACGGCGGAGTCCACCGCAGCTCCAACCGTGTCCAACCCATCTGTATCTCTCACCTTTAACCTTTTGGAAAACCCCTCAATCCAAGTTACAACACATAAATTAAATGGCAGCAACTTCAGAGAGTGGTACCAGTCTGTTCTCCTCGTCATTAAAGGAAGAGGAAAAATGGGCTACTTGACAGGAGCTGCAGCAGCACCGGAACCAAGATCAGCAACCTACAATGTTTGGGAAGCAGAAAATTCGATAGTGATGGCATGGCTAATTAATTCCATGGAACAAAAAATTGGACGGATCTACTTGTTCTACCAAACAGCAAAAGAAATTTGGGATGCAGTTAGAGAGATGTACTCGGATTACGAAAACATTTCATAGAGTTTTGAAATTTGGTCTACTATTCGCAACAGACTCCAAGGTACTTCCTCTGTTACAGAATATTTCAATAAACTTTCTGAGCTTTGGCAAGAAATAGATTTATTCTACAACATTACTTGGAAGTATCCTGACGATGGAATCCAATATAGCAAGATGCTAGAGAAAGATCGAATTTTTGATTTTTTGCAAGGATTAAATCAAGACCTTGATGAGGTTAGAGGCCGAATTCTTGGTACAAAACCACTGCCTACACTAAAAGAAGTGTTTGCTGAGGTGCGACATGAGGAAAGCCGGAAGAAATTGATGTCTTCATTGTTTCCTAGTACAGCACCTGAAATTCCAGCACCAGGTTCTGCACTTGCCACATCCCGAAGTGGAGAAAATGAATCAAAGACTCAACGTGGGAAGGACAAGCAGCTTTGATGTGAACACTGCAAGAAACCTTATCATACAAAGGACACATGTTGGGACATTCATGGCAAACCTGCTGACTAGAAACCACGAAGTCAGAGAAGAAATAATAAGAATGCCTACACAGCAGAGATAACAGCCAGCAATTCTTCTCATCCCTTCACAACAGAACAAATGGAGATCCTTCAGAAGATGATGAACCCGCCATCTACAAGTAAGGAAGTTGAATCCACAACATCAAATGCTACTGCTTTAACAACTCATCAAGGTAAATACTCTTTTTTGTCACATTCTGGCCTACAACAAGCCTGGATTGTGGATACAGGGGCGTCAGACCACATGACCAATTCTAGTGCAGGGTTTGTGAATTATAAACCATGTAAGAAGAGTATTGGCATTACAGTGGCAGATGGTTCTGCTTGCAAAGTAGCAGGAAAAGGGGATGTGGAAGTAAATGGGTTAAAACTAAAATCAGTCTTACATGTCCCAGATTTGAAGTGCAGTTTGCTTTCAGTTAGCAAAGTTACTAAAGATTTGGATTGTGCAGTAATGTTTCTTCCCTCTTATTGTAAATTTTAGGATTTGTCATTGGAGAAGACGATTGGCACAACTGAGGAGAGTAATGGTCTCTACTATTTTTCAGGTGCTAATTCTACTCCAAGACCGATGTCACCTACTGTTTTTTCTTCGTTTTCTGATTCTAGTATTGAACTTTGGCATAAAAGATTAAGACATCCTAGTTTTTCATATTTAAAATATTTGTACCCACATTTATTTGTTAATAAAAATCCTTCTTCATTTCATCGTGATCATTGTGTTCTAGCAAAACAAACTCGAGCAACTTATCATCCTCACACATACAAACCATCCAAACCCTTTTATCTTATCCATAGTGATGTGTGGGGACCGTCTCGTGTGTCAAATTTAACTGGAGAACGTTGGTTCGTTACATTTGTTGATGATCACTCACGGGTATGTTGGGTTTATCTAATGCATGAAAAATCAAAAGTGTTCTCTATCTTCAAACAATTCCACAAACTCATCGCAAATGTGTTCCAATCTCATATTCATATTCTTCAAACTGATAATGGGAATGAGTATTTTTCACATGAATTTAATGAATATCTTAAAGAAATTGGAATATTTCATCAAAGTTCTTGTGTTGATACTCCTCAACAGAATGGAGTTGCAGAAAGAAAAAACAGACACTTACTTGAAGTTGTTAAAGCAATTATGTTTGCTAGTCATGTACCACATTCTTTTTGGGGGGAAGCCATTCTCACATCTGCATATCTCATAAACAGAGTCCCAACCAGAGTCCTTAAACATCAAACTCCTCTAAATGAACTTCTTACTGTTTTTCCATCCACTAGGATTCTTAATTCTCTTCAACCTCATGTTTTTGGTTGTGTCGCATTTATTCGTAACACTCAACCAAATCGAAGTAAACTTGATCCACGTGCACTTAAGTGCATTTTTCTTGGTTATTCTTCCACACAAAAAGGATATAAATTTTTCCATCCATCCACTAAACGTTTTTTTGTCTCATGTGATGTCACATTTGTAGAACATCAAACCTTTTATTCCCAAGTTTCTCTCCAAGGGGAGAACTATGTCCAGGGAGAAAAACATTGGGATCCTGCTATAATGTCTCTTCCAGTGTTTATTTCAAATTCACCTTTGGGTCAATCATAGTCCGAGTCTGTACCTTTGAGTCAATCTCAGTCCGAGTCTGTACAGCCAACAAATTTGAAAGACAGTGGTGACTTAGGCCAAGGGGGAGTGCCTAATTCTGCAAATCTGAAGGCAATCATGGTATATACTAGAAGGCCAAAAACTCCAAAGCTAAACCATGACTCTAAACCTGTGGCAAGTCCTGAGATGGGTGACCAAGAGCTTGGAACAAGTCCAGAGATTGTTGATCAAGAGGAAGTTGAGACAGTTGAATACGAAGAAGAGGAAGAAAATAATCTAGACCTGCCTATTGCAATAAGAAAAGGGGTGAGATCTTGCACTAAGCATCCAATTTTGAGTTATTACAGTCATTCCAAGTTGTCAGGAGAATTCAAAGCATTTATCTCAGAGGTTGACAAGACTCAAATTGCGAAAGATATTCATGAAGCCCTTCAAGATCCGGAGTGGAAAGCTGTAGTGATGGAGGAAATGAAGGCCCTATTAGACAATGGTAGTTGGGACTATGTGAAGCTACCAGAAGGGAGGAAGTTTATAGGTAGCAAGTGGATTTTCACAGTTAGGTATAGACCAGATGGGACTGTTGGGTGGTACAAAGCAAGGCTTGTTGCTCAAGGATTTACACAGACATATGGGATTGATTATGAACAAACTTTTGCCCCAGTTGCAAAACTAAACACTATCAGGGTCTTATTGTCTATTGCAGCAAATTTGGACTGGAAGTTATATCAGTTGGATATCAAAATTTTTTTTTTAAATGGCACATTGGAAGAAAAGGTCTACATGAGGACTCCACCTGGTTTTGAAGTTCAAGGAGATCCGAGCAAGGTATGTAGGTTAAAGAAATCTCTCTACGGCCTGAAGCAATCACCTCGAGCATGGTTCACACGGTTGAGCATGGTCATGAAACAATTTGGCTACAAACAGGGGCAAGCCGACCACACCTTATTCGTAAAAAGGGGTGAAACTGGTAAACAGGCAATCCTCATAGTGTATGTAGATGATATGGTGGTCACATGTGATGATGAAGAGGAGATTGCAAATCTTAAAAAAAAACTACAAACTGAGTTTAAGGTAAAGGATCTCGGGACTCTCAAGTACTTTCTTGGTATTGAGTTTGCGAGGAGTAGAGAGGGTATCTTTATTTCTCAAAGGAAGTACACACTTGATTTACTCAAAGAGACTGGGAAACTTGGGTACAAGCCTGCTAGCACACCATTAGAATGTCACTGGAAGCACCAAATATCTGAGGAGGACCCTCCAGCAAATAAGGAGAGCTATCAGCGTTTAGTAGGGAAGTTAATCTATTTATCTCTTACTAGACCGGATATTGCCTTCAGTGTGAGTGTTGTAAGTCAATTTATGCATGCTCCTACAAAAAGGCATATGGAAGCAGTTAACCAAGTCTTGAGATATCTAAAAGGGAGCCCAAGAAAGGGTTTGTTATTCAGGAAAACTGGAACAAGAGATGTTATTGGATACTCAGATGCAGATTGGGCTGGTGCAGTGGAAGACAGCAAGTCAACATTAGGATACTGCACAAAAGTATGGGGAAATTTGGTAACTTGGAGAAGTAAAAAATAGTCCGTGGTTGCTAGGAGTAGTGCTAAGGCTGAATACAGAGCAATAGCCCAAGGGACATGTGAATAAATCTGGATTAGAAGGTTATTGGAAGACTTGAATTTGCATATATCTAGTCCTATGACTCTATTTAGTGATAGCCAGTCTGCAATAAGTGTGGTTCACAACCCAGTGCAACATGACAAGATGAAACACGTGAGAATCGACAGAAATTTTATTAAGTCCGAGATCAAACATGGAACAATTGTTCTCTCTTATGTTCCCACCAAGTCTCAAGAAGTTGATGTTCTTACTAAAGTTCTACACAAGTCAAGATTTGATCACAGTATTTGCAAGCTGGGAATGATTGATATCTATTCACCAGCTTGAGGGGGAGTGTTGGATAGTTAGAATAAAATCCCACGATTATTGGGATTAATTAGGGGGATATTAGTTTTCTAAATTAAGCCTTTCCTTTTCTATTTTTCCTGATTATGTGTTATCATATCAATCAGTTTATTAGGGTCTATTTTTGTGGAGATTTTGTTTCCTAGAATAGGGGAATCATTAGTGTATTTTTTCTTTTAAATAGCACATAGCACTGTAAATAATTTTTTAGAATCAAGAGAATTATTTTCTTTTCTCCAAAAATTACTGGTTCACCAAGGAAGCAATAATTGGGCTGAGAATGTTTTCTTGAGGTAAGAGAAGACAAATGGATAAGGGTGAGAAAAAAAGGTCCTCAGGGCAATTTTATGAGGCCAAAGAATGTTTCCATTCATAGTGGATTCTCCTAAAATCCTATTGGTTACATTGAATTTAATAAAAACAAAAAAATCATTAATACAAAAAGAATATGCTAAGAGACAGCTGTCAATTGAATCTTCTAGACTACACGCTCCATTTCCCCACACGAGTGAGCAATGGCAGGAAAATCACAGGTTTGATTTTCTTGTGCGTGTGAGTGTCTTAAATGTCCAATTTGCCCTGTTTTTGTGCCTTTGGATATCTACCCAACACTCCCCTTTAAGGAGAGTGTGGGTCACATACAGTGAGCTTGGAGTGGTTAAAACCGTTGGTTAGAACCGTTTTTATTATTGTTTGTGAGAGTTTTTACACTGTAGTGATTTTTTTTTATTATTACTGTAGCATGTAAAAACTTTATCATATTCATGATTGAGAAAGTAGTAAAAACCACAACTGTCAGACAGGGGGAGCAGTTGAAAACTATTGGCTGAGAGTGGTTTGTGAAAATATCAGCTACTTGTTCTAGTGTTGGTACATAGCAGATTTTCATCCCCTTTTGAGCGATTTTTTCTCTTATAAATTTCTATGTGCTTGGTGCGTGAATGAAACACAGGATTTGCAGCCAAGGCAGCTGCGCTTATATTGTCACACCGCACAATTAGGGTTTGAGAGATAGCAATCTTCAATCCTTTGAGCAGAAGTGGAGTCCAATGTAGAAGACCTCGGGGCCTAGTGATGGTGACATATTGCAAAGCACCGATAGCGTTGCCATAAAGTGTGGGAGCAAGGAAAGGATCAACATCATTTAAGGCAAGTTTAATGCCTCAGACATTTTGGTGCGGTTCAGTATGTCTGCAATGTATTTTGCTTGGCTGAGATGTAAGCCTTGAGCCGAGCGATGTTCATCAAGATGTTGAATAACAGAATTGTTTCCTGTGACCAAAATGTCATGACATAGACGAGGAAATAGACATGACGAGTGTAAATGAATAAAGAGGAATCAGCAATGGATTAAGGCCCCAGTCAAGAAGAGCCGTTCGAAGATGCAATCAGAACCTAAAGCACGCCTATAGGAAAATTTACATAAATCTTTGGAACCTATAAGGAATCCCAAAAAAAAAAAAAAAGAATATATGTGCGCTGTAGGTACTATGGTATGGCAGAAAATTGTGGATAAAATAATGACAAACATTTTATCATTGTGTGAAATCAAAACAGATAATGAATAGATTTATGTATATATATATATTCATTAATTCATCACACCAAGACAAACTGGAACATCTTATTCATTGTACAAAAGAAATCCAAATTACATCAAGATATATATAGCAAAGACTTTTATTTCAAATATGCATGCATGCATGCAGTCGCAGATATAGAAAAATAAATAAATAAACAAATAAAAGACACAAGTTATGGTGGTACAAAGTACACACAGTACTTTATTTATGACAAATAAATCACACACCTAAGACTCAATTAAAAGACATTCACACTGAGATCAATAGATAGATAGGGTTGCGTATGGAGGTAACAATATGTATCCAATTCCATGAAATTAAATTGATGAAGACTATTAAGTTTCCCCTCCACTACATAATCCCAAGCTACCGAGTAAATCGAATAGCAGGTCGCCTAATAACACTCTACCAGGAAGATCTAGGGGAGCATTTCCATCAAATGTCTGCAAAAGGTTTCTGGCATGAGCCATGGAATTAGCACCAAACACAAGAAACACAACAAGAATAATTAGCACACACTTTGAATGTGATTTTGCATTGATCTTTGTTAATTTTCTGACTTTCTCTTTAATACTGGACGCTAAATTGATCGATGTTGGAGTACTACTTGGGTACAAGTAGAAGGAAGGTTTATATAGATGTAATATGATGGAATTATAAATTGTACATAGAATTTCTCATGATTCATTTCATATGATAATATGAAGAAGACCTACTCGTGAAGCATTAGATTTGAAAAGATATATAATAAGTTTTTTTAAAGCTAATAAAATCCCAACAGCCTTTGGAAAAACAATGCCTTCTCTACTTTGGAGTTTCCTTGCAACCGGCCTGCACGTCTTAGCGGTTTAATTAATCTTCTTTTTTCACGATCATATAAATCATGAGGATCGATCCTTAAATATACACATACGCACACAAAAATAATAATAAAAAAATATACAACGAGTGGTTTTCATAAGACGTGTTAACTTGTTATTTTCGACTCAGCTGTGTATATTCTCACATTTCTTCCAAATCTCTTTCTGTGATTTTTTTCTTATAAAAAAATTGCCAAATCGTCCTTAATTATTCATTTTGTTTTGTTTTTATTTTAAATTGAAAAAATACCTTATTCTGTAATAAATTAATTGACCACTCATAAGCTACTTACTTGAGGAGCACATGATATCTCCGTTCAAATTTTTTATTGTGTCATTAATTGGACTTGTTGAGCAACAAAATTTGATGTTTAGGGTATCACTTGCAAAAATTTTTAGTTCGGGTACTGAATTGTCAAATGCTTAAAGTCTAGGCGGTTTTAGGCAAAAAAGCCAATACAAAATGAATATACTAGCCAAACAATGAGAGGAACATTGACAGTGGCTGAAAGTAATAATTGACTAAACTAAAATGAAAAAAAAAAAACTGGGGTTAGCATATAGTACTCAATAGAAAACCTCTTACTGACCTTTCAATTATTTTTTACTATTATTATCTTGAAGACCTTCGAGATTGGTGACCAAATTTCCATGACAAGATATATTTATAGCAATCAAGTTCAAACTTTGTCATAACAAATTAGCTAGATGTACTTGTCACCATGATCTACCACTCACACCCGGGTTAGCAGTGACAAAGGATGGGAATAAATGTGGAATATACCATTCATTGTGCCCCAAATGAGCACCTCAAAGAATTCCCTTCTCCTCTGTTTTCAAAAATTGAAGGACGCATTAAAAGGACTACTCTTTGATATATCAAGTCGTGTTTGAAGTTTTGTTTCATCCATTGTCCTTCCTGTTATAATGTATGAAAGAAAGTTCTCCTTTCTCTCATGTTTGCTGCAAGGGATGAGAGATGGTAGCAAATTTCTACACCGAGAGCGGATCCTGTACTATATATATATATATTTTTATTCTTTTTATTTTCTTTTCCTTAGAAGAATATACGATTATTGAAACATGAAGTTACTGATATTATAAATTCGAAATCAAGTACCGGGCATATCAAAACCACAATTTTCTTATTTCTTTTATTAGAAGAAAATCTCCGAAGGAGATTTAGAAGAGATATGAGAATATATACAACTGAGTCGAAAATAACAAGTTAACACGACTTATGAAAACCACTCGTTGTTTATTTTATTTTATTTTTCTATTTTGTGTGTGAGATATATATGATTGTGAAAAAGAAGATTAATTAAACTGCAAAGACGTGCAGGCCGATTGCAAGGAAACTCCAAAGTAGAGAAGGCAATGATTTTCCAAAGGTTGTTGGGGTTTTATTGGCTTTTAAAAAGAAAAACTTATTATATGTCATGTCAAATCTCATGCTTCACGAGTCATGCTTGAACATTTTATCACATGAAATGAATTATCAGAAATTCTATGTATAATCTATTCCTCCATCATATTGTTTTCGCATATCTATATAAACCCCTTCTACTTGTACCCAAGTAGTACTCCAACGTCGAACAATTTAGCGTCCAGTACTAGTGAGAAAATCAGAAAATTAACAAAGACGATTGCGAAATCACATTCAAAGCTTGTGCTAATAATTATTGTTGTTGTGTTTCTTGTGTTTGGTGCTAATTCCATGGCTCATGCGAGAAAGCTTTTGCAGAGATTTGATGGAAATGCTCCTCGAGATCTTCCTGTTCCTGGTAGAGTCTTATTAGGCGACCTGCTAGGCGGTTTACTCGGTAGCTTGGGATTATGTAGTGGTGGAGAAACTTAATGGTCTTCATCAAGTTAGATTCATGGATTTGGATACATATTGTTATCTCCATCCGCAACCCTATCTATCTTTTGATTTCAGTGTGAATGTCTTTTAATCGAGTCTTTGGTTTGTTATTTATTTGTTATAAATAAAGTACTGTGTGTACTTTGTACCACCATAACTTTTGTCTGTATTTTTTCTTCTTTTCCTATATCTGCATGGGTGCATGCAAGCATGTTTGAAATAAAAGTCTTCTCTCTCTTTCTATATATATATATATATATATATATGTATTGTTGTAATTTGGATTTCTTTTGTATAATGATTTAGATTTTCCAGTTTGTCCTGATGTGATAAATTAATGAATTCTTCATTTATATATGATTCTATTCATTATCTATTTTGATTTCACACAATAATAAAATGTTCGTCATTATTTTTTCCCCAACTTTCTTCCACACCATAGTAGCTGCTGCACACGTGTATTCTTTTTTTTTTTTTTGTGGGATTCTTTCAAATTTAATTATATATAATTTGGTATGTACATAGTACTATTTTGTCCTACCTCATCACTATTACATACGGAGCATATGACAATTGCATAAAACCATCGTCAAAGAATAAGACAATAGTCGATAGACCGTCATCTTATCGAGTGACATTAAATGTTGCCTGACATTTTATAATTGTCGTCTTATCTTTTCTAGAAATCAAGCATATTTATTATTTTCGACATAACTTATTTGGAGCTATTCTCGTAAATCTTCCAAATCTTTTTATGTGATCTTCTTCTTTTTAAGTTTTTTTTTTTTAATACATGGACAAAGTTTTTTTTTTTTTTTTTACTTAGGGAAATAACCCCTTTTTGAAATAGTTTATCAATAATATTGTACAAGCTTTAATTATTATTCTACTAATGTAATCAATAATCAATGAAGTAGTAATGTTAATCACTATGTACTAATATATGGTTTGTCATTGGTTAATTTGGTAGTTTGTCACTAATTAACTTCATGGTTTGTTAATAATTAATCAATATTAGTTAATGATTAACCAATTCCAATAAATAATTTTTTTGGTTTATTTATGAAAAATTATAATCTATCATTGGTATATAGTTAACTCTTATTTAATACGTCGATATTATTCGTCGATATCTCTTCATCTTTAATGCGTAACTCATCCTCTGTATTATTCAAATTCAGATATCGACAAATAACATCAACTTATTAAATGAGTTTCGCATTAAAGATGAGAAAAATATATAGATAAACCCTTCCTAAATGAGAGTTTAGGTTTAAAAAAGCTTTAAATGATAGTGTAAACTTGAAACAAAATTTGAGAGTGATATTTTTTCCTTTATAGATAACCCCTTATGTAAATCATGTAGGCTTAATTCTATCTATTTGAATGAAAAATCTAAAGTTCAGGGAGCAAAGTAAAGAGTTTTGAAAGTTTAGGAGTAAAGTGATAATTTTTAAAGTTTAGAGGTAAAGTGAGGAGCTTTGAAAGTTCAAGAGTTAAAGTAGGATTTTTAAAGTTCAACGGGCAAAATGTAGGGAGATCCTAAAGTTTATGAGTCATTGGATTTAATAACCTTAACAAAATAAATAAATAAATTATAAAAAAAAAAAGAGGAGAAGGAGAAGGAGGAGAACGTGGTGGTGGTGCCAAGAGCTTTACCATAAACTTTATTAAAAAGAGGAGTAAAGTCATATTTCTCATCAATGGACGTACCATTCACTAACCAAATGGAGAAGATTCCCATTCTTTACTATCCCACAAACGAAATAAGATAAAAGAAATGCACAAGCTCCTATTTATTTTTCAACCAAATAAAATAATAATCCAATCCTTTTTTCCAAGCATCCCAAAGAGAGGGGGAAAAAAAAAAACAACAACAACAGCATAAAATGCATGTAACAGTGCTACAAACATTACTTAGTTGAACCATATATATATATATAAAGATCATTTTGAATCAAATATGGATGTCCTTTATGAGCCGGCATTAATGTAATTGGCCTTAATTTTATTAATCAAATATGAATGCGAATTCACGAAGCATCTAGGATTTTGGTCACTTCTTATATGGCCATTGATAATATGATATAATTTGAAAAATATAGAATCTTAATATAATCTCAATTTCAAACGAGGCTCCTACAGCTGAAATTGAGCTGAGACAGTGGTAGGAATTTCTTCCTCTCTTCGATCTGAAGTTATAGAGACTAGAATCATATCAATTGGTACTCAGACGGTAGAGTAATTGTGTCAAAAAGGAAGTGCGTTTTCCGCCAGTGGAGTTACGGCTGGTACAACATGTCGTTGGACTCGGCTCGTCATGATCTATTGATTGACACCGGCTGTGTCGAAAACGGAGGCCGAGATCCCCAGTTTAGTTTTTTTGCCATGGACGGTTTTGAGAGAGAGGGAGATCTGATTTTGATTGACTGATTTTTTTATGTGTCCATGAATATATAGACACTGTCATGAGTCTATGGATTCTAATCTGCGTCGTGGTTGGGTTAATCAAGTTTGATCCATAACTTTGAAGTTTCTACAAACATAGCTTTACTTTTAAAAACTGTAACATTTTTGGTCTTTTCAAAATTAAATAAATAATTTTTGACTATAGTCTAAACTTCTTAATACCTTCCTACTATCATAAAATCATTTTCATGATTTTAAACTTATTTTTTGAATTTCATGATTTTATTCAGAAATGTAAAACCTTGACGATTTTGTTTCTAAAAAGGGTGACTAACTATTTATACAACTATATATATATATATTCTAAGAATAGTATTTTGTACTTAAAGCTATGATCAAAACTTAAAATTCGATTTCTTGATCAAATGATATTCCTTGAATTCTAAAACTTAAAAGGTTAATTAATAAATAAAGCATATATTTTTCATTAAAATTTCATATATTAAACTTCTAATTTTATCATAAAAATAATTATCAAATTTATAAAATTTTTGCAATTCAAATTGACAAAAAAAATTCGTAAATTAAATTGACTATCTACATGTCAATTTAATTCAAATTATGGACTTAGCACAAGTCGTGCTTTATGGGTATAACCTGAACTATTTCTCATAAAACGCCGTTTATGAATCCACCTCTAATCTTTGGATGCTTTTTTTTAAAACTTTTTGTAATCACTTAATCGATTGAAATTTATCCGTTTGTGACTTTGCATTTGCCTTAAAGGCTCATGCAACGTTTGTGGACTTCATTTATAGTAATAATAATTTTTATTATTATTTGTATTATTATTTGCTCACAGTTATTTACACTTGTAAATAACTAACTCTGAATATATAAGATACCGTGAATTCTTGAATTTCTAAATTACTTTAGAAAAGTCTTATCATGCCTTATGATCTCATGAAAATCGAGATCGATCTTACATACGTATACTTTATGCTCACCATTTTTGAATTATGGTGTTGAGCTGTTGATCACTTGATCTGACTAAAATTATGTAGGAATTTCGTGTAGTTATACTGGTCGGAAATTCTTTTTTATCAATTAATCTCAATTTAGATTTTCTGATTGAGATCTTTATGAATGCTTCTACTTTGACCCATGCATGAAATTGTTGAATCATAAAACCTTAGTTTAGTACATTGAGTAACATTTTTGATCATCCAAGTGTACTATCATAACATCATATTTTGCTATATGTTTTATGCATAAAGCATATAAAATTGTGTAGTTATAATATTATTTACTATTGAAGTCTTATAGTTGTTAAGACTTCCTAAATTTTGTATTAATTAGAAAATTCATGATTATAAATCGTGATTATGTCACGATTTAAACTTGTAAATTTTCCAATCGTAACCGAAGATTTCTAACCTTGAAGTGAATTCTCATAGAAACTTGAACTTATAAGTTTTATGCTTACGGTTTCTTATGAATCTAACGGCGTGGTTATAAAAAAATTCTTAATTAATTTTGCTTATTAATTATTGGATTTTTTCGGCCATTACAAAATGAAACCTACCAATAGATATTTGTCATTCAACTATCAATTTTATAGGAAAAAAATGATTTTAACCAGATGCAAGAGTTTAGAAACGTGTTATTGACAGGAAAGACCCAAAAAAGAAAGAGAAAGGGAAAAAAGAAAGAATAAGGAGAAGGCAAAAGGATCTTTAGAATGGCCGATTAAGGTAAGAATCATTATTATTAAATATTGATTCTTACATTAATGAACAAATTGAATGCTTGCATGAACAAACATGTAAGATGTAACTCATATTCTCGTTCAACTTATGCCCACATTAGAAGAAAGGCATATTGACAGGGTGATCAGTACAATATTTTCTCCCCAAAACACTTTTATTAGATCACGCTTCCTCTTCAATTCTATTTTACAAATCCTTGTGTCATAATATCTGGAGATATCTCGGCTAATTATTGTATCAATTCAGATCTGATTGTACCAAACTGTTTAGCTTTTGAATAATTTCAGAAGGTATGTTCTGTATCTAAACTTCTAGTCATCAATTAGCCCCTATTGGTGTTGCCTTTCAATTAAGTTTTAGAGTTATTTTACCTTCATATGGCATGTGTTTTAGGTTTATTCATACTTTTCATCTTTGGTTTTTGTTCTTATTAATGATGTACTTTTTATATTTTGGGTTTATTCATACTTTTCATCCTTGGTTTTTCTTCTCATTAATGATATATTTCATATTATACTTAATACAGAGATGTATACATTTGCTCAGCCCACTCTTAATTTTGACCTGAAAATATGCAAAATACTCTCAAATAGAAAAAAGAAGAAAACTTAAAAAAATAATTTATGATGGTAATATTATACAGACTTATAACCGAACACATATCGATCAATTTTGGTGATTTAATTTAGGTTTATTTACTTTTTTATACCATGTGCTTTAGGTCTGTTCAAATACTATACCTTTAGTTTATTATCTAACCAAATGTTCACTTTCATATTAGATTTAACACCAAATCTTAGTCAATAATTAATTTCGATGTTTAAAATGGCCAAATTATTTTAAATAAAAAAGAAGAAAACCAAAGCATTCAAGAAAATAAAAATAAAACAAAAAAAATACAAAAATCCATTTTGGAGGAACTATACATTTTTAAGTCAAAACGGTTGGTTTTAAGTTTTCTTATTTTTTAATACAAGAGTATTTTAGACAACTTTAAAGTCAAAATTAAAGGTTCATAAAAAAAAGATATAAATGTATATATTAAATCTAATACGAAGATATACTACCAATAAAATTATAAACCAAATGTATAATATTTAAGAAAACCTAAAATAGCGGCTATGAAAAAGTAAGCATCTCATATATTATAGAAATTCAAGAGGGTAATATAATATGGACTCATAACCAAACGCATGTCCATCTGTCAACAATATTGGATAATTGAAATTATACCCAAATTTTGCTTGTTATAGTCTTCTTTCCTTCAAGTTAGATAGTATGCGCCGGAGATCTTCTTAGATAAAGAAACAAATCTTGAATCTTCTTTCTTTATTGCTCCTTGTTGAACAATTTTTTTCCCTTATATTCTATAAGTTGTAATCCTCATTCTCTCTTAGACGATGATCCTCATCTATGAGACCTACATGGTCCCTGCAGATAGCTCCATCCTTTATAAAAGGTGGGCCTATAGCCCACGGGGACATATAATATTCCTCTGTCAGTTTTTAACAAAGATAATGTTATAGGACAGTGTTTAATTAACACTGTAAGTAGAATGAATCAGTTTTTTGATCGAGCTTATGACCACAGAGCCGGGCAACATATTTATCAACACAAGAAAAATAAATGAAATTCTCTATAAATTTCATAACAGTTGAAAATCCCTAGTGGTTGTAGTATGTTGAAAAACATTCAAAAACTAAAAAATTCGACCCCCTCTTAGCAAGAGTATCTATAACTTATTCTACGAGTCTCCAAAAATTGCAGAAACTTTTTCTGTCTTAAAATAGGCTCAGAGGTGCCCTTGTTTTTGAGCTTTTACATCTCGCCTTTTGGGCATGTTAATCTCCTGAAAACGGCTTCTTGTTAATATCAAAATTTTGTTTCTGCTAAATTTCAGCAGTGTTGATCCAACTTAGTTGGCATCTCGTTCATATGTTTGATTCGTTCTTCTAGAGTGCTTTCCTTAAAAAAAAAAAAAAAATATGAGTTTCTGTTCAAACCAAAACAAGCTACTAGAAAAATTCATAACTTGGTTTTAAGTGATTCCGAACCCCTATACAAAGCTTGAGCTGTAGCGAGGTTTAAGGTAGAATCATTGAGACAAATTCAAGCATGTTTTCTTGATTTAGAGATTACAGTTTGATATACCCACACCAACGTCAAGAAAGTAGCATCATAATTTATATTCCCTTTCTTTTTCAAACCCAAATGGTCGCTTCCAATCTGAAGAATGTCCACTAAATTAATCATGAATGCCATCCATCTGTTATGCATATATCCCTCTATAACACAAAGCCATATTAAGAAGAAGCTATTTGTCGTATATTTGCCTTTCCATAGTTTGGTAACAACGAATATAAGAAAACACAATGAATAGAGTTCGCATCCTTAATAAAATACATCACGAGTTTTAGAGTTTGAATCCTCTACTCCAAGTTAAAATGAACATAACAAAACACAAATTACAGAGTTCAAATCCCCACAAAAACCACCATGGGTTGCATGGTTTGAATCCCCCACTCATTGTTCGAATACACACACAAACTCTTTCATGCCGTGGGGAATTATCATTTATAGAGTTCTAGTGTGAGGTGGGAGCTTTAGGAGGTGTTAATAGTGTTGGATGTGCTCAGTCACTGAGCCAGTTAGGGCCCCGGGGGCTGCAGCCTCTTTTAAGCCCAATTGGTTCCGTTGGGCCCATAAAAGTCTTTAAGAAAGTTCTCTTTTTGCCTTTTTTTTCCTTCCTTCGAGAATTTTCTAATTCTATATTATATACTAAATGTTTTATAATATTTTGTTTGTATCCTCAAATTGGTCTAAAATTTATCAATTTGTTTCCCCTCAATTTCTTTTTAATTCTAAATTTTATGTATAATGTTTTTAAAAATTTTGTTTACACCTTAATTTTCTTATGAAAAAAAGTTGGGGTGAAATTCCTGTAGTTTTAAGAAGGGTTAATTGCAAAAAAAACTAAATCAACTTTTATGCAGAGCGCTAGGGAAGACAACTTTGTACGTGTCGCCAAATAAGTAAGCGAGCATGGCGGAAATTGAAGTAAAGAGTGTTAAAGACATGCTTCTCTCGTTGCCGACAGAAGAAGTACGCTTGTTGCAAGGTGTTCATGGAGAAGTTGAGGAAATTGCGCATGAGTTGGGGAGTATCCTTCATTTCCTAAAGGATGCTGATAAAAGGGCAGAAATCGGAGGAGACGAAGTAAGTGACGGTGTTAAATCATGGGTGCAAGAACTTCGCCAAGTCTCATTTGAAGCACAAGATATTGTCAGTGAATACGCACATCAGATGCACAACAACTAGGCCAGGACAATCAACGGGCTTTGGTTGAATGCTTACGAAAAATTGCTTGTTTTTTACCTTTTCGGTTTACACGCTAAAACAACATCGTGACTTGGCTTGGCAGATAGAAAGCATCAAGAAGAGGCTTATTAGACTTCATGAACGAAGTAAAACATATGGCTTTATTCAACAATTTGGGTCTACAAGTAGTGCTACTCAAAATGTTGTTAGTACATAACCCTCTAAGGGCTTCCCGTTACCTTCAAGAAGATGACCTTGTAGGTGTTGAATCTGCTAGAGATAAATTGGTTGATATTTTGTTATATTTGTGATCCCAACGAACAATCATCCCAATTGTCGGCGTGGGAGGATTGGGGAAGACGACTCTTGCCCAACAAGTATACAACCATGTAAAGGGAAGGTTTCAATGTCATGCGTGGGTTCAAGTGCCTCAACCACACAGGAGAGAGGAGATACTAAGGACAATGATAATGGAGCTTTTCGAGTCAACTAAATCCCCTGTTCCTGACGAAATTCATATAATGGATGAAGGGAAACTCACAGAAAAGTTGAGGGAGTACTTGCAAGACAAGAAGTATCTTGTGATCTTCAACGATGTTTGGAAAGAAGTCTTTTGGGGTGATATCGAACATGTCTTAGTTGATGATAAAGTTGGTGGAAGAGGAATGATCACGACACGCAATATGCAAGTGGCAGAGTTTTGTGGAAGTTTGTCTTCTAACCATATCCACGAGATGCAACGCTTGCCCGCAGACAAGTCTTGGGAACTCTTTTTTAAGAGGACTTTCAGACTCGAGGGTGACTGTCCTAAGGAATTAGAGAAGATTTCTGGCGAGATTGTCGAAATATGTGAAGGTCTGCCTCTTGCAATTGTAGTTATTGCAGGTCTTCTATCAAGAAAAAGCAAGACCATCAACGAGTGGCAAAAATTCCATAATAGTCTCAGTTCAGAGTTGGAGCATAATGTTCAGCTAAAAAGTATAACAAAAATCCTATCCCTAAGTTATAATGAGTTGCCTTACTACCTTAAATCTTGCTTTATGTACTTTGGGATGTTTCCAAGGCGCCATTCTATAAAGTTCGGAAGGCTAATTAGACAATGGATAGCTGAAGGCTTCGTCAAAGCAGTGGAAGATAAGACATTAGAAGAAGTTGCACAAGATTATATGAATGAGCTAATGAATCGAAGCTTGGTTCAAGCATCATTCCTTGATGTAACTGGCAAAGTTAAAGAATGTTGGGTCCATGATCTTTTGCATGAGATCATTTTGAAGAAAACAAAGGAAGTAGGTTTTTTTAATGTTTTGCCAGCAAGAACTAAATTAAACTTCAGAAACACTCGACGACTATCAATCATGTGCAATAGCTCAAATGATGATTTGCATGGCATTAAATTTCCTCACGTCCATTCTGTACTTGTTTTTCGTGAGGACTAGATGCTAAATTCTGTTGTGTCTGTATTTGCAACACATTTCAAGTTCTTAAAAGTACTTGATTTTGAGGATGCTCCACATCTAGATCACCTCCCTGACGATATTGGGAACTTATTTGACTTGAGGTATTTGAGTATTCGGGGAACAAAAGTGAAGACGCTTCCAAGGTCCACAAAAAAGTTAGAAAACTTAGAGACTTTGGATCTACGGTTATCACTTGTGGACGAGATGCCGGCTGGCATGGTCAATAGGCTTTTTTAAGTTGAGATATCTACATGCTTGTAAACCTGACGTTCGGATATTAGATTTCTAAGTTTACTGCAATTTAAAACGTAAAAAACACTGTCCAAAACATTAAGAATAGACTGGGTTTCATACTAGGTCAAAAACGGGTCAAAACCGGATAAAATAGGCCCATTAGGAGGTTGAAGATGAAGGCCTTGTTTGGTTTTGTTCTCAAAATTTTTGAAAATGTTTTTGCACGCTTTTTGAGGAGAAAATTTTAAAAACACTCTCAGCATAATTCTTCAAAAATTTTCATTTTTCAAAGCAAAAATATTTTTACCTGTTATGAAAACAATACCAAATAACCCCAAAGTTTCTTGGGTCGGTTTTACCCAAGGCCCCCCGAGTAAAAATGACAACATTTTTAGGTTGAGTATCACTCAGCATACGGAAAAAAGACATGTCATTTTAGGGTTCTCCCCTCCAAAATGACATGTCATTTTGGATAAAGAGAATCGTTTTCTAAACGAGAAAACAACATGTTGTTTTAGGCATAAGGCCCAAAAACGACATTTCATTTTGGCTGATGGGGGTTGTTTTCTAATGGGAAAAACAACATGTCGTTTTGGGCTTTAATTCCTAAAATGACATGTCGTTTTGATTTTTTGGGCAAAAAATATAAAAATAGAAATAAAAAATCCAAAATTAAAAAAATTATTTTGGGTATTTTTTTTTTCAAATTTTAAAAATAGAATATTTTTAGGAAAATTTTCGTAAAATTTACATATTTTAATATTTTATGAAATTTTCATAATACATCCACAATTTTGATGAATTTTTTTCATATTTTAGTAAATTCATGAAAATATTCACAGATTTTGGTATTTGTTATGAATATTATGCATTTTGTGTGGATATAATTTTGTATATTTATGTGCATATGTGATTCATTATGTATAATTAGTGATTTTGATTATATATGCAATATTAAGTTGAATAATTTAGTACATTAAAATTTTGTAAGATTATGCTATTTGTATGTGTAATTTTAATTTATGCATAAAGAATATTAATACACAAATTATTGGTTTTTTGTTCATATTTATTGATATTACTTTAAGCTAGATGCAATTTATTTATGAACAAAATTTTAGAATAAATATCTAGTGATCCATATAATTTTAATTAATTTGAGTTTAATCACAGCAGCTTTAATTATATAAAATTATATATTAGGTGGTTTAGGATCACATATAAAAAATGACATTTGTTGTAATTAATCTTAATTGATATAATAAATTTTATCCCATAAGAATTTTTATTGTATTTCTATGGTTAATTAAGATAAAATATCAAATTATATTTCTTAATTTACCCAAATGAATTAAGAAAATAAACATAATTTGATAGTTTTATCATAAAGTGAGGTGAATCTAATTGAATTAGACCTTTAGCCCACATATAAGTTTTATGCCACTAGATTCATAATTTTATAACATGATTTACGTTGATAAAACATGATATAAGTTTATTAGTCTCAAAAATTAGGTAAGTAAGCATGTAATTTTTATACAGCCTTGCAACCTACAAATTACTCTGACATTAAGTCTGAAATTCCCGAGCAGAGAATTCGTCTTCATTTTGGATGAATGGACATATATTATACCATTAAAAAAGATGAACATGTTATTACTAACACTAGCGATGCAGATGAAAAGGCTCTTTATGAATGGTAGAAGCGATATGATCGTCTCAGTATGATGTTCATAAAGACCAATACTTTTGCTAGTATTGGAGGTTCCATCGATTTGCATAAAAATGTCAAGGCATTACCAAAGGTCATTGATGAGCAGTTTCAACATTAGATAATGTACTTGCCAGCACCCTTATAATGAAAATCATCTTTAAGATTCACCGATATCAATAGTATGCGTGAACACATCCTAGAGCTCAGAAACACTGCGGCTTGATTAAAGACACTTGAGATTGATGTATCTGAATAATTTCTTTTACACCATATATTAAACACTCTTCCGTAGTAATATGGACCCTTCGAAATATCCTACAACACATATAAGAATAGATGGTCAATTTATGAACTTATGACCACATGCATTCAAGAAGAAGGGAGGTTGACAATAGAAATGGGAGAAAATGCATTAATGACAACATAGGACAAGACTCAAAAACAAGCCAAACAAAAAAAGAAAGGTAAAATACCTATTCAAAGTAGAATCAAAAGGGAATCCAAGTGTTTCTTTTGTAAAAAGAAGAGACACATAAAGAATGATTGCACTAAATCTATAACTGACCTGAAAAGAAAGTAATCCAATCTCATTTTTTTGTTATGAATATAATATGATTGATAATAATCATAACACATTGTGGATTGATTTTGGTTATACAATCCGTATTTTGAATACCTTATAGGGTATGCGAAACCTAAGGATGCTAGTGGAAGTAAACAAAGCATCCATTCAGGAAACAAGATACATTCGCATGTTGAGGCAATTGAGACATGTACTTTAATTTTAAGTAGTGGTTTTATTTTGAATTTAGAAAAGATCCCTTATATTCTTAGTTTCTCTAAGAATTTAAATTCAGTTTCAAGGCTTGTATTTTTGGGATATTCCTTAAGTTCTCTCAAGACTTCTTTCAGTTTGTTTTGTAAAACTAATCTTGTTGGGAATGATATAGTGTAATTGTCTTTTCTCTATTAATTTGCAAAATGATACCACTTATAATGCTATACATGTTCATACTGGTATAAAACGTTGTGCTATGAATGAAAATTCCTCTATATTGTGGCACTGAAAATTAGGGATATATCTCTATATAGAGGATTAAGATATTAGTAAATGATGGAGTACTTGGTACTTTATATTTTATTGATTATAACACTTGTATGGACTGCGTCAAAGAAAGTGAACTAACAAGTCTAAGAAAGGTGCAAAGGAGTACAGACATATTTGAAATGATATATTCAAACATTTGTTGTCTAGACATGGACTTGTGTAGTCCAAAATACTTCATCTCTTTTATAAATGAGTACTCACGATACATGTATCTCTACTTGCTTCATAACAAGAACAAATCATTGGATGCTTTTAAAATTTTTAAAGATGAAATAGAGAAACAATACGAAAAGCAAATTAAGATTGTGAGAATGGACAGAGATGTAGAATATCATGGAAGATACACTAAGAATAGACAAGCACTCAGTCCATTTGTGAAGTTTCTTCAAGAACATAGGATTATTGCCTAATCTACTATGTCTGGTTCACTTGTGAGTCACGTTGTGTGGATATGGTCCTTTTGATTATTATTTTCAATTTAATTATCATTTAAATTTTTAAGAAATATATTTTATTTAGTCTAGTCTGATAACGAAACATAGAGTTATTTCTCCATACACATGACATGACTAAACTTAATCCTATATCAAGTCAAATGGTTTATTATGTGAACAAACCAAAAGAACAAACACCTGCCCGCACCACACATCCAAAATATCCAAGCATCTAAGATTAATTATCAAATAATATGACTACCATGGCTTTGTAATTTGGGCCACTCTTTTCTTTTCAAACTTTCTCGTAAAGTTTGATATTTGTTGCTTTTAGTAGTCACTTTTTTATGATGGAAGTTCATCTACCACAAAACTGTCAATTGGCAAACATAAGAAAACGCAATTTTTCTAATAGAAACCCCAAAAAAACTGCCCATGGGTAGATATTTATCTTGCAGGCATAAGATCTATAACAAAAATAATTTTGACTAGATCAAACGATTTTAAGATACATTACAAGTGAAGGTTCCTATTAAAAAAATTCAAATAAGGAGATAAAAAGTAACACCAGTGACAGGAAATAACTCAAACAAGAAAACTGTTCCTTCTGTAGTCGAGATAGGAATGGTTGAAACATAAAAGCAAGAAGCAAGACAGAGAAAACGAAACTAAAGGCCAATACCCATTAGCACCAGAAACTAAAGTGAGCAAAACTCACAGAAGCTAATAAACTAATATATCATATATTACTATATATTTGACAATTAATAGCATCATGCCACAACACACATGTCTATGCTTATGTCACATCATTCCTCCGCACATTTTTCGCTCTCTCTTGAATTCTCATATTTTCTTTTCTTTTTTCTTTTGTTAATTTTTTATAATCGACGTGGATAATAAAGTTGTTTGCTTTTACTACCTTTCTTTTAGTAAATAAATAAATATACGTTGCATTATAGTTGTTGTAAACATAGGTATTTGAAAGAGCAGTTGAAACTATAGAGTTAAAACTACACATTATAGCATGTGAGAGCTTTACATTATAACAAACTTTAACTTTACATCTTAGTATATAAGAGTTTTATATTATTAAAGTTAAAACTATATAATTGAAACTACTCTTTCTAACGTCACATGTTGCAACTCTTAGTAGCTTGGTTGTTTGTTACCCCTACCCAACAGACTTTCGTTTTCTTGTCAAAGATTGTTCTTTTGCTTTTAAAAGCAAATCATAAAAGCTGGATTCTTAGAAGCTTTGATAAGATCGCTCTCCCCCAAAACCAACTTTTGTTTCTTTTCAATTATTGGACCTTGGAATTCTTATTATTTTAGGATGAGAAAAATTGGATTATTTGTTGAATGGACATTATTGTAGTCCTCCCTTAAATGATGATGCGTATGTCTATTTGGTCAGTAAATTAGTTATACTCTGTTAGGATACAGTCTTTTGCACTAAGATACAAAAAAATATCCCACCGGTTGTGTTACGTTAAACTGTCAACTTCTTTAGCTTCTAATTAAGTAGTGATGTTATTTAACGGTTTAAAACAGCTCAATATCAATGCACAAGATCTTAAGAAAATCACAAAAATATTACTAATTTGAGCCACACTCTTACATTTAAAAATTTTCCACGGATGCATCATTAATTTTCGACAAAATTATTCTCCGGAAGTCTCAAGTGTCTTGATCTCTTTATCGCCTCAATCATAGCGATATGTGTTCAACCAAATTTGCATCTAGGGTAAGTTTTAGTCATTTTAAAAAGTATAAGGTGTAAGATTTTGCTTTCTAGAAACAGATGTAAATGTGCAAAAAGGTACTTTAATTTCTAATTGAAATAAAATGTTAATTTAGGTCATATCAGTTAGAGTTGGTACTTCTTTTAAAACGAATTATTCATACATATTAGTTTAAATTTGTTACGGGGTGAGTTTGTTTTCATTAAAAGACCATCTAGAAATCCGAACCCCTTTAAGATCAAGCGTCTAAGCAAGTAGCCAATATAGGCCGAGTACTAAGTGGCCAAATAGGTGAGTACCAACTTGCTGAATAGGCCGAATACCAACCGGCGAAATACACTGAGTGCCAAAGGGCCAAGCACCACGTCGCTAAATAGGCCAACTACTGAATAACTGACTAGGTTGAGTGCTAAGTGGTTGACCAAGATTTGAGCCGACATTTACTTTTAGGAAACATCTTACGTCTAGGATCCAAGAACTCTGTACAACTGTATACCTAGGTCACAAGCCAAACCCAGTCCACATTAAGATTCAAACTAAACTCTACAAATAGAAACATTAAATCTACCTTTAACTCTGCCATAAAGGTAATGAATACTCTTCTCATGCCGACTCTACCTCTCATCTTGCTCCTAGTCAGTTTGTTGACTTGAGTATCAAAGTGCCCTTAATAGATGCCAAACTGGTGCTCCCTTACTCTAAGGCTTTCTCTCCTTTGCAGATCTGATCAGATTAGATAAAGCCCCTCTCTGTGAAGTACATGGACCATCAAAGACTAGAACATGCATACTGGGTTACATGTGGCAATAACCTTCTTCATGGGTCTTGAACAGCGTTGAGAAAAGATTTCTTATGGGCCATGAACCAAAGCCCAGGTTGGTTTATTCTCCTTATCAGGGGGTGTTGATATTAGATGTCTTGAACTGAGCGGTGCTCCTAAAATATAAATAAAACATATCAAATGTTAGTGTAGTTCTCATTTTAACATTTTATCCCGAGTTCCGAACATAAATACACATGGTTTGCCATCCTATAAAAAAGGTGTCTACATAGTTCTCGCTCTTAAGACATGTCTCTTGTGCCCATCATAGTAACGCTTCTACGAAGTGTTGTAATAAATTCTCTTAGTAAGTTTGTTGGCATGATACAAATCTTGATATTTACCTATAGATTGATGAATTGAGATTATCTGATCAATTTTTGGTTTTCAAAATTGCGTTTGACTAATTATATGTTGTCACATTTTTTAATAAACTCAAACAATAAAACATAAGAAAATTAGTTAAAAAATATTCAAATCTTTCAAATGACTACCTTTAAAAAAAAATCTTTTAAATCACATGAGACACCATTTTGAGTCGAGACATAGAAATTAGATAAAAGATTTGAGTACTAGGTGCACCGGTTGATAGAATGACAAGAAATAGGGTGTCTATAAGAAATGGACGGCCCACTCTTTCTCCATCAACAGTTTGGGCCTCAACTTCTTCTACAGGTGGATGTGAACATTGCTCGAGGAAAAGACTTTTTAGACAAACTAAATGGACGGCCAGATCTTTCTCTACCAAAAAACCCTACGACAGTGCTTGAGATCAACGGCCAGAAAAAGGGTTGGTCTTACCTATATAAGGACAAGTTATGGAGAGTAGAGGTCTAAAACAAAGTGGCATCAGCCTCCTCTGTAAAGTCTGCAGAGAGGAGAGAGGAAGAAAATATGAAGAGGTTTTGGATTTTCCAAACACTTGTGGTGTGGGTGAATAGGAAAGATAGAGTTTTTACTTGAAGAAGTTGAGAATTTTTATGGTCATAAACCAAGTAAAAAAGCCATCTTTCCCACTCCACCCATACCACAGGCTAAGGATTTGTTCCTCCCTCTCCTATAAGTTTATATATGTTATATGTATGGGATATGTATATATATTTGGTTTCATGTCCTTAATATTTTTTTTTGTCTAGTTTAGCTTCTGATCTAAATTGTAGATTTGTATAAACATGTATATCTAGCTTTCTCTGCTGATATGTTTTGCTGGGCAGGTTCTGTTGGAAGATTTTGCCACAAATGGTTCAGATCTTACTTTTGCTCCTTAAATCATTATATATTGGTACTTAAATCATTATTCCCTTCCCTTTTTCAGTTAATTAAGTGTAACAGAGGGGGCTAGTGGACTTGGTATGAAAGGCGAAGATCACAAGTAAGTTGTTTGTGTACTTAGTACATGTTAAGTCAATAATCTTCTCCAAACATTAATTTCCCAAATAAGTTAGTAATCAATATAGAAAATCGCATCCTAACTACATTGACGAAAGATTACCCATCTCACACTTAGTCCATCACTCTTCATATTTGTAAAGAAAAGAAATACAAATAGTTTCAGAAGGGAAAAACGCAAGGAAGACAACAATCCACTGGATTATACAATGGAAAACAACAACAACCATGTTAACTTAAAAGAGAATAAAAACATTAGATGTATGTTATACGGTGGATCTATGATTCTCAAATATTATTGGGAGTAGTAGAGAAAGCAGAAAAAAAATAAAAGAGAAATATAATAAAAACTTGATTTTCTTAAGCAAAACTTTTTACTCGATCAACATATGTTGAGAAACTTAAGAAACTTGTTTACATGCATGAAATCAAAATACTTATTAATAAACACATAACTGTTAGACTTTATTTGCATAAATACTTGTTTCTGTTCCCCTTTTCCCTCCTAATTTCCCCAGCAACATATAATTAAACACAGAATATGAAACTTATTAGCAATATATTAACAAAAGTTACAATATCGATCAGAGAAGCAACAAAAGCTACAATATCTTGACCTTATACTTTTCCATTAATTTGGATAGCACACACTAATTCCCAGACCATTATCCATATAATGGTCCGGGCAACGGCCTAATAAGGAAAGTCAACCCCCACCATAATTCAGAATCACGGGATTACAATTAGGTTCAGCTCCACAAGAGTCATCTTTATGGAATCTTCTTGTAACCAAAATGGCAGGCGCAGCAGAAGAAGAAGAAGTGCAGCCTATAATCACCATTAATATTATTAATATGAAAGCCATGTTAACGCTCAAAAACTTAATTACCTTCTTGTTACTATTCTCCATCGCCCCTCTCTTTCTCTTTCTCTCTCTAGATCTCTCTTTTGCACTAACTGCTTATTGTTGGTATATTTCTGTTATGTTTAGGTGTGGCTTACCTCCTGCAATACGTCCGGCCCCTTTTGGTATAGCAGGCTGTCCGTTTTGGGAATGAAAAAATATAACTTAACTAAAATATACTGTCCCTTTAGTTCATATGTTGGGTTAGAAATTCAAATTTTTGTGAGGAAAAAGAAACTATAAAAAAAAAAGATTTGAGTTATGGTCAAACCTAATAAACAAACGGGACATTGGTTGTTGGACCAAAAACATTAATTGCATAATGGCGGCTTTTTGTTATATATATATATATATATTGAAGAAAGAGATAGATTGAAGAAAGAAAATATAGAAGATCATATATGCAGAAATTAATAGAAAAGAGAAAATCAAGAAGAGAAAGAGATCCACACAAGATAGAAATAGAGAAGAACAAAAACTTGTTATTTTAACAGTTAAGATCAAATCTAAAAGAAAAGTGTGCTGAACTGTCAGAATTTGACACAGATCTGTCCGTAAAAAACAGAATCGCACTCGTAGAATTTCAAAAAAAAAAAAAAAAAAGATAAAAAGAAAAATACACTTACCGGCATCAATGTTTCCGATGATTGTATCTTCACCATACTACGCCTGCTTCCAAATCGAGTGTGAAGGAATGGCTCCATTTCTTTGTAGCCTAGGAAAATCCCATGAACGCGTCGTTTGTAGTTTCAACCCGTTATTTAAGAAGACCGATACGACATTTGGATGCTCTGCAGGTGGACATACAACGCCATAGTTAGATATCAGAGACAGAGGATATAGAGAAGCAGAGAAAAACAGAGAACATCATAAAATGCTGTATGAAAAATGAGTGTTGCATACTTGCACTCTCTGCAGCTTCTTTGTGTAGAGGACTGCTGCGAAGCCGTTAATGTGTCTAGTTTATGAGTAGAAGATAGCATCTCTAGCCTTCTCATCGCTGCGCTAGAAAATCAAAATAGACCTCCACAGTATAAGAGGAAAACAGAGAAAATGGAGAAACATATAATGAGTTGAAGTTATTTCCTTCCCAAGTATGATCCAAGGAGAGTATAATGTGAGCTAGTCACACTATCAAGATCCACCGACGAAGGGTTTGGACCTTGTGAATGTGCTCCCATGTACACAGTATAAGGCTGCAGCAACAGAAGAATATCAAGGCCATAAATGTTCAAAGTGTAAAATTCATGAAGAGGGAAGAAAGAGGAGTTACGCTTGCCTGTTGAGCACCCACCGATAAAGATTTCAGCGGACAGAGAACAAAAAACGATAGAAGAAATGGAAAATTGGCACAATATGAATTCATAGTTCTGCTTTGAAGCATCTCTTTACTCAACTTTAATCAGAGGATAACTTTTATTTGGCGGAATATGCTTTAACTGCTAAAATTTTGCAGCAACATAATGGTCATATATCATGTCTAAGCATTTCCCTTTTCTTTTTGTTTTCTCAGGTCCAGCGCTACTTTTTTTCATCATGTGGTCAAAAAACAATTATGGTAATGTTTCCCTTTTAACATCTTTATTAGAGTATGACAACTCGAATTCTATTTGGTTCGGTCTGAAAAGTTCTTAGTGCGATGTTTTTACTGTAAAATTATAATTATAGGAATTTTTTAGAGTTTGTAGTGGTAGTGGAGGGATCCAGCTGATAGGTTCGATCCCATAGAAACATTAGTTGATTGCAAAAACTTATTAAAACTTATCTTATTTTTTTAACATGCCAGTGTTTCACCTCTTGTGTAAAATACAAACTAATTTAGCCATAGAAACAATAGACTTGAAAAAACTTGTTAAAACTTATCTTTTATTTAAGCGCGTCACGTTTCACTTCTTACATGAGACACACATTAATTTATCTATAGAATTAATAGTGAATTGAAAAAAACTCGTTAAAAATCATGGCTTGTTTTTTAAGCATTTTACTGTTTTAGTTTTTGAGTTAAAAAAACACTAATTTACCATGTAAATAACAATGAAATAACAAACAAGTTAAAAATCATGGCTCATTTTAAAGCACGTCACCGCTTTACTTCTTGAGTGAAAAACACACTAATTTAACAAAAGTTTGTGATAAGGTACAAACTTATTGTGTTAGGTTATGCTATTATATATATATATATATATATATATATATATATATTATTTTGATTCCTTCTTTTATACCAATTTTTGAGGTATAATAGATTTGCTTTTCCTTTGCTCGTGGTTTTTTCCGTCTAAGGTTGTCTATGTAAATCTGTGTATTCTTTGTTTTTCATTTCCTACTATTTATTTTCGTTTATTTTCCAACATTCTTAGTTCTAATCTCATGATTTGAAAAGTACACAAAAGGGAACTCATGTTTTGGACATGGATAGTTTTTCAGTGGAAATGTCTATCATGTCAAGAGTAAATACAATTATTAGGGTGTTTGGAAAGATGGTGAGAACCACTTTTACTGTAGCATGTGAAAGTTTTATACTATTGCATATTTTTTTATTGTTACTGTAGAATATAAGAGCTTTATACTGTTCATAACTGCGATTGTGGTGGAAACTGAGTGGTTCCCACCACTGCCAAACACCCCCTATGTTGTCAACTTGGAAACTTTTGGTACCAGGTTAGAGAACTAAAAAGATTGTTTAACAGAAGAGTTTCAATTCTAAAGTTTGAATCGCACATTTTACTATATGAGAGTTTTATACTATAATATGTTTTTGTTTTACACTGAAGCATATAAAAGCTTTAAACTGATTACAGCTAGAGTTTAAACCACTTTTCTATAAACCCAAAAATATTTAGATGGGGACGCATCATTCCTGTACCAAGTTTTGATGATGTATAGCACTAAGTAGGTCATTTTGAGTCGGACATTTTTTTCTTCAAACAAAACTTTTTTCCTTTTTTTTCTTCCAACAATATGCGTTAGTCTTACGATTCCAACTCAAAAAGTTGATCTCGTTAAGGGGAGTGGCTAAAGCTTTTAAACATGTGTAGTAATATTCTGCCCCCCGTCTAGGCCCTTCTCAATCTCTTTCTTGCTCCATACATAAAAGAGCTTTCTATGGTAGAGTTACTCTACCAGAGTATATGTTTCTTAATTTCTGACCAAAATCGCACCAGAAAATAAAAAGTGAGCAAAACCTCATAGAAGCTAATAAACTAATATATCATATTTGACAATTAATGGCATCATGCCACAACACACATGTCTATGCTTATGTCACATCATCCCTCCATGCATTTTTCGCTCTCTCTTGAATTCTCACATTTGTTTTTTTTTTTTTTTTTTTTTTTTTTTTATAATCAATGTGGATAATAAAGTTGTTTCCTTTTACTACCTTTCTTTTAATAAATAAATTAATAAATATATGTTGCATTATAGTTGTTGTATACGTGGTATTTGAAAGAGTGGTTGAAACTATGTAGTTAAAACTATACATTGTAGCATGTAAGAGCTTTATGTTATGACAAATTTTAGTTTTACACTGTAACACGTGAAAGTTTTATATTATCCCGATGAAGATTATGTAGTTAAAACCATCCTTTTAAACACCACATATTGCAACTCCTACTAGCTTGATTGTTTTTTACCCGTACCCAACAGACTTTCGTTTTCTTGTCGAAGATTGTTCTTTTGCTTTTAAAAGCATACCATAAAAGCTGGATTCTTAGAAGCTTTGATAAGATCACTCTTCCCCAAAACCAACTTTTGTTTCTTTTCAATGATTGGACCATGGAATTCTTATTATTTTAGGATCAGAAAGATTGGATTATTTGTTGAATGGATATTATTATAGTCCTCCCTTAATGATTATGTGTATGTCTATTTGGTCAGTAAATTAGTAGTACTCTGTTAGGATACAGTCTTTTGCACTAAGATACAAAAAAATATCCCACTGGTTGTGTTGCGTTAAACTGTCAACTTCTTTAGCTTCTAATTAAGTAGTGATGTTATTTAACGGTTTAAAACAGCTCAATATCAACGCACAAGATCTTAAAAAAATCACAAAAATATTACTAATTTGAGCCACACTCTTATATTTAAATATTTTCCACGGATGCATCATTAATTTTCGACAAAATTACTCTCCAGAAGTCTAGAGTGTCTTGATCTCTTTATCGCCTCAATCATAGCGATATGTGTTCAACCAAATTTGCATCTAGGGTAAGTTTTAGTCATTTTAAAAAGTATAAGGTGTAAGATTTTGCTTTCTAGAAACAGATGTAAATGTGTAAAAAGGTACTTTAATTTCTAATTTAAATAGAATGTTAATTTAGGTCATATCAGTTAGAGTTGGCACTTCTTTTAAAACCAATTATTCATACATATTAGTTTAAATTTGTTATGGGGTGAATTTGTTTTTATTGGAAGACCATCTAGAAATCCAAACCCCTTTAAGATTAAGCGTCCAACCAAATAGCCAATATCGGCCGAGTACTAAGCGGCCAAATAGGCTGAGTACCAACTGGCCGAATAGGCCGAATATGAAGTGGCTAAATAGGCTGAGTGCCAAAGGGCCGAGCACCAAGTCGCCAAATAGGCCAAGTATTAAATGACTGACTAGGTTGAGTGCGAAATGATTGACCAAGATTCGAGCCAACACTCACCTTTAGGGAACATCCTACGTCTGGGATCCAAGAACTCCGTACAACTGTATACTTAGGTCACCAGCCAAACCCAATCCACATTAAGATTCAAACTAAACTCTACAAATAAAAACATGAAATCTACCTTTAACTCTACCATAAAGGTAATGAGTACTATTGTCATGCCTACTCTACCTCTCATCTTGCTCCCAGTCAGTTTGTTGACTTGAGCATCAAAGTGCCCTTAATAGACATCAAACTAGTGCTCTCTCACTCTGAGGCCTTTTCTCCTTTGCAAATCTGATCAGACTAGACGAAACCATGTAGAAAAAGAAGTCCAACCACCGTCTGCCCCCATGCGTTCCTAGTGTTGTGCCGCTTTCAGCCAGCAAGATAGTATATTCGAATGCCAATTTTCAAAAAGCAGTATTCTTTATCACGTACCATGGAAAGTTTCTCTGTCTGTGAAGTGCATGGACCATCAAACACTAGAACATGCATACTGGGTTACATGTGGCAATAATCTTCTTCAAAGGTCTTGAGCAGAGCTGAGACAAGAATTCTTATGGGCTATGAACCAAAGCCCAGGTTGGTTTATTCTCTTTATTAGGGGATGTTGTTATTAGATGTCTTGAACAGAGCGGTGCCCCTCAAATATAAATAAAACACATGAAATGTTAGTGTAGTTCTCATTTTTAGCATTTTATCCCGGGTTCCGAACATAAATACGCATGGTTTGCCATCCTATAAAAAAGGTATCTACAGAGTTCTTGCTCTTAAGACATGTGTCTTTTGCCCATCGTAGTAACGCTTCTACAAAGTTTTGTAATAAATTCTCTTGGTAAAACTCAAACAATAAAACATAAAAAAATTAGTTAAAAAGTGACTACCTTTAAAAAAAATCTTTTAAATGATATAACATGCTTAGTTAGGCGCTATTTGAAGTTGAGACATAGAAATTAGATATAAGGTTTGAGCCTTAGCTGCATAGGTAGATAGAATGACAAGAGGTAGAGTTTCTATCGGAAATGGACGGCCCACTTTTTCTCCATCAACAATTTGGGCCTCAACTTGTTCTACACGGTGGATGTGAACATTGCTCCAGGAAAAGACTTTTTAGACAAACTAAATGGACGGCCAGATCTTTCTCTACCAAAAAACCCTAGGACAGTGCTTGAGATCAACGGCCAGGAAAAGGGTTGGTCTTACATATATAGGAAAAGTTATGGAGAGTAGCGATCTAAAACAAAGTGGCATCAGCCTTCTTTGTAAAGTCTGCAGAGAGGAGAGAGGAAGAAAATATGAAGAGGGTTTTGGATTTTCCAAACGCTTGTGGTGTGGGTGAATAGGAAAGATAGAGTTTGTACTTGAAGAAGTTGAGAATTTTTATTGTCATAAACCAAGTAAAAAAGCCATCTTTCCTACTCCACCCATACCACAGGCTAAGGATTTGTTCCTCCCTCTCCTATAAGTTTATATATGTTACATGTATATGTATATATATTTGGTTTCATGTTTTTAATATTTTTTTTTTGTCTAGTTTGGCTTCTGATCTAAAAGTGTAGATTTGTATAAATATGTATATCTAGCTTTCTCTGCTGATATGTTTTGCAGGGCAGGTTCTGTTGGAAGATTTTGTCACAAATGGTGCAGATCTTGCTGTTGTTGATTTTTATGGTTGTTCAGATTTGATATTTTTGTTGCTGACCTTATGTATATGTCAATGAAGAATTTTTTTTTAGTTATTGGGTCCCAAGTATTTCATAATATAATAGCATAGATTTTTTTTTCTTTGAATGGGCATAATATAGATTTTTAGTTGTGTATGTAAATAAAAAACATTCTCGTAAAAACACTCCTTTAATACTGTGGACTGGGAGAGAAAAGATGTACCAAACTGTTACCAAATAATCATTTTTTTCACTCTTTTCTGATGCAATTCTTGGCAAATAAATTATGTTCTCCATAAGTCCTTACGGTCCAAGTCTTCCAATAAATCATAAAAGTAATATATGTAATAATACAAGGAAGACCCTATTTGTAATTTAAAGAATGGAAAAAAACCCAAAAAATTTATTTTAGAAAAAGCACCTGAAAAAATATAGAAGAGAAATGTACCAATCTATAACAAAATAATCACATTTTTTTTTCTTTTCTGATGGAATTCTTGCTAAACAAATAAATTATATGTTCTGCATGAGAATAGCAAAAGACATGGTAACAAATTTCTGTAGGAGATTTAAAGGCCCTAGAGAATTACAAGAAAGAAGAAGAAGAATCAATTTAATGGCTTTTCTTCCTACTACTGCTAAAATCTCCACTCTTTCTTTAGTTGCGCTTCACTGCAATTGGACTCCTCACAAAATGCTTCCCATCTGACCATTTCAACTGTCCAAACACATATTCTTTAGTAGTTGATTTTCCAACAACACCCTTTGGCCTAAAAATGATACTGAACTTCTTCTCTTCACCAATTTTGCTAAACTTCAAGGTTTTGGGCCTAACATTAGCAGAAACGCCAAATGGTGCCTTAATAGATGCAGTGTAAGTGCCTGGTGTCCCAACATTCTTGACTTTTCTAGAAACAACAACGGATTTTGAACCGAGATTGGGGATGACAATTGAGGGGTAGTTGAAGTTGGCGAGATTGAATGACTTGGGACACTTGTGCGGCTCTTCTGAGAATATTTTGAGTAGCGTTTCATTGTAGCCATGGGCGCATAAGAAGTTCAAGTAATCATCGGTTGTCAAGTCATAGATGAGCCCCGGGTCCATGGCGCGGTTTGGGTTGATGTGCCCTGCCCCATATTCAAACGGAGTCGCCTTTTTCATGGATGAGTCCAGCAATGGCCCCTTGCTGTCATCTCGGCTTCTCGCTGTTAATTGATGGTGGCAAAACAAAAAACTTGTTGACATTTAACCATGAAAATATAGCAAATCACTTGTCACATTAATTGGGATTAGAAATTCAGTGGATCGCTAAAATCTTTACTATTAGTTTCTTATAAGATGTGTCGTTTGAGTCGCAGTTTGAAATGCAATTCGAGCTTTCTTTTATTTATAATATTCTCTCACAAATATTTAAATGTTCAAATCTATCAATCAACTAGGCCAATAGTTCTATCTAGTTTGTTTTGAGATGATATCATACCTGAAGTCATGATTGCAGATCTAATAGCGGCCGGACTCCAATCTGGGTGAAGTGTTTTCAAGAGACCAACAATCCCGGAAACATGAGGACACGACATTGAAGTCCCAGATTCCGTGTTGAATGGAACAGACCGCATATCGAAATCCTGATCGGTTGGCCCAACAGCTTGGGTGTAAGCAGCAATGATGTTCACTCCTGGTGCTGTGATATCCGGCTGGAATTTAAGGACAAAAAAATTAAATATATATAAAAATCCTCAAAATAAATAAATAAATAAATAAAAGGTTAACAATGAGCTAGTGGAGGAACCTTGAGGAGGGACGCCTCAATAGTGTTAGGACCTCTAGATGAGAATGAAGCCATGAATGGAGCTGGTTTTATTCCCACTTCTGTCTTTACTCTCGTCATGTAAGCCATAGGAGTCCTGAAAGGATAAAAAATATTGGGTTAAAACAATTTTGAAAAAATTATATTAGAGATAAAAGAAAAATTCAAGTATAGTACTTGGTGGAGTTGAGGTATTCAAAGACAGAATTTCCATCAGTGAAATTGATATGAGAAGCAGGCAGCAAATGAGCATCCGCAATAATCTCATTGCCACTTTGAAGATCATTAGCAAGGATCATCCCGACAGCGCCTGCAAGGGAAGCGTACTGACCCTTTTCAGTCCTTGAAATGTCGCCGCGAAGGCAGAGCAAGATCTTCCCCCTAACCTTCCTGGGGTCAAGGGTTCCATTCTTACATAGCAAACTGCATGGAATAATAAAATGAGGCACAAAAATGAGATGCTTGAAGTCTTTGCATCTTGTATTGTAAAAGGAAAGAATTTTGTGATAAACAAATTGATTTTTAGTTTTACTCACGCTTCTGAAGGAGGAACTTTTGCAGTTCTAGCATTTGCTCCACTGATCAAGGGATAGAATTTTTGAGATGGCAAGGCCTTGGAGGAAAGACTTGCTCCCTAACATTCCAAAGTAAATTAATTTTAGAGCAAAGAATGACAAATCAAAAGTCAAAACACCATAGATATGTAAAACTAAGAGAGAGAACATTAAAATAGAGAGAACAAGAACTTAAGAGAAAGAGGAATATGAAACCTCAATAACAATTTATCAATTAAGCTTGTAATTTAATTACAAGCTACATAAATTTAAAATTGCTATTTGGAAACTAATTCTAATCCCTAAATAATAAAAATCTCTAACTGGAGTAAATTTTTATTTGAAATGAATATCATCGTAACTTCCATCACATGGATTCTTCAGGTTGCTACTGCTTAAAATTGTGAAAATTAGAATGTCATACCTTGAGGTGCTTTCTGTTACCAAGGGCAACATAACTAGAGAATTCGCGGTCAATTGTGCTAGCACCGACGGTGACCATCCAAGGAGACACGTTGGAGACGGTCCCTGGCGTAGGCCCTGAATTCCCAGCTGAGGAGACCACAACAATGCCATTCTTAACGGCATGGAAGGCCCCTATTGAGATCCCGTCCTCAAAAAACTCTGAGGGCTCGCCACCAAGAGATACCGAGAGCACATCAACGCCATCGCTTATTGCAGTCTCAAATGCAGCAATAATATCTGCATCAAAGCACTCGTTGCCGTTGACTGGTGGCCAGCAAACTTTGTACGCAGCCACACGGGCTCTTGGAGAACCGCCCTTTGCAGTGCCATTGCCATTGCCGAAAACAGTGGCGTCGGTGACAAAGCTTCCGCCGGCTGTGGAAAGGGTATGAGTGCCATGACCCTCATAATCCCTTGCGGAGAATAAGGTGTTGTTATGTGTTGGAGTGATCGTTGAGTTCATAGTCAATAGATATGCAGCATATCCTTTGTTGAAGTACCTTGCCCCAATAAGCTTCCTAAAACATGACAAATGAAGGAAGTTATCAACTATATTTATTTCTGATCATCATCATCATCATAATCATCCAGAGGATTTGTATTCTACATCTTATAGTGAGTCGTGAGTGTCTTTATCACTTGGCTACCTAGAACCACGTAAGTCTTCGGTTCCCTTCCAAATCTTAACATTTCATTCTTGACTGAAGGTGAAAGAAATTTTAGTTATTTGCTGAATTTACTTTTCCTTTGGGGTTAATTTTTTTGTTTCAAATTTTTACAGTGTTATTATAAACATAAAGCCTTTTTATTTTTAAAATGCTCTAAATATAATACCAAAAGAAACAGAAATTTTATAGTATTAATGCAAGCCTAGGAAGCAACAAACTCTCTTTAGATTCATGCCCAAGTGAACAGAATGGATGGTAAGTCTTAAGATATATAATTGTGTGCTAAAAATATTAAGTTAGTGTTTTTTTTTCCTTTTTTATAATTGATAGTACCAGGGTTCCAAGGTTTAAATATATAAATTGATAATATGAAATACATTAACTTGATATTTTTAATAATGCATGAACCCCTCCATGAGCTGAGAATATAAACTGGTATAAAAGTAAAGCTACATACAGTTTAAATATATAAATTAATGATACGAAATCCATTAACTGGAGATTCTTAATAATGCATGAGCTGAGAAAATAAAATGGCAAAAGAGTAAAGCTACATATATAGAATTATTATGTAATTTCAAGTTATTCGTGAATTTAAAGAAATCATTGTTAAATTATTTGAGTACTAAATTTATAAAGGTGAAACACAAATGTTGCTTCTAGCAATGTCAATGTCAACAGATTAGCAATCATTGAAATTACTTTATGAAAAACATTGAGGGAAAATCGGTCAACTCTATCATGAATAACATACCAAACGTAGTTTTTATGTGGATAATGGAAGAAAGTCCTCTCTCTCTCTCTAAATATATATACATATATATATTACTCATGTTTGTGCCTTGTATTTGCAAAAACCAGAGGCACAAATTTCCCCATATGATGTATCCAAAATATCTGAACTTTACATACGAATACAAGAACATCTGACATAACACAAATAATATATGCGACAACTTTATGAAAGTATATAATTTGGACCACTCCTTTTCTTTTCAAACTTTACCAAAAAGTTTGATTATTTATTGCTTGCAAAAGTAAAATCTTTTTTATTTTTATGTTTAATGATTCATGTTCATCTACCAAAAACAACCCCCATTGCCAAAGAGGAAGTGCAACAAAATTGTTGTTTTGCACAAAAAGAGAGAGTGAGAGAGAGAGAGATAGAGAGAGAATTACCACTCAAAATGTATGACCTTATGAAGGCAAAAAAAAAGGTTTACCACTCAAAATGATTTTTTTTTTTTTAATAAAAGAAGCAGTTAAGAAAGGGTAAAATGTAAAGTGGATGGACCTGTTGCAGTGTACTCCATCGTCGGTATCGCTCTGACAGATTCCGCGCCATTGTGAAGGGACTGGTCCCATTCTTTCGTCACTAAAACTTTTTGATTCAGGCCAAACACCTACAAGACGAGTTGAAAAAAAAAAAAATTGCAAAATGTCAAAACAGCCAAAATTATGGTGGGGTATCCTACACGGTACTATGTATTTCCAATGTCAAATCATGACAAAGTTATGCTAAATATAACAGTGTGTAAATTGAACAAATTCCAATGAAAATCTTACAGATTAAATCCAATTAGTACTAATGAGTACTGTTTGAGAAGTAGAGCTTTTATATGCTAAAATAGTTTGATACAATGTAAAGATCTCACATGCTATAGTATTTAAGTTTCAACTAATTTTACAAGCACATCTGAGACAATTTTTGTGCCCTATCTAAGAATTTCCGTATAGGAATCAAAAGCAAATAGGCAAATCTTCGAGATTTTTTCTAAAAACAACAACGTTATGTAAATTCGACAGATTCTGATGAAAATCCGACATTTTAAAACCAGATAGTATGATTGAGACAATTTTTTCGTACCCTCACCAAAGAAGGCTGCATTAAAATTCAAAAGCAGAAATGTATAGTCAACATATATCTTTTCTTTTGGTGTCCTCACTATTGACAACTTTGTTTACAATAGAGGAAAAAAGAAATCCTGTTTCTATGAGCCAAAAAAAAAAAAGAAATGGATCACATGGTTTTAGCAGTTGTTACATGGTGAAAAAACCTTTTGATTCCTGTTGAAAAATGTGCGGCAGCTTTACAATTTTTTTTTTTTTTTTAATTTTCACTTTTCTCCGTCAATTTGCATAGGATTAGGTTTCAATAGAAGGCTACTGACAAATTATACTACCATGCAAAGTGATATACGATGCATGTGCCTTTACAATTTACTCTTTGATATTTGTAAAAATGTGAAAGTTGGTTGGTCAAAAAAAAAAAAAAAAAAAAAAAAAAAAAAAATATTGGGTTGGTAACACATCAGAAATATAAGTAGATCACTTTAAGGTTTAACCCTTTTTTTAAAGATTAAATAAAAACCCTGAAAAAAGTGTGGCTTCCATTCTTCACAAACACAATAAATTAATAAATAAAACAGAAAATTCAACGTCAACTTCTTGGAATTCATTCAAAGAATTGGGCAAGTCCCTGAAAACATGTAACAATCAACTTCAAAATTGCACAAACTCATGTCTTATCAATTGGTTTCATACATTTTTATTCATTGTATATTTTATTATTATTAAAAAAAGTTGAAATTTTCATATACCTGTATCCAAATTTCCAATAATAGTATCTTCACCAAAACGAGCCTTCTTCCAAATAGAATCAGAAGGAACAACCCCATTTCTTTCCAATCTGAGAAAATCCCATGAACGTGTTGTGTGCAATTTCCTTCCTTTGTTTAAGAAAATCGACACAACATTTGGATCATCTATAGATACATGACAAAGACCATATTCAGACATGTTAAAACAGAGGAAAAAACAGAAGAAAACAGAGTGTTTGGCATAGATCACATTGTGAACATAATCAACTTCTTACTTGCAATTTCGGCAGCCTCGGCTTCATCGAGGATTGCAGCGAAACCGTTAAAGACCCTTGTGTACGAGTAAAAGATGGCGCTTTTCGCCTTCTCCTCGCTGTGAAAGAAAATCGGAATGCAAAAAAAGAGTTGGAAGAGAAGAGAGGGAAAAAAAACATCGACGGTTTCTAGAATTTGAATGAGAATTTAACTACCTTCCCAAGAATGATCCAAGCAGACTGTAATGTGACGTCGTGATACTCTCGAGATCGATCGACGTTGGGTTTAGGCCATGTGAATGCGCTCCTAAGTACACAATATAAGGCTGCAACAACAAAGAAAAGAAATTTTTCATTGGATTGAGAGAACAAAAGAATCAAGAAAGAGCAGTTACAACTTGCCTTTTTTGTGGCTTCAGTCGGTGTCTGAAACAGAGAGAAAAGAGCAAGAGTGGAGAGAAGAAGTGAAGATATTTGAAAAATTCTCATCATCTTGATCTGGAAAGAAAATAACTTTCAAAAACTCTGTTTTACTCTGTAGAGAGAAAGAGAGTGCAGACGAGGCTGCGATTTCCCCTGTTTTTTATAGGTGTTTCTTATTGCCTATTCTCGGAAGAGAAAAAAAAAAAAAAACATGTCTACTTCCACCTATCATTAGTTTGAGTAACGGAAAGTGGAGGTGGTTCTTTTTTCCCCTCCATTTCTAAAAGGAAAGCTTTGTAGGAGGAAATTGGACGGTTGGATTTTAGAAAAATGCGAAGTTTCAAATTCATAAGTCAACTAAATGCAATGCATATATTATATATATATATAATGTGTATATATGTAAATATAATGTGTACAATATTGTATCGTACACATTATATGTACATATATACACACTCTATATACATATGTGTATATAGAGTGTGTATATATGTAAATATAACGTGTACAATATATTTTTTCAGGTTTAATGCGGGGTATAAATGAAAGATGTGTCATGGTACGAAATTATCTCCTTAGTCCAATTTTAGTTCCGAATGATAGAGAGGAATAGTTCCCAAAAAAAATATAACATAAAATATTAGGGGGAGAAATACAATGATTCCCGTGACTTCCCACAACTATATACCGAGTAGTCAAAGAACACAGCCGAGCATTCTATTTTTGGACTTCAATAGTGATGATCTATTCATCTATAAGGTTTGAGATACTATTTTGTGATACTACAAGAAAATGCAACTATTTCTTGTTTTGATGAATCTAGACATGCAAACTTTGTTAGACAAAATTTACTAATTTTGGTAGAGGGTTTCTTTTTCTTTTTTGAAAATAGTATCACGATAGGGATTAGAAACTACTCATTGAGGGGAATTTTAGATTTTTTTATTTTTATATTTTTAATCTAGGATGTTCAATTATATTAACCAGGTTTGACCATGAAGCTAGAAGATGTCTCCTAAATCAGAATGATTCGCTGAGCTATAAGTTTAGGGATGGCAAGTTTACCCATAAACCTATTTACCTCTAAGAATCCGTCTTAAAATGCATAGGTAAAACCAAGTTTTAGATAAGTTAGGGTTGTAAACGGATTAAAAGTTACAGAATAGGGACGAGTTTAAAGGTTCCCAATTCTATTCCCTATTTATCCATCCTATTTAATTATATCATATTTTTGAACCGATTATGTTATATATAACATGTTATATAAGACTTAGTATAATTTTATATTACATAATATCTATAAAAATTCTTTTATGTTTCATAATATCTATAAAAATTCAAAAATATATATTTTTTATTTTTAGAGTCTTATATATAGATGTTTTAATTATTTAATTAATTATCTATTCTTTTATCATGAAAATTACTAATTAAGTAAATGGAAGACATTGAAGTATCTTGAACCCATGACAGGAAAACCCACCTTATTTTTTGCCAATTTATGTGGGTTACGGGTTAGAGATGGAGATTGCTTTTTTGCAAGATATGTTGGCCAGAAGATTACCATGTTCCAAACCCATCCATATATAAAGCCTATAACTATTTCATTTTTAATATTTCAAAAAATAGCATGTTATTTAAATTGATGATGATGATGATGATGATGCTGCTTTAAATGAATGATCTAATTTTTCTATTTTTTATTGAAACTTGAATCTAACCTTTTTGCAGAAGTCTTTGTTTGCTGGAAGCTTCAAAGGACATCAAGGGTCCTACTCCTACTCATTCATACATCACTTTTATTTATATGGATAAAAGGTGACATGTACTTCTATTAACATCCAATTTACTCTTAGGGAAATTGTACGTATATTTTTTTTCTTGTTTAAACTTTTTTTGTCAAAACGTCCAAAGGAAAAAAAAAAGAAAAGAAAAGAAAGGTAAACAATAACAAAATATACTAGTGAACAAGCTTACACTTATCCAAATAATGCCTTTTAGCCCTCTATTTATGTAATTTCGACGCAATAACTTAGGTCTAGCCATTAAAATAGGGATTTTGTATTTCCCTTTTTCAGTAAACTGGAAGCAAGAGAAGAATGCATGACCTAGATTAGAATAATGAAAAGAATTTGTTCATTTCAACTTTCCTTGTTCGTCTTAATGGAAATAGTACATGATAAGAGCATTCTATCACAGAATCCAGAGCAACAAATGATTGATTCGTGATTCATTTTCTTTCCTTTGACGGTTGATTGAAAATAGCAAAACGGTAGAAATAGTAATAGTAATCATCAAGAGCATAGATAAAGTAAAGTAGGAAATGCAAAAAAGTAAATAAACCATTTATTTTTATTCATTTCTCCTTGAACGTCCCAATGGGGATGGCAAATGATGGGAATAAGCATGTGCAGAGTTACATGTCCTCTTTAAATAACACAATTTCAAAATTGGAGGAACAAATTATATAAATTGAAATTAAGCATAAATCAAGTGTTACTCTTATGCGACAACAAACTTACTGAGTTGAATGAAGTTCCTCTACCAACTTTTTCATGGAACATCTACGTTTCTCTTTTATAGTGTAAAAAAAATCCCACATCGGAAATTGTATAATACGAGTTCCCTTTTATTATTAATTCTTTATTTGTTGAAGGTTGTAGGAAGCTGAAGTTTCGTATTGAAGTCGTCGCATTCATAATCTAAGGATAAATTTACATATGAACAAAATGTGTGTACTATAAACTTAAAATATCCTCCTCCTAAACTAAATTTAATATTAGCCGACCATTAACCATCATTTTATGGCTGGATTTTTTTTAGGATTCAATTTATTTGTTTAATTTTTAGTGTTCAACCAATCATATTATAATACGTGATTTAATGAAAAATATATAAACGTCAATTAAACACTATTTCTAACTTTTCAAATGATGTATTATAATATGATTGGTTGGACACCGTTTTGGACACTAAAAATTAGACAAAAAATTTAGATCCAAGCAAAAGAGCAAATAAGAGGGAAAGGAAAATAAGACTTTACATAATTCATGTCCTAGGAATATGACACATATAACTCAACACAATACAAGAAAATAATCAAGGAAATAGTCTGGGGACAATAATCAAGGAAAATAATCCATTATCAAATAATTAATAAGACATTGAAAAGGGGACTGATTTTCTTACAACACCAATATTTTGGGTTCACCTATGACAAATATGGATAAAATTGGTACAATGGTAAATATTAAATGAAAGTTTTAGGCATGATTGATAGTCATATGAAATCAAGCCGTTTAGATTATTGGAATAATTAAAAGGGCTAAAATATGTAAATTTTACTTCTTTCTTTTTTACTCTTGGAGATTGAAACTCAGGAGATTGGGCTTCATGTCTCAAATGAACTCCTTCAAAGGTCATTTTGGGTTGGTGAAAGATTTCTGTCTTTTGGGCTAAGGACTTAGTACTGGGCCTGTAAGAAGAAAAATAAAGAAATTTTAGTTAAGAAAGATTCTTATAATATTCACTCCATATTCTCTTTCAATTGTGTCCGTTTCTCTCCCACTCTTTTTTCTTGTCTATATAATATAGACTAGTCCAAGAAGTTTTCTCTTGTAACTATTCAAGCTTTTCTCTTCCATGCATGTACTGAAATTATGGTTAGTTAAGCCCCCTCTTGGAAATTGACTCAGAATTCATTTCAAAATTTAAAAAGGAAAAGAGAATGGAAAAAGAGACTCCAGTTTGTTGCTTAAAAGTAAGGTGAGTTAGTTATTGTTCATGGAACTTTTTTTTTGGGCAGAATATTGATCTTGTTATGTGTTTATACACAAGGAGGAAAGCGTCTAAGGCTATTTGTTGTTCAAGTCAGTTTTTCAGCCATACTGTGTCAGTTATTGAGCTAATTTTCGGTGTTATTATTGTTGTTGTTGTTTTCCAGACGTGAAGTAAGAGGATTTCAAACTATACCCGGATTCTGACTCTTGTGTCTCTTTTTGCTTATGTAAAAGTATCATGACATGTCATACTTGTATTAGCTAAAATTTTTTAATTGACATAACCTGATGAGAGACACAAAAAAGTACATGAAAAAGGGTATATGTAAGTTGTTCCCCCTTGTTCGGTATGGATTTATCTCCCCTACTCTTAATTATTTGAATTTATAAGGTGTTTAAAAAGTATGATTTGAACAAAATTTGATTTAAAACACTGTGTGAACTTTACATTCTAGCAATCAAATATTTTGGTTTAAACTAAATCACCAAACATATTATTTTATTATCATCAATAAACATAGAAGATATGTTTTAGGCCTCAATTATAGGGAATTGTTAAAATTATCTCCAAAAAAATGCAATGGTTAAAGTTTCTTTCATTGTGAAATTTCAATTTGTTCTTAAACAATAAGATTGACTAAAAATATGAAGCATAAGAAATATGAAGCATAAGTTTTTTCCCCCCGAAATTGGCAGTCTTTAACTATAATTTATTAACCCCTTTACTTTTCCAACTGTCTCTGCAAAAAGACCAACTATAGGTGGACCTAACTTTTGGTATTTTGATTCATCATTCTTGTTCATGCACGCATCCTTAAAGAGCAAATTGACATAGGTTTTGCAGAGGAAAAGAAAAGCCAATACCCACTTTACGTAATTAAATGGGAAGGCTTTATTCGTTTAAGGTTGTCTTTCATTTCTGACTTTGGTGTTGGTTATGGCTTAAATTAAGCCTCTAGACAAGGACAAAAAGAAAAATTTATTTCATAGAAAATAGAAAAATCGTCTGAAATATATAACATCCAATCTTCATTTAAGAATGTGTCAAGTTTTGTGACAAAGAGACAATATCTATGCCATACAAACCAATTATATCTACAAATAACACGGCCAACAGCTAAAAACCAATCCCTTGTTCACAAAAGAATCATCTTCTTGATCAACAAATCCTCAAAGCTAAAATTCTTCGGAGAAATCCATCTTTATGGACATGACATAAAAATGCCACAGACTTTTCACATATGTAGTTTTATATTATACTTTCCTTCTTTTTTAAGCAAAGAAGATCATTCAGAACCCTTTCCATGCACTTAACACTTCATGGAAGATTTCCGCTATTAGCTCCCTGTCTGCGGATAGCAAGAAGGCGTTGAAATCGTCGCGGATGTCAAATATCTTGCCGAATTTCACAAGGTACCTCATGCAACTAGACTTTAGTTTTGGCAATTCATAAAGAGATGCATTTTGGAGCCTATCAAGCACATTTTTTGCATCAATGTCTTCTAGAAGGCTATCGTGGCACGCCACTTTTAGGTCTGAGATGACATACTTATCGGCGGCACGAAGAAGGGCCAGCCTATGGGCTAAGAAATCTTCATGTTTGATGTTTCCGTAAATATAGTTGAGGAAGGCTTGACATGACTCTATTGACATGTCACATATGTTTACAGTGGACATTTCTTTCTCTTGAAGGTCATGCGAGAACATGCTATGAAAAACCGGAGATCTTGCAGCCAGAACAGCACGGTGCGCTCCAATGGTCCCGTTGGAAGCATGGATTATGATGTCTGTGTGTATGCTTTCACTCAACATTCTTCCCAACGATGCAAGAGCCGTCACATTTGATTGTTTCTCCGTGAACCCGTCGGCCCAAATGGAGCAAGGTTCGCCGCCCTAAAGGTATTTGGTGACAAAGAACTTGTTAATTTTTGTAACTAATTTCTCTTCAGTTACTAAAAATTAATCATGTTTTTGAAAGTTTAATGTTATAGAGTTTGGAAATTAAACAAAATTATATATATAGAATTAGAGACTTACACCAGGGGACGCAGTTTTCAAGTCAAGGAATTCAACATCAATAATGAATTTTCCAGTTAATGGGACGTCAATTGCCCAAATGAAATCGTCGTTGTTCTTGAGCTGTTTGTCTATAATTTCTGCGTGGTGTTTGAGAAAAATAGGAGTTGATAAATTATGACAACAAAAAAGGCCAGTAAGTTAAGGCATTGTTTGGTAGAAAGAATAGAAAACATGAAGGAGGCGAGAATACACAACTTAATATTTTGTGTAAGTTCCCTCATCTAGTCCTCCTACATCTGAATGGACCCAAACCGGGGTCTTTATAGATAATTTTGAAACACTCTTTTAAATTATTTATTTCTTTAATTACTCTTACCAAACAATGTCTCATCTCTCTGATCCTAGACTCTTTTTTTTTTTCTTTTTTTTTTTTTGGAAAGGGAAAACTTTAGTCTTTTGGTTACCTGGATGAGTTAAGGCCTTCCGATCACCGGCCGAACAGATGAGTCGAACGATGAAAGAGGCGATCGGCGGATTATCCCTGGTTAAATTTGATACCTCTGGATAAAGCTTAACAAACAACATCCTGTTCTTCTCCACAGATAAATGCCTTCAATTCAAAGAAGAAAAATTTGTTAATGATTTCCAACGTAGAAATATCAAAAATATAAAAAAGAGCAAAATTTGTTTCCCTCTTCTTGTCCTCAAATTTCCCATTTACTAAAAACAAACTTCAATTTCATCCCCACATGTTAGGGGGTCAGAGTCTTTTGTCCTGTTTTGAGTGTCCATTCTTTCACAAACAAACATGATAAGTTTTTTTTTTTTTTGTCTGGAGTTACCAGTTCCACTTTCCAATCTTGAAAGGATCGGATTTTCGATAGCTGCAGGACGCCAAATTCTCGATCCTCCATTGAGCGAGTCGCGGTGTGGTGTCGACTTTGTAAGCGGAATCAGTCATCCTATCGGAAAAGAAAGACAAGGCCGCCGTAATTTCATGGATACAATCGAAGATGCCCTCCAAGAACAACTCTCCCGGCTTTCCCAGATTGATAGATCCCACAATTCCCACTCTTCATAAGAATATGGAAGAAAACACTCTGTTTTTAACTCTGCTTTACTCTGTTTTCCTGAAACAATTCATAAACGATCAAGTTAAAAAATTGTGACGTGGGGCATAATCTTTTGCACTAATTCTATGTGGGGTTGTTGTTATTTTGCCGATTTCGCGCACGCAAGAGGCTCTAGGTGTTGCTTTTACGCCATTGAAGGAGAAGTTTCTTTTTTTTTTTTTTGGCAAAAGAGAAGTTTGATAAGGGAGGTTGTTTTTTGTTTTGCTGGCTTACAACGCACTTCAAGAGAGGCCAATTGAGGATGTGGGAATTATTTATTTTGGTGGTTTCTTGGCTTGTTCCCTATTTAATTGTGCTATGGGATTGAGTACGTCCATTGGCATGCTTGAAAGGAAAAGAATTTCTAGTTTTTTTTTTTTCTATTAATTTTGCTGCTTTGAAGCAAAGTATCTTATCTTCTGTCTCTTGAGTTTTTTATTGTTCTTTTTCTTATTATTAAATTATTATTATTATTGTTATAATCTATATATTTATTTATTTTGTGTGTAGGTATGATTGTTGAATTGCTTTTAGTATTCGTCCTTTTAAACGGGACTGGCCCACTTGTTCAGCTTGGTTAAATACATGGAATGGAAGACATCTTCTGGGACGCCATCTGATCTACTTGACTGAAAAAAGGTAAACAATAAAAGAAAGGAAACTAACTCCAAACAAACATTCTCTAGCAAAAATAAAAGGAAATAAAAACCAGAATGTAACATATTTTTTTAGTAGGAATACTAGGAAAAGGAAATATACGTATATTTGTTTATTTATTTTCTTCTTTTATGTATTTTACTTCTAAGTGCAATAAAATATGCATACATTTGTAAGAATTTTTCCTACTAATTGGTATTTCTGGTCTTCATTTTGAAGAGTGTAAAGCGGATCGTAAGGCTAAGATAATGTATAAAACGTCCTTTATTTTTTAAATGGACAATGAAAAAGACGTATTAACCAACAATAGCTTAATTTCAGCAGAACCAAAGGCCAACGTGATGATGTCATAACAACATCATTTATTAAACTCTTGCTTTTTTATTTTATTTTATTTTTTGAAAAAAAAAAGAAAGTGAATTGGACCCTTTCATTTGGTGAATATAAGTGACAATGGGACTTAGGCTCTATGATTAGGCAATAAAAATAAAAAATTATTTGAATAATTAGAGACAAGCTATGCAAGGCATTAATTTTATTGGGAAGGAATTGTGGGCCTCTTCTTCTTCCATTGGATTAGTGGAAGAAAAGAACAAGAAAATTCTTTGATTGGAGAAAATACAAGTGGACAAGAAAGGTATCTCTGAGTGGGACATACAAAAGGATGTATAATGCTTCCAAAGAATCCCAACGTTGCAAGTAATCTAATTCATCTTGTTTACTTATAGTGGCACCATGACGCCATTTTGTGTGGGATTATAGGTCAAGTCATCCTAGACATGCACATAAGCAGTCACTAGTAAGACTTTCTTCGAATTGCTTAATACTCTATTGGGATTGATTAACTCTTTGTCAATTTGTATATGAACTTCACACTTAGCCCACTTGGCAAACTTGAGATTCTTCAAAGGTACCGTGCATTGATTGGCATCATAAAATATCAAGGAAATTGATAGATTTGAAAATTCTATAAAACGGAAATTCATGTTGCTCTTGTATTTGTTCTTTTTCCCATAATAAGAAAAAGTTATAAGAATAGCGGCGTACCCAAATAATCTATTATGTTGTAATTGACTCAAAATTAAGATCTTAACAAGCATGACAGAAAAGTGATGTTTGAAAAGTATGCTTAGAATTAAAAATTTTTAAACTAAAAACTGTAACATATGAAAACTTTATATTATAGCTTTTTTTTTTTCTCGTCACTGTAGTACGTGAGAGCTTTATACTGTAGCAATCTAAAATTTTGGTTAGAACTAATTTTGTCAAATACCCATTTATAAGAAGTTGATTTAGCTTGTAATTTTAACAAAACAACAAAAAGCAACTTTGATTTATCTTGCAAAGTTGTATATGTATGTATTATGCTTGGTGTTGAAATATGAGTGGCTCGGCTTGAATCGGCCATTCGCACAAAGAAAAAAAATGACATGTCCTTATTTTAAGGGGAGCAATGCTATTTAATCTTATAAGATTATAATCTTACTACTAAAAAACAACGAGATACAGTTTAAAAAGTGCTCTACATACTAGACTGAAACTTACAATTTTGTAAGTAGTAGGGTTATAACCCCATAGGGGTGAAAATGATTTTTCTTCTATGGGCATATGCTAGATGATCCGACCCATGTATTATATGTATATATTTATCAACATTTTTTTATTAAATAACTACTAGGGCTGGCCGAGCATATGGGCCCAGGCCACCTCCTTAGCGGATCAGGCTAGGCCCAAAACCGGACTAAAAAAAGCAGGCCGCGATTAAGCCTGTCCAAATTTACGGCTCTCAAATTGTGTTCTAATTGTTGGTTGTAACGTTTGTATGTTCTCAAGCAATAGAGAAAGTAATACTAATTAGCCTCCTGAACAAAAATTATCTTTTCTTTTTTATTGGAAGCTATTGACCCATAATTTGTCTTTGAAGTGTGAACTCACGAGTCTAAACATCTACAAGTGGTCCCATAATTTCCTAGCCTTTTTGTATATCAACCTAGTACTGTTGATATATATATATATATATATTTCAAAATTGTGGGTGGTCAATATCGAACGATAGGAACTGAAAGAGACATTTCATTTAAAAATACGGTTAATAGAAAACAAGATTGGGTCATGGGCTACCTATATTGCAACTTGTGTAATGTCAAAGATGGTCACCAAAACAAGCGGCACTCTTTTAATATTTGTTTTTGTGTTTTTTTTTTTTTACCAGGTTGCGTGTGCAGCCTCTCCTCTCTCACTAGAAAGAAGGGAAAAAGAAAAAAGGTAGAAATGGAAGAGAGTGAGAGAGAGAAAGAGAGAGAGGGAAGTAGTGTCTTGATCATCAAAGACTTTGCTAAGACAGAATTTATTGGTTGTAACAAAAAGTCCATACCACCATGAGTGGTGACTTTGGAAGGGGAAGGTATAAGCCACCTAACAAGTGTATGATCCCTAGTGCCAAGAGAGAACAGAACGCAACCAACTAATTTAATGAACTACCATTCACCTATGAAAACTACCATTATTTTCAATTTTGTTGGGTGGTTTGGTGTATCACATGTTGGTGTTTGCCTTTGTGTATTAAATTAAATATTCCCATGTGGACTAGTGGGCGTAGAAATTGTAAGATTCTTTTTATAACAAAACCTCGTATAAATAGTGCGTGTTTCTAAACTATAGATTTAATTAATATTACATTAAAATAAAAAAATATAGAGAACAAACAGTTTTTGATATATACATCAAGCATAGAAAGCAAAGACCTAGCGGTAGTCTCTTTTTTTTTTTTTTTTTCCCAAGCCCTACAATTGAAATCTCCTCATTTTGATGAGGCATTTACTATATTTATTGGGTTGAACAATAAATCTTCTAACTCGACAGCTTCAGCCATCACTAAAATATGTAATGCTGTTGGTTATGTTCAGTTTGTAAATCTAATTTGATGAACTTCACCTATGAAATCTACTCTAATTTTTTTGTTGAATAGTTTGGTATATCATATGTTGGTCTTCCATTAAATTAGGAAGTGACTACTTTTCGAACATTATAGGAAAATTGTTTGTTTTAACTTGGGGATTTTATTATTAATATTAATATTAATATTAACATTAATATCATCATCATCATTATTATTATTATTATTATTATTATTATTATTATTATTCCTTGAAATATATGCTTACTGCTCCGTTCACAAACCTTATCGGCTGGCTAGTTTATATATTTGGTAGAACTATTCAACATTTTTGTTTATCTTTTTAACATTGGTGGTTTAGGAAATCTTTTGATTCCTCTTGGAAAGCATCAAATAAAATTACAATATTAAACTCGTTTGCTTCTTTACATTTTGAAAGCATTTTTTTGTTCTTCTGTAAGAAACTAAATTCAGAGTACTAGACCATGGATTACAAACCAAAAAAATGAAAGAGTAGAAAGGTACTAATACTATAAAATAGTAGGATACATTGAAGTCAATAAGAAGTAAGGTTTCTTGGTTAACACTCTTGACAAGCAATCCGTTGTAGTCTCCCAGCAACGGAAATTTTTTATTTTTTTTCCTTTTTAAATAATATTTTTGCTTTTTTTATTTTTTTTAAAGAAACTTTCGTGACGAACTTTCAATTAAAAAAGAGTTTTTTCTTTTAAAATAATATTCTTGCTTTTTTATTTTTATTTTTAGAAACTCTCATGACGAACTTCCAATTAAAGAAGAAAAAAAATGTCTTCAAGGAACTGTGCCAAAAAAGTCTTTGAGGATTGTTGGCACAGTTCCTCGAGTTTTGAGGGTGATCTCCTGTTTCTAAGGTAATATGGTGTCGTTTTCTAAATATTGTCGTTTTTATTCTACTGTCGGTTTTCGTCATTTTCCACCTGTTTTAGATCATCAGTGCCGTTTCTCGATAATTATATAAACGACATGGTCACAATAAGGGTATGATGGATAACTGTCCACCAATCGATGATGAAGATATTATTGATATAACGAGAGAAAAATCTTAAATACATGGCAATAAATGATAAAATTAAAGATATAGTAATACAACGACAATATAGAAGTAAAGATAACAAATATATATTAAAAAAGGTCAAATGATAAAAGTAAGTCAACAATATAGTTGATTAGTTTTAATAAATATTGTAAGAGCTAACGGATAGAATAAACGGGGTTATGTACGCATAGAACAAGTTAATCGTATCCCGTGCAAAAAATAACCAATACTAAAAATTATGTAAACAAAAATTGCAGAAATAAAAATAATGAACACAGCGACATTCATTCTTTAACGTAGCCAAAAACCTTGCGGGAAAAGACCACAGGTGCTACGTCACACCAAGGATAAGAAGAATCCATTATACCATATTATAAATACAACGATAGTTCAGAAGTACAGATAACAAATATATATTAAAAAAAGTGTAATGATAAAAGTAAGTCAATAATATAGATGATTAAATTTAATAAATATTGTAAGACCTAAAGGATAGAATAAACGGGTTATGTATGCGTAGAACAAGTTAATTGTATCCTGTGTAAACAATAACCAATACTAAAAATTGTGTAAACAGAACTTGCGGAAATAAAAATAATGAACCTAGCAACGTTAGTTCTTTAACGCGGCCTTGCGAGAAAAAACCACAGGTGCTAAATCACATCAAGAATAAGAAGAATCCACTATATCGAATTATGAATATAAGATTTGGAATTATAAGAAAATCTAGAATCTATACCAATCTTGAAATCCACGGTACTCCTTTTGCAGCTTGTACTCCTTCAGACTCCTCATCCTATTCAAGCCGTCTTTCCTTGCCTTCGGTCCAACTGATATACTCCAAGCCTCAAATCTACAAACGCTTCCTTTTTAAATCTTCTAGATTGGAATGAAAGTATTAAGGCAACACAGGGATGAGAGCTGTAAGATAAAGTCTAAAAGCACTTAAGGTTTTATCACTCGAGATTTTCTCTCACATTAAAACTCCAACTTAGAAGTCACAATCCAACTCCCTTATATAAGTGTAGCCTAGGTTGGGAAGTGTCTAAGTTCATCCTCTAAACCACAGGGTCGAATCTTAACAGATGTAACAAAAAGATAGAACTCAGTTTCTTAGGATTTGTATGATTCTCACTGAATTAAAATTCTAAAAATGATTGTGCTAATGATGTGCAATCTTCATGGGTGTTTTCATGTCAGCAATCTTCATGGACTGTTTACACGCAATGTCAAAAAACTGCATTTCAAAACTTGAAACTGCACACGAAAATTTGTTAGCTTTGAAAATTTAAACTCTCAGAATTATTGGAGTCACAACAGATTAAACCATATTGAATAGATTTGTCGCTACGCCACGGTCACTGACGGCAGGTTGGGCCATTTTCAAAATTTGTGTTGTTATAGACTATTGTTAGCGAGAGAACCCAACTGGCTTGTCTTCTTTTTTGCCTCGCACGAATATTAATAGTGAATTGTCAGTATCTCCCATGCAATGTCTAACTATTTGATGAATAGAAAATTCACTTTCAACACAATGCTAGCTATTTCAGTGGTCATGAGTTATGGTGTCAACTTTGGTATAAAATAAAATATAGCACATTATTTTCACATATTTTAGTACCAAATATGAGGTTAAACAGCATTGAAGATGGTCGAAGGTGCCTAAACTCTCTCACTTTTTTTTTTTTTTTTTTTGTTCTTCCTATGTCCCTTGCTTTGCTCATTCTTTTCTTTTTCAATTGTATTCTGCTAAAATGGTCTATATTCTTGCTTTCCTAAAAAAATAACACCCCTGCAAAAAAAAAAAAAAAGCTTTAAATAGCACAATTCAATTCTTAACGTAAGTAAATAGTACACTTTTAAAATTTTTAAGTACATAGTAAATCTATAATCATGTTTTCTTTTTAAACACTTGACTTTCTTTTAAAATATTTAAGTACATAGTATATCTGCAATCACATTTTCTTTTTAAACACTTGACTTTCTAATTTTACTACCGTCTTCTTCTTTCTCTTTACGTTTTTGCGACACTCGTTATTCTCCTAACAGGTATTAAGGTAATTAAAATAATTTTTGGTGTATCAATAAAAAAAAATTGCTTCAATAAAATTTATTTTACAATATTTATTTTTATCTATTTTTAAATTTTTTAAAATTCCCTTATATTTATTTAGTATGTTTACTGAAAAACCTTAGAACTTCTAATAAATCTAAAAAATGTCATATTGGCATTATGTGCATTAAAGTCTCCAGATGAGACATAAGGATATCTTTTCCAACTACTCTTGACCCTCATTTTCTTTATTTCCTCCGTGACATGCTTCAACATGTCTCCTCTATAATTGCTTCAATCACTTCTCTTCAAAGACTTTATCTTTTCTTCCTTTCTCTTCCACGGTTCCCACACTCTTCTTCTCATTTCTTTGCTGAAGCAAAATACTTAGAGAACTTCTTCAAGGCAGCCATAAAAATCAGCCACCATCACCTCCATTTGAGCAAGAATTTCAGTCATACCGAAGTCAAGGAACCTGTTTTGAAGCCATTTCAAGCTTCCAACTAACCATAATCTGAGGTTAGAATCTTATGAACAAATTGAGTCTTACATTTATAATTTTTTTTATACACTCAAGAATTATTCAAATTTGCGTTCTTAAACCTAAGTATATGTTTGTCGCTATTTTGGAGCATATGTATAAAGTCTAAGTATATATGCCCTAGACAGAAAATTTATATTGTTAAACTTTGTAATACCTCTATGGGCAGTGGCTATTTCTTGAAATTATGTGATTAAATTAAAATGAATTTTATAAATTGGTTTGCATATTTAAAAAGTAGACATCCTAAGCTTTCTAACGAGCCATCATAAACCTAAATCAGAGTTATATTTTATTTTCTATGAATTATTCAATTTCGGATTGGAAACTAGTAAACATGCTAGTTTGTTATGGTATACCAGCTACTAACCTGAACCAAGAACCCATTTTTGCTCACCACCTAATTCTTTAATGTCTTGCAACCTTTCCAATATTATCCTAAGTGATTGATGAATCTTATTAGGGAGTAAAACATATAGATTACTTGTTCACATTTTATATTGTGTTAAGACAAAAATTGTTTACTATGGTATTCAAAAAAGATTTACATAAAAGCTTTAATGGCATACTAGTAAGATAGATTTATACATGATTTATTTATGAATGTAGTTGTATGTTGTGCTTTAGTTTTAATTGTCCTTATGCACGCCTTAGGATCAAGGGAGTATGGAGCTAACGTTAATTGATTCTAGGATTAAAAGATTGTTGATAAGCTTGAAAGGTAGGGATTCTATTACTCATCTTTTGTGAGGTTTTTATAGAATTAAAATTGATTGTTTTGTCGCAATATATATATATATATATCTATGTTGAATTGATATTATATGAGTATCACATATGAAACTATGACATAGACTCATCTTGTATTGTACGGTGAGGAACATAATAAATTGACACATGTTATAAATTGAGAAGCATGGTTAGGAAAACTGACTCTATTAATAATGATTTAATATAGAGAAATGGTGAGACATGAAGAGGGCGGTGGTTACGTCCTTAGGCATGAATACCCTAAAAGGTAAAATAGGGGGAAGGTGATGACGCTTCCTTGGGTTGAAAGTCCCAGAACACACTGTACAGGAATCGACTTGGTGAGGACTCGGGGCTTTATGTCCCTTTACCGAAACACCCTTGGAATATTTAGAGGGTGATCAAGCACGCCATTTTGGGTTTCGATGAGTTGAGTGATACTCTATTGAACGTGGGTACCTAAAAATAATGATGAATTATAATATTTGTATATATGTATATGTATGAAACTCGGTAATGATTAACTATGGTATCCACGGAATATGATTATAATAAATCTCATAATCTGGATAATGATAACTATTAACTAACCATGCAGGTTTTAATGGGGTAATGATAAAAACCTAAAGGTGAGTAATGGTTTTCTCTACTGAGCATATTGTTGCTCATTCCCTTATATTTTTATCTTTTCAGGACTCACTAAGTGTGAGATGGCTACGAGAAAAATAGTTGAGGAAGCTATGTAGCTATACTACATTGGAACTGCTTCAATTGCTAAGAATGTTCTCCATAATAATGTAAGCATTAATTGTTACTTTCTGGACTGTATTAAAATGCGTTGAGGGTTAAAATGATGATGACGACAGTTTATATTATTAAATTTAATGTGCTACATTAAACTGTGGTTTAGTTGTCGTTTATATTTTTATTTTTGATTTGAAAGTTTTCATTTAAGTCTTAGGAAATTTTATTTTTAAGATTTTACTTTATTTCTGATTTTTATTTTAATTCATTAAAAACTGTTAACCCCCATATAGGGGCGTTTCAGAATTTTTAGTATCAGAGCTTAGGTTTGGTTAACCTAGGGAGTGTAGCACCACTTTAAAAAAAAAATTACTTTTGAGATTGTTTTGAAACTGAATTTTCATTGTCATCATCAAAATGAACCTTCACATTGATTTATATAGTCTAGAAGGATGTAACATGGAAAGGCCATAGAATGAAAATACTAGCGGTTATATGAGTACAATAATTATATAGAAGGAAAGTATTAATAGTTATGAGAGAATAATAATTATATGGAATGAGTTTATAAGTAGAATACTTATGAGAGATTCGTATAATATTAGGATCTATAAGCATATCTAATTCGTATAAAACGATGAGAAATTCGTGTAGATACGAGGATTTAAGAGCCTTTTGTCTCGTGAAAAACAATAAGAAATATAAGGCTTGATTTATTGATTTTAAAGTTTGGCATAGATATGCCAAATTTTTCGTAATTGATTCAAACCTAAGTAATGATTATTCGTAATTGATTCAAACATAAGTAATGATTATGTGTGGATTCGGTAGAGTACATAAGTGTCAATATCTGTGACACCCGTTATTCTTCTAACGGGTATTAAGGTAATTAAATTAATTTTTAGTGTATCAAAAAAAATTGATTCATTTAAATTTATTTTACAATATTTATTTTTATCTATTTTTAAATTTTTTAAAATTCTCTTATATTTATTTAGTATGTTTACCGAAAAGCCTTAGAACTTCTAATTAATCTCAAAAATGTCATATTGGTATTATGTGCGTTAAATTCTCTAGATGAGACATAAGAATATCTTTTCCAACTACTCTTGACCCTCATTTTCTTTATTTCCTCCGTGACATGCTTCAACATGTCTCCTCCGTAATTGCTTCTATCACTTCTCTTCAAAGACTTCATCTTTTCTTCCTTTCTCTTCCACGGTTCCCACACTCTTATTCTCATTTCTTTGCCGAAGCAAAATACCTAGAGAACTTCTTCAAGGCAGCCATAAAAATCAGCCACCATCACCCCAATTTGAGCAAGAATTTCAACCATACCAAAGTCAAGGAACCTGTTTTGAAGCCATTTCAAGCTTCCAACTAACCATAATCCGAGGTTAGAATCTTATGAACAAATTTGGTCTTTCATTTATAAATTTTCTTTTATACTAAAGGATTATTCAAATTTGCGTTCTTAAACCTAAGTATATGTTTGTTGCTATTTTGGAGCATATGTATAAAGTCTAAGTGTATATGCCCTAGACAGAAAATTTATATTGTTAAACTTTTTAATACCTCTATGAGCAGTGGCTATTTCTTGAAATTCTGGGATTAAATTTAAATGAATTTTATGAATTGGTTTGCAATTTGAAAAGTAGACATCCTAAGATTTCTAACGAACTATCATAAACCTAAATAGGAGTTATATTTTATTTTCTATGAATTATTCAATTTTTGGATTGGAAACTAGTAAACCTGTCAGTTTGTTATGGTATACCAGCTGCTAACCTGAACCAAGAACCTATCTTTGCTCACCACCTAATTCTTTAATGTCTTGCAACCTTTCCAATATTATCCTAAGTGATTGATGAATCTTATTAGGGACTAAAACATATAGATTACTTGTTCACATTTTATATTGTGTTAAGACAAAAATTGTTTACTGTGGTATTCAATGGAGATTTACATAAAAGCTTTAATGGCATACTAGTAAGATAGATTTACACATGATTTAATTATGGATGTAGTTGTATATTGTGCTTTAGTTTTAATTGTCCTTATGCACGCCTTAGGATCAAGGGAGTATGGAGCTAACGTTAATTAATTCCCGGATTAAAAGATTGTTGATAAGCTTGAAAGGTAGGGATTCTATTACTCATCTTTTGTGAGGTTTTTATAGAATTAAAGTTGATTGTTTTGCCGCAATATATATATCTATGTTGAACTGATATTATATGAGTATCATATATAAAACTATGACATGGACTCGTCTTGTATTGTATGGCGAGGAACATAATGAATTGACACATGTTATAAATTGAGAAGCATGGTTAGGAAAACTGACTCTATTAATAATGATTTAATATAGAGAAATGGTGAGACATGAAGAGGGCGGCGGTTACGTCCTTGGGCATGAATACCGTAAAAGGTAAAATAGGGGGAAGGTGATGACGCTTCCTTGGGTTGAAAGTCCCAGAACACACTGTACAGGAATCGACTTGGTGAGGACTCGGGGCTTTATGTCCCCTCACCGGAACACCCTTGGAATATTTAGAGGGTGATCAAGCACGCCATTTGGATTTCGATGAGTTGAGTGATACTCTATTGAACGTGGGTACCTAGGAATAATGATGAACTATAATATTTGTATATATGTATATGTATGAAACTTGGTAATGATTAACTATGGTATCCACGAAATATGATTATCTCATAATCTGGATAATGATAACTATTAACTAACCATGCAGGTTTTAATGTGGTAATGATTAAAACCTAAAGGTGAGTAATGGTTTTCTCTACTGAGCATAGTGTCGCTCATTCCCTTATATTTTTATCTTTCAAGATTCACTAAGTGTGAGATGGCTACGAGAAAAATAGTTGAGGAAGCTATGTAGCTATACTACGTTGGAACTGCTTCAATTGTTAAGAATGTTCTTCATAATAATGTAAGCATCAATTGTTACTTTCTGTGACTGTATTACAATGCGTTGAGGGTTAAAATGATGATGACGATAATTTATAATATTAAATTTAAGGTGCTACATTAAACTGTGGTTTATTTGTCATTTATATTTTTATTTTTGATTTGAAAGTTTTCATTTAAGCACCGGGCAACTTTATTTTGAAGGTTTTACTTTTATTTTTGATTTTTATTTTAATTCATTAAAAACTGTTAACCCCCATATAGGGGCATTACAATATCTTTTCTTAAAAGTTCTATTTATTTGAGGAATATGATATAAGTTGGGAATCTATGATATTGAATCTTGAGAGAGATAAACGTTAGACTTTTGGTTTGTTGAGACGGTGTAAAGACAAGAATGCATGAATCTCAAAGTTGGAATATTTTGTTACGTACATTGTATTTAAGTATATCAGTGAATCTTTATGAATAGATGCAATATAAAAAAAATGACCAATAGGAGTTTCCTTAAGTAAATCATAATACTTAAGGCACTTATAATAATTTTGGATAATTACGATAAAATGTTTAAGTTTTAGATGTTTAGATGTGAATCTTTTGGTTACCTAAGGTTTTGGTATATGAGGAAATTAGATATTGTATAAGTAGAATTGTGGGGATTGTAGATGTTCTTAAGTAGTAACATCAAGTGTCTTTGTTCATTGATATGGTCTATGTTGGAAGACGTAAATCGTATTGATTTCAAGGTTAGTCACAATCTAAACCCTTGGTAGTAATGATGATGAATCCATTGATAGATGTTGAGTATTAGGAATAACATATGGGTGTATGCATTGTTCAATAAGGTTTTGATTAAAACAAAATTATTTGAGTTGCTGGAAGATTATGTTGTTATGAAATGATTTTAAATATCATTTAGGAAGATCCTTAATTGTCGTTAAATTAGATTTGTTGTTTATAGTTAACTTTATCTATAGTGGGCTTTGAATTGGGTTTAATATTTATACAAATTAGTTTTCAATTTTATGTTTGTTATTTAACTCGTTCTAAATGTGTTAAGGCCCGAAACAACCTGACCCTTTTCAACTTAGAACATTTGGGCCTAGTCCAAATCCTAAATCAGTTTGATTCACACTGTCTCTCCCACGTGTCCTCTATACGTGTTATATACAGTGGTTTAATTATTGTTTAGATATACGTTTACTATGCATAGGAGCTTATTTCTTCGAGCTCACTTTTTCTCTCTTAATTTGTTATTTTCTCTCTAAATCGCAAATCCTCTTCTTTTTCACTAGAAATTCTTCTTTCCCTCTAAAAGAAGAAGGAATTCTAGGATTCTGCAACTTACTATCTCAATTTTTCCTTTCTATTTACTCTTCTTTCATCTCATCATGGAACCAAAGTACCAACACCTGAGAAAGTATTTCCCATCACTCTCCCAAAAGATTCTCAGAAAGAAATACAAGGCTAGAATTACTCAGTTGTGGATTCTTATGCATTTTGGCATCCCTTGTGATGTGAGAATGTTGATAGAGGGGAAGATCCGTCCGAGTGACTTCAGTCAAGATGTCGGTTTACCAGGAACAGGTACCAGTCGTAGTGCAATGAAAAGAAGAGCTCGTGTCATCGTGGTCGCTTGTAACAAATGTGGAAGACAAAATTGTAACGGTAAATGTACTTCACCTGGTTATATGTCTACGAATAGAGAGGATAAAATAAGGTTTTGTAGGGATGGACTTTCAAAGGAGAACTTGGACAGCATCCATCCTCTTCTTCACGGTCACCCTAGTGGATATGTTCAAGGAGCTATTTTTAAACTCTAGCATAAATTTTATGCAGAAAGACAACGCCTCAGGAATATGGTATTTCTAGATCCTGTTTGCCAAGCCATAAGAAAACTGGATGGGGAATAAGTCATCGCTCTATAAAGGTTATTTAGTCTTTGCTTATTTGAAACAGTTTTAGCTGATGTTCAACAGTTTGTGTTTTTCTTTTACTCAGAATATTTGCTTTTGTGTTTGAATTAATTGTGATTATTAGATTGATACAGTAAGTGTTAATATCTCATTTAATTTATGGTTTTCTTAAATATATATAATAAAATATATTATCTTATCAGACACGTCACATACGGTACAGTAACATGTTTGAATTTTGAAAAACTTATCCAGATATTTCAAGATTTGTGTCTCAAATTTCAAAAGTTCTACAGTATTTGTCGTTTATATTGAATTTCTAGACTCGGTGTATATTTGTCAAAAGGTCTACAGTTGTGTCAAGAGGATCTTCTGTCAAACTATTCTCAGTTGTCAAAAGTTATACAATTAGAGTCTAATCTTTTTCAAAAAGTGAATCAGATTTTCTGTAAACTATCAATCACCTTATCTTACTTTCTTATCCGCACAAGATTTTGTTTAAATCTTTGGATTACCTTTTCATTACCTACTCGTTTGTCTCTTTAGCCCTTTTTGTATTTCTCATCTTTAAAATCTCATGTACAACCCGAAGTCTAAGTGGAGCAGACATTAAGCAATCACTTATATAAACCAAATATGTCTACCTCCTAGTCCACGAAGAAAATAAAGAATGTCTGTGTCTTTTGTGGTTCCAGCCTTGGAAAAGATAAAGCTTATTTAGAAGCTGCAAATCACTAAGGGCAAGTCCTAGCATGCAAGAAGATTAACATAATCTATGGGGATGGTAGTATAAAAATGATGGAAAATATGACGCTAGCAGCTAGGTCTGGTGACGCTATAGTTGTAGGAATTTGGTCTCATATTCTAGCTGAAGGAAACCTTTATAAGGAAGCCATAGGTAAGGGAAAAGGAGTCAGGAGCATCCCTAGAAATTTTATAGAGATAATCAATAATTCTGATGCTTTTATAGCATTACCTGGTGGTCTAGGTACTCTTGAGGAAATATTCGTAGTTGCTTGTGGGCAATTGTTGGGCTTTTATTCCAAACCGTTGGGACTACTAAATGTAAATGGTTTTTATGACGGTCTTTTGAAATTTCTAGATTACGCTGTGGAAGAAAACATCATTACAGAATCGAAGAGACAAATCTTTGTTACTGCTTCAACAGCTGAGGAATTGATAGATAAAATGCAAATCATACATCCAGAATCCGACACTGCAACATCCAAGCTTGAATGGGAAAGGGAAAGCCGGGAGCGGCCAATTGATTTGAATCTCCATCTGTAATCTTTTGGTTTTATTTATGGCATGTAGGCATGTGTATCCGTATTTCGTGTGTTATGAATAACCGTTTACCTTGTATTCTGTGTTTCTTGTGGTACGTCGTTGTTCAATCTTTTAGATTCATTGAGCCTAATGTCGGGATGGCTAAATACGGAGTACTTGATGCTCTCCAAACGCATCCTACTTAAGGTCCGATCTTTTGTTTATCAATGTTTTTGTATTCTCTAAGCATGCATGATATGGATAGCTGGTATACGGAGTGCCTTATACTCTCGAAACGTATCTGTATCATGTTTGTAATGTGTAATATTCTGTTAATATTATGTGGAAGTACCAAAGTCAGTTATGGGGATATTCCATATGAAATATGAGTATATTATATGGGTTGAATGTTTGTGTCACGAGGATAGCTGTTTAATGAAAAATATGTTGGGTTTGTCTGCAACTCTGAGATTCCGTTTAATATCTCTATAAATAAGTTTAATGTATGGTCTTGAATAGAAGTATTTGTGATATATGTTTTATGATTATGTTTTAGTTTATTAGTTGAGGTATGAAATCAAATATATTTGACTTTTCCTTACTCAAAAAGGAAAAGGAACCTAAAGATGAAGTATATAAAATTTCTCTGGCAATCTCCTTAAATGTGATTGTAAATCACAGTCCATGGACAATGAAGGACTGGAATCATGGTATGGTCAATATGTATGTCTGATCAGATTCCTAGACCATTATACGGTGTTATAAGTTAGAAATTGTCAGAAATACTCTCATTGAGGGATTTAGAATTTAGAGTAAGATTTATCATGCAAGTAAATAAGTGGAGATACGATAACTTAAATTTGAAGAACAAACAACATAACTTAAATTTGAAGAACAAACAACATTAACAGTTTAGACTCAGAATTGGAATCATAATGGAATCAAAATTTTTACTTGTATTGCTAGAATTGAAATTTCGAGGACGAAATTTCTTCAAGGGGGGTAGAGCTGTGACACCCGTTATTCTCCTAACGGGTATTAAGGTAATTAAATTAATTTTTAGTATATCAATAAAAAAAATTGCTTCATTTAAAATTTATTTTACAATATTTATTTTTATCTATTTTTAAATTTTCTAAAATTCTCTTATATTTATTTAGTATGTTTATTGAAAAGCCTTAGAACTTCTAATAAATCTCAAAAATGTCATATTGGCATTATGTACGTTAAAGTCTCCAGATGAGACATAAGGATATCTTTTCCAACTACTCTTAACCCTCATTTTCTTTATTTCCTCTGTGACATACTTCAACATGTCTCCTCCATAATTGCTTCTATCACTTCTCTTCAAAGACTTCATCTTTTCTTCCTTTCTCTTCCACGGTGCCCACACTCTTCTTCTCATTTCTTTGCTGAAGCAAAATACCTAGAGAACTTCTTCAAGGCAGCCATAAAAATCAGCCACCATCACCTCCATTTGAGCAAGAATTTCAGTCATACCGAAGTCAAGGAACCTGTTTTGAAGCCATTTCAAGCTTTCAACTAACCATAATCCGAGGTTAGAATCTTATGAACAAATTGAGTCTTTCATTTATAAAATTTTTTTTATATACTCAAGAATTATTCAAATTTGTGTTCTTAAACCTAAGTATATGTTTGTCGCTATTTTGGAGCATATGTATAAAGTCTAAGTATATATGCCCTGGACAGAAAATTTATATTGTTAAACTTTGTAATACCTCTATGGGCAGTGGCTATTTCTTGAAATTATGTGATTAAATTAAAATGAATTTTATAAATTGGTTTGCATATTTAAAAAGTAGACATCCTAAGCTTTCTAACGAGCTATCATAAGCCTAAATCAGAGTTGTATTTTATTTTCTATAAATTATTCAATTTTGGATTGGAAACTAGTAAACATGCTAGTTTGTTATGGTATACCGGCTGCTAACCTGAACCAAGAACCCATTTTTGTTCACCACCTAATTCTTTAATGTCTTGCAACCTTTCCAATATTATCCTAAGTGATTGATGAATCTTATTAGCGACTAAAACATATAGATTACTTGTTCACATTTTATATTGTGTTAAGACAAAAATTGTTTACTATGGTATTCAAAAGAGATTTACATAAAAGCTTTAATGACATATTAGTAAGATAGATTTACACATGATTTATTTATGAATATAGTTGTATGTTGTGCTTTAGTTTTAATTGTCCTTATGCACACCTTAGGATCAAGGGAATATGGAGCTAACGTTAATTGATTCCAAGATTAAAAGATTGTTGATAAGCTTGAAAGGTAGAGATTCTATTACTCATCTTTTGTGAGGTTTTTATAGAATTAAAATTGATTGTTTTGCCGCAATATATATATATCTATGTTGAATTGATATTATATGAGTATCACATATGAAACTATGACATAGACTCGTCTTGTATTGTACGGCGAGGAACATAATAAATTGACACATGTTATAAATTGAGAAGCATGGTTAGAAAAACTGACTATATTAATAATGATTTAATATAGAGAAATGGTGAGACATGAAGAGGGCGACAGTTACGTCCTTGGGCATGAATACCCTAAAAGGTAAAATAAGGAGAAGGTAATGATGCTTCCTTCGGTTGAAACTCCCAGAACACACTGTATAGGAATCGACTTGGTGAGGACTCGGGGCTTTATGTCCCTTCACCGGAACACCCTTGGAATATTTAGAGGGTGATCAAGCACGCCATTTTGGGTTTCGATGAGTTGAGTGATACTCTCTTGAACGTGGGTACCTAGGAATAATGATGAACTATAATATTTGTATATATGTATATGTATGAAACTCGGTAATGATTAACTATGGTATCCACAGAATATGATTATAATAAATCTCATAATCTGGATAATGATAACTATTAACTAACCATGCAGGTTTTAATGGGGTAATGATAAAAACCTAAAGGTGAGTAATGGTTTTCTCTACTGAGCATATTGTTGCTCATTCCCTTATATTTTTATCTTTTTAGGACTCACTAAGTGTGAGATGGCTACGAGAAAAATAGTTGAGGAAGTTATGTAGCTATACTACGTTGGAACTGCTTCAATAATTATTACTTTCTGTTACTGTATTAAAATGCGTTGATGGTTAAAATGTTGATGACGATAGTTTATATTATTAAATTTAATGTGCTACATTAAACTGTGGTTTAATTGTCGTTTATATTTTTATTTTTGATTTGAAAGTTTTCATTTAAGCCCCGGGCAATTTTATTTTTAAGATTTTACTTTATTTCTGATTTTTATTTTAATTCATTAAAAACTGTTAACCCCCATATAGGAGCGTTTCAGTTTTTGTTTTTTGTTCTCTTTCTGCTACTTCATGTTTCTCTCTACCTCCTTTGGGTTTCATTTTAATTTAAATGGGTTATCTACTAGACAATATTACATTTTGGTCTATTTATTTTTATTCCCAATTGATGGCCTAAATTCCTCCTTCTTACAATTCACTAGCTATTATTGTTTTTTGGAATCCCAAGTTTAGTTTAATAAAAAGGAATTAAAATTGTATTGAGAAAAAAATATCATACAATATATAAACTAAAAAGGAAAAATCTTTAGAAAAAAATTATAAGTTTATTTAGTGTGTGGGTGGAAAAAAGAATAACAATAATATTATTTAAGTGTACCGATTTTTTTGGTATTTTAGGAAGGGTATAAGAAATAAATTAAAATAATGATTAAAGAAATAATGTGTGACAAGTAGAATAGATGGTGTGAATAGAAGCACCATAAATGAGATAAACATTTAAGTTCCCATAAAACGCGGCGTGTTGGGCTGCTTTTAAGTGACTTGTCGTTTTTAGTTTGTTTTGTTGTTTGAGTGATGTCGTTTTGAGGAGCCTCTTGGTTTCTTTTCTTCTTTCAAGGATTGGAACGCCGTTTTTCCTCCCTATTTCCGGGTTGATTTTGCAGTAAATCTTCTCAGCTTAGTTCCTACGTTAATTCCTATTTCGAAATTACTATACTTGTTGGAATTGCTAACATCAAAGTTTTCATTTCAGTATTGTATTTAAATTAGTTTTCTATATAAGATCCGTTGTCGTTTTTAAGGTTGTTGCCTTTCCATTACAATGTTTCTTTCGTTTTTTTTTTTTTAATATTGCTTTTGAATATGAAATATTTTCCTCAGTTGAATATGGGGACATACAAGCAGGATAATATCAAAACTCAAAAGAACTCATTACACAAATACCAGACTGTAAAGAAATATAAAAGAAAAGATAATGAAATTTGAAAAGAGAAAAGTATTGGCAGCTAGCATTATTTATTGATGATGTGATTAAAAACAATTCTATTCTCATTTTAGTGTTTACTTACTTAGAAACGAGAATTTTATATAATATAATCACTAAAATATCATTTTTATATCATTGTGATAATGATTTTTAAGACTAAATGGTAAATTAATAATATTAGGAATTAAAGCATACAATTGCTTCTCGAAGAGGCCGACCTTTCCATACTTGCTATTTTGGATAATTTGTAAGTAAAGTGCTCACCTATAACACATAACGGTATTGTGTACTTTAGTATTTTGGATATTTGAAGTATAATTTATCCTCTGTATATTTATCTTGATTTTGGATATTTGAGAAATGATACATTTATATGATTATCTTGACAATGCATGATCTTATTATTGAGAAAGTTATGGTTTATAAGGTGCCAGGCATAGGGTGATTAGTACCCCTTATTTTATTATTTGGGAGATTAGTTCCCGCAGGGTGATTAATGCGCTTATTTTATTATTTTGGAGATTAGTTCCCGCAGGGTGATTAGTATCCTTGTATAATTATGCCCACAAAAAATGATAATATAGCCCCTACTAAAGCCTAGGCCTGAATAATATTGTATTATTAAAAATACTTTCATGCACTCATAAAACTTTAATTAATTAGTTTGTGAGCTAAAAGCTTTCCTTATTAAGTTTGTCACTACGACGAAGGACGCAAATTTCGTTGAAATTTCTAAAATTTTGGTCTTTGAAGGGTCCTAAGATATGTTTCTATTGTAAAATTTTAGGAGATTAGTTCCCGCAGGGTGATTAATGCCCTTATTTTATTATTTTAGAAATTAGTTCTCGCAGGGTGATTAGTACCCTTGTATAATTATGCCCACAAAAAATGATAATATAGCCCATACTAAAGCCTAGGCCTGAATAATATTGTATTATTAAAAATACTTTCATGCACTCATAAAACTTTAATTAATTAGTTTGTGAGCTAAAAGCTTTCCTTATTAAGTTTGTCACTACGACGAAGGACGCAAATTTCGTTGAAATTTCTAAAATTTTGGTCTTTGAAGGGTCCTAAGATATGTTTCTATTGTAAAATTGGTTTCAATAGAATATTAAGAAAATATCGGTAAATATCAGTGAAAATGATATCGAAAAAATTGCAATGTAATATGTGCAAAATTTTAGTGGATATCGAAGAAATTTCAACAAAATTTTGGTTATATGAGAAACACTAATCTTAGCAATTTTTTTCCTTTAAATGATTTCTTAATATTTATACTATAGACCATTGAGTTTTTGTCTTTCAAGTTACTTTACAGTAAGTGTAAATTATTTGTGACATGTTCATATATATATATATATATATTCAGCACTATTAGAATAACATGTAATGATACGAATATTATTTGAATCAAGATGGAATCCAAACCATATTCGAGCTTTACAGATTTCCTTTTAGTATTAACAAATTTAATGTGTATGAAGTTTTGTATGTAAATCAATTGTGTTTATGTTTTTTAAAAGTTTATTATACCCTAAAGTCCTAGAGTTATATTCAATGCAAATTTTTGCAATTGGCAAAATTTCCATTGATATCTATATTTTTCTCTAAATTTTTATAAAATTAAAGTACTGATATTTCTACCAATACATATATTTTCATCCTTAGGTACAAGAAAATTCTATTCAAAGTTTATGAACCAACTTTGTTACATTTTGTAGAACCCCTTTGTTATAAACTAGAAGAGCTAGCTAAAATGTTTCAGGTTTTCTAGGATTTATTCATCTAGAAAGTTTGTGAATAAATTTCACAGAGAATTAGTTGTCATACTTAAGAATTTCTAGTGCATTGTATGTATAATAATTAAAGGATTACAATAAACAGAATATGTGTCACAAGTATTATTCTTTTAATCTGATTTTTATGATAAATTTAATAAAAGTGAAAATGAGATTTTAAGGTAAAAAAATCAAGCAATAGTTTTATACAAGAAAGGAAGAATATAAAAATAAGCTGAAAAGCTTAATTATTGCAAAATGTGTTGTAACAAATGTTAAGACAAAAAAAATACAGTTTACGGAAAATACTATATAGAAATATGAAAAATTATACAAATTTAGAATAATACAATATAAAGATTATACTAATAAAGCAATGTAGTGTAAGGAATTATATTGATAAAGTTAAGCAGTATAGAGATCGTGACACAAAAGTAATGTAGTATAAGGAGTTACACTGATAAAGTTAAGCAATATAGAAATTACATTGTATAAAGTAATATAGTATATAAATTAGACTGCATAAAGTTAAGCAGTATAAGAATTATACTTTGTGGAGGATATAGATAAGTAAGGAATACTGTGTAAATTTATAACAATATAGAAAAAGTGTACCGGTAGTATAGAAAAATACTGTCAGTATAAATATGTGTTGTTAAAAGGAAAATATGGTGCCCACTTGGTGACACTTCTAAGGTAGAAAAAAAGGCCACAATTTTCCGCACTTGGAATCCAATTTTGATGAATTAATAGAATGCAAATTTTAATTGCAATTAAGTCAATAAAGTGATGACTTAGAAAGGTAAAAGACTAGGTTGAAAATTAAGCCACATTCTCCCCTTGGTGCATTCGGTTTTCACCGTGCAAATGGAGCCAAATTTTCACTACAAAAATGTTTAAGTGATGACTAATGTAAGTGAGTCATCAAAGTTAGAAAAGATGACTAAATGTTGTTATCATTTGCATAGGCCATGAAGGAAGAAAAGAAGTGACACTCCAAAGGAGGAAAAGGAGGCGGCATCTTCCCCTTGGAAACCAAAGATTATATGTGTAAAGGAGCAATTTTCTTTTATTGAAATTAGGTCTCTATGTTGAGTTTTTATAAGGCCAAGGACCTATTTGAAAGAAAAGTTTAGTATTCATCATAAAAATTGCTCCCATTTCCACCATGAAAGCTACCCCTCCCCTAAGCATTACTCTCTCAAAATCTTGATGATTTAAGCCTCCAAAACATCTAAGAAAGCATGGATAAGTGTACTTGATGAAGATTAAGGACTTTCAAGGTAAAAACTATAATTTTACCTATTGTGTCCTAGGGGTTTTGCTTGTATTTTGGATAAGATTTTTATGCGATGTGTTATGATTATTGTCAAGAGAAGCTTTTAAGCACCAAAGAGGAGGTACAAGAGCTTGAAACCTAAAGCCTGGTTTAGTTTATACATATCAAGTGTTTAATATGTAATTTATGGTATATATAGGTCATGGCTTGTAAAGAGACTTTATGGTATACTTTTATTATGGGTTATGTTGATAATGATGATGATGGAAAGACTAAAAACTATGGTTTAAGGTTAAAAAGACAAAGTGTGACAACTTTGTCATAAACACTAAGTTTAAGTAAGCTAAGTGTTTGATATGACGTTCTTGAAAAGGAAAGATCGTCAACATTTTTTGACTTGCTCCAATCCGAATTCGAGTGGGATTTCTTCATGAAAGTTGTCTGGCTCAGCATTTTCATAAAATCTCATGTCAAAATGTAGAAAATAGTTCAGCATCTAAGGGCCTCAAACATTTGATTCTTTCAAAAATGGCTTAAACACATTTTTTTGCGCCTTAACTTATCTTAGCTTGATTTTCTAAGGTTTAATCTCATTTAAACCTCTCTAATAATTAAATCAAGCACTTATTACATAAAAAAAAAAAAACATACCATTACATTTTCTTTCCATCTCATTGAAATGGTTAAAAATTATGGAAGGTTTGCGAAAATTCTATACCGAATTCTAGGTATAAATTCTACGAGATTTTAAGTATAAAATTTCATTAAAAGAAAAGCATTATGAAATGTTTTGAATTTGACCAAGGAGCTTTTGTGAGTTTTAATCATTGCAAAAAATTGAACGTTTTGGTATAAAGTGGTCGTCTTTGGTCTTGGGGGCAAAAATGTCAAGATTTTGTATTTCTACTGCAAAATGCTAAATCTCTATATTGTAATGGGCAATGAGTAACCACAGATGTTAAGCTTAAAAGAAATTAAAGATTTTATCAAATAAAGAATAAGAAGTACGTTAAGAGCGAAAATGTTAGGATTTTTGTATTACGGGTCAAAACCGTAAAGTTTTGATGAAACAGATTGTTACTAAAAGGGAACCAATGTTTGGGTTTTCGTAATGCTATGAGTAACAAGAGAATGTAAGCTTAGTTTTAAAACATGTTTTGAAATTCAAAGACCAATCAAGGGCAAAATGGTCAACTTGTGTAAAAAAGCCAAAACGGAGCCGAAACGCCCAATTTACGAAAATGCCTCTTAGTGAGAATTTTTCCATAACCCGTAAGTAACGAGATGGTAAAGTAACAAGAAGATTAGTAAAGTTACAAGGCTTACGAAACACCTATAACTGTAAAATCATTTTAAGGAAACCACTATAACGGAGGCTAAACACTTTGAATTAGCGAAATGCCCTCAGACAGAAAATGTTCTGTAAAACATCAAGTAATGAAACCCTTAAGTAAGATGGAAAATTTAACTAAGGGGCATTCAAGTTAAGTAAAGGAAAGATGAAACAATAGGATACAAAGTTAAGTAAATGGAATGAATGTTTAACATTTAAAGTTATGTTATCAATCAAGTAGATTGATAAGAAGAAAGGTTAGCTAATAGTTATGCATTATTTCAACAAGACACAGAAGTCGACGAATAAAAGCAAAAAAGAATGAAGTGGGATCACTAAATTGTGATCTAAGTAAGTTTTAGACCTCACCTGCGACATGACGTAAATGAATTTCAAATGCTTTAAATATGTTTTATATTTGCAATTGTTATGTATAAAGTTTTAAAGTTTAAGTCAAGATTTGCAATGTATTTGCAACTATTATATTTAAAGTATGTTTGCATTTATTATACATAATGTTTTCAAGATCAAGTGATGTTTTGCAACATGTTTGCATTTGCTATATGCTTAATGTTTAAATGCCAAGTTATAGTATATGATATGTTATCATTTGATAAGCTCACTAAAGGTAACAAGAAAATATAGCAAAGATGATAAGTAAGTATCGTATCAGCCTCCTTAATGTGAGGTTTATAAGTTAAATTAAAGTTATGACCTCATTGTTCGATGGTCTTAAGTCTTCCACAAGGGAAGCATTATGTTCATGTGATTGATGAGGTTAGTATGAACACTTAAGTTCACAAGAAAATGAAATATATGAACGATGATGAGAAGTTCATAAAAAGATAATCATAAATAAGCATACATGGAATCATGCATTATGATTTTGCTTGCATTTCTTTCAAAATAAAATGTTTATGAAAAACATTTTGAGAATTGTTTTATGAGAAATGTTCATGAAATGTATTTTATAAAAAATGTTTACAAGAAAAGGTTTATGAAGAAGATGAATGTTTTTTTAAAGAATATTTTAATATTTTGTGAGATAATGTTTGAATATACTGAGAGAAAGCTCATTACAAGTTCCTTCTTGCTGTAGGTAGTTCTACGGGAGACTAGTAATTAAGGCTGTTAGAAGAGCTCAGTGTTGTAATGGATATATAGATGCAGAGGTTGAATATGGATACCATTATGACAGTTTTTTGCTGCAGAAATAAAAAGTTTTCCGTTGATTTTAAAAGAAGTTTAAATGGTTTTCAAAAGAAAATGTTTCTTAACGAGTTTAAGGAATGTTTTGAATGGTTTTAAAGTTAGGTGTTGAGCTATGTCTCAACTTCGGTTGCAACGAAAGTCGCAACAGTTTTTTTAGGTATTTTTAAAGAAAAAATTACCCAATATTTTTCTTATAAGAAATAAGTTAAAAAATGATATTTAAGAAAGCTAAATAACGGCTCGAAAAGGCGTCGCATTAGTAATCCAAGAGCTATAATATAATCAGTTATAAAAAAAGTATTCTTCGCCCTATAGTCGAGAAAGGAACATGATTATGTCATTATATTTAGCTAGTCGGAATTCAAGTTTTATGTTCTGTTTTTAGCTGAACAGTTTTGTATTTAGAATTCGATGGAGCAGACAAAATTTCCTTTTTCCCCTCTTGGTGCAATTAAGTAGGCATGCAAAATTAATCAATATTAAATCTAGGAAACAGATAAAATAAATCAATACAATTAACAAAATCAAGACGTCAAATTCTTACATAAAAAACTTCCACTGGTATGATTAAGGGTATGCCAAAACATATTCTAGCAACAAATTTAGAGGCAGACAATCAACAACAACTCACCCAAAAACAGATTTCAATAAATATTCTTCAAACCAAATAAGAAAATACATTACAAAACCTCTTTTCTGTCTTTTTCTTAAACCAAAAAAAAAAAACAACTTAAGAGTGTGGGTCCCACTACGTGCACCATCGGAAGGGCCCCAACCGGAAGACATTGTTGTCAATAATTCCCGGGTTGAAAAGTCTTCTCGTAGGAAGGATAAGGTATTTGTGGCCAACGTGCACTCTAGCTATGGACTTTCTGCTCCATTCGATATTATTTCTATACCTGCCTAGAATTGTGAGTCAACATTTTCACACCACTTCTTTCTGCTCTTCTTTTCAATATATATTATTGCATATTTCGATCCTTATTATTGTAATTCATATTTCCAAGTATAATATGTCAAGCTGTTTTTTCTCACGCACCGATTTTCTCAAATCTCAATCTCTGGGTTGTATTGGAGTCTTCAATTTTCCAAGAATATTACTGAAAAGGTAATATGTTCTCATCCGAGTTTTTGTTGCAATATACTATTTATGCTGCTAATTTACTTGTTTAAACCTTTATTTTGCCTTAAAAAAATAATTCATCAAAAAGAAGTTAAATTTTTTTCTGAACATGATCTAAGTAAAGGGGTGATGATAAGACTTTAGTTTCCAGAAACAAATATATTTAGGGATTTGAAGGTACACGCCCTTTTCTTAAGTAAATGGCCGAAGTTTTTGAAATTAGATAACAGTTTTTTTTTTTTTTTTTTTACATCAATGTTATACTGGTGAACTTAGCAGTTTGTAAATGATAAATCATTGTTAGATCTATGATAAATCAATTTATTAGTGATAAACAATAATTAATCATAAATAAACTGGTGTTAATCAATGATGTACGGATGTTTATTAATGATATACTCCTATGAAAAAGGTCATTTATCTATTTTTAAAAAAGTTGAATCATTTTTCTAATTTTTAAAAAGTTCAGTCACTTAATAATATACTGGATAACTAGACTTAGCCAGTAAACAAATCAATTACTTTTAGCTAGTGTTCCTTATGAGTTGTTTATTTAAATTGAAACTTGCTAGTGCTTGCTTGAAAATAATCAAAGATCAAAAACCATCCCAATATATTTATTTTATTACACAATTTTTTCTCTAAACAGTGTACAAAAATCAATTTTCTCTCTTTTAATACCAAAGTCATTCGCGTTTAAATGAGTGTTTGTCAATGTAGGAGGAATACACATAATCGTGTAGAGAAAACAGAGTGTTCGTTTGTTAGTTTCCTTTTTGATTCTCCTTATGAAGAGAGAGTAGTTATGGAAAAGTGTCCCCTTTTTTCCTTTTATTATTATTATTTTTAATAGAGAAGAAAATGTTCATCTTTAATCAGAGAGTTTGATTACTCAGTCAAGAGAGATTTCATGTCGAAGGCCACGTGGAGGATCAAAGCTCAAGATATATAATTGACACAAGCCAAATCTCAATATTTGAAGACCAGAAAGGGGAATTGGTAAGTAACAAAAAAAACTCTTCTCAATCAACCATCATGGAAATAAAATATATGTATCTCTGGCTATTATTTCAAAGAATTCTGCTTTACTAATGTGCTGTTTTTGATTTGTTGATTTCCTTATTGTAAAAATTTGCAAATCAATTGTTTTTTTATAATTACTTGAAATGTTTTATTCGTTATGCATCGATCTTAATCTCAATTCATATTTAAGTTTTTCACTGGTGAAGAATGCTAATAAGCTTGGTTGACATGAGACTATTTTTTTTAAAACAATGCACAAACTTGCTAGTGTTCATATGAACTCTCTTCTTAAGTAAAAATCATCGGCCGAAAGGAATACATGCATTTATATATACTTGCACACACACATGACACATAATGAGAAAGCTCCATAACTGTAGTCTACGTTCTTATAGATTTTATAAATATCAAAAGGCACAAAAATACTCTTTTGAATAACCACTTTTCATTTTTTACCCCTAAATTTTGAGTCTTCCGTTGCAATCTTTTTTTAAAGGGATTGGTTAAAGGTTACAATATATGTTACTTAAATTGGCCCCGCCACAAAAGTAATATATCAGATTACCTGGTACTATCATTTATCCTTTTAACTCTTCTCTCTTCTACCAAACAACAAATAGGATTACTATAATCTTCTCCATCTTTCACGTTCTCCATTCCTCAAACTCTCTTCGTCCTTTCTACTCCCTATGCCTATTCTGAGTTGCAGCTCCTGCAATCCAATGAACACAAAAACAAAAGGTAAGCAAATAAATAAGTAAACTACAACTTCAGAAAGAAACTAAAAAATTACCTACCATACAAAATGAGAATGTAAACAGAGACTAGAATGACCACAACACGTTATAAATAAATAACTATATCACTCCTTAAATGAACTATATCCCATAGATGAATTTCTGCATGCATGATAAACCACGAATCACTAACATCAAAAAACAAAAAGATAACAATGAGATCACAACATCAAATCAAGAATCTAAAAACACATCAGATCTTTAACAAAAAAACACAAATAACATTATATCCAAATTTTAAAAAAATCCAAACAACATGTCAAAATCAGATCTAGAACGTGCAGTCTGCACGATCAAAGATCAATCTCTGTTCGCACGTCACTTCTGCCTAAAAGCGTCATATAAGTAAGTGGATTAAAAACAAAAGGCAAAAAAATGAATAGTTTAAAAAGGGAGGTCAATATTGCTTGACAGTATAAATGAAAAGGCATTCTATCTAATTTTTTCATCAATAAAATTCCCATCCGAATCCAAAATAAATCTATGATTTGGACCTCTAAGTTTGAAACTCTTGTAGGCCCATTTTTGCGTTGTTCTAAAAATCTAAAAATTTTAAATAAATATATACATCAAAATAAAATAGTTCAAAATATATACAATTTAAAACAAACATAATTAAATTTATCTTCGACAATGAATTCAATTGTAGCACTACAATCCATTATTGCAACAAACTTCAATAAAATCAATTTTGAAATAAATACAAATACATGATATTATAGAGCATAAATATATATAGCTTTGATTGACGGATTTAGTTGATCGGGGAATGACCAATCCAAAATTAATCCAATCCAGCGGATTGCTTTAGATGGAAAGGAAAGGCTTAAAGTTTACATCATCATAACAAAATCCTTACATAACAATGGCATAAGTGAGTAATCTCGACTGACAAAACTTAGCAAGGTACATTCCTCAGTGTGCATATGTCTCTTCCAAATAAAACTTCCTAGTCATATAGATTACTTGGTCCGAAAATAATACATATATAGAAAAAGTATAAACAGTTGTTGAAAATTGATGGCAGATTACAACTTCAACAAAGTGAGCTGAAGTGGTCAAGAATAAAACTAAACTTACTTTCAATGGCGGAGACAGCTGTGGGCCTGGTTATTGACAAGTTGTTCTCACTTCTTAACGAAGAAACAAAGCTGTTGAGTGGCATCAAAGAAGAAGTTAAAGCAATCACGAGTGAATTAAGGAGCATTATGGCTTTACTGAAGGATGCAGATACAAGGGCAGATGTCAAAGGGAACAATTTCAGCCACAGTGTTAAAGTGTGGGTGGATGATCTAAGAGGAGTAGCATTTCAAATTGAAGATGTAATTGATGATTACATGTATTTCATCGCACAACAGCATCATCGTCTCCACCGGTGTGGATTCATTCAGTTTGTCCGCAAAATTGCTTGCTTGATTGTGCATCTAAAGTCGCGGCACAACATAGCCTCAAAAGTACAAGAATTGAAGGAAACAGTTCGGGGTATAAATGAAAGGAGGGAGACGTATAGGTTTGATTCCACAGGGCAAGAATCAACAAACGATGTTAGTCAAAATTCTTCATGGTGTGATCCTCGAAAGGATTCTTGTTACCTTAACAAAAAGCAAGTGGTGGGTATTGAATCTGCGAAAGAAGATTTAGTTGCAAGGTTAGAAGATAAAGCTCCTCATCGTGGTGTGATTTCGCTGGTAGGTATGGGAGGGCTTGGCAAAACAACTCTTGCCCATCAAGTTTATGTCCATGTCAAAGGAGGCTTTGACTGTCATGCTTGGATTGAAGTGTCTAAAACATACAACAAAGAGGAGTTATTGCGGAACTTAATAAAGGTGCTCTGCTCTGAAAGGGAGGAACCTGTTCCCGCGGGCATTGATACAATGGATGAGAGTACAGTGATGAGAAAATTAAGAGATTACCTGAAAGGCAAAAGCTACTTGCTTGTTTTCGATGATGTATGGAAGTCAAGTTTTTGGGATGATGTAAAAAATTCGTTGCCTAGTGATAGTGACGAAATTGGAAGGATAATGATCACAACAAGAGATGTTAATGTTGCAAATTTTTGTAAACCACGTGTTCATATCCATCAGTTGCAACCCCTCCCTCCAAATTTTGCATGGGAATTTTTTTGTGACAGGGCGTTTCAAGGGCGTTGTCCAGCTAACCTAGAAGAGGTGTCTCGTGATATCCTTAAAAGATGCGAAGGATTACCACTCGCAATATGTGTCATTGCTGATGTCGTGTCAACCAAAGCTATGAATGCGCCTGAATGTGCAAAGTTTCTTACCAGACTAAGCTCAGAGCTGGAGACTGATCAACGGTCGAGTATAGAAAAAGTCTTCTCTGCAAGTTACAATGATCTGCCTTACTACCTCAAGTCTTGTTTCTTGTATTTTGGCATTTTCCCAGAGGACCACCACATCAGATGTAAAAGATTGATTCGACTATGGATTGCTGAAGACTTTGTGAAACAAGAGACAAATAAAGCACTGGAAGAAGTTGCAGAAGAATACTTGGCAGAGCTGATAAACAGAAGTTTGGTTCAAGTGTCGGAAATTGGCTTCGACGGAAAACCTAGAAGTTGTCGCATCCATGATCTTCTTCGGGAGATCCTTGTAAAAAAGATGAAGGATTTACATTTTTGTCAAGTTTTGTCAAGAAGTAATCCAAAGTTTGAAGGATTAGCTCGACGTGTGTCAATTCTCCATAGCTCCAATGGTGCTTTTGAGGGTTTCGCTGAAACATATTATGTCCGATCTCTTTTAAACTTTGCTAAAGACAAGATGCACAACTTCCTTGGAAGCACAATACCTCGTCACTTCAAGCTACTAAAAGTTCTTGATTTTGAAGACGCTCCAACCCTAAATCATCTTCCAAAAGATATTGGAAAGCTGTTTCACCTAAAATATTTGAGCGTTAAAGGGACGCGGGTGCAAGTTTTGCCAAAGTCAATTGGAAAATTAGAAAATCTGGAGACTTTGGATCTACAACAATCATTGGTACACGAGCTACCAGTTGAGATCAATAGTCTTCAAAAACTACGGCATCTTTTGGCTTACCATATTGATGACAAGTTGGATGTTCATATTAATAAACAAAGAGGAGTAAAAGTAGAGAAGGGAATTGGGATGTTAAAAGCATTGCAGCAGCTATATGTTGTTGAAGCCAACGTTGCTAAAGTTGACGTGATTGAAGAGCTGAGTCATTTGACAAACTTGAGGACGTTAGGCATCAAAAAATTGAGAAGTGAAGATGGGAAGACTCTGTGCGACTCTATTCAGAAGATGGAGTACTTAGAGACCCTTGAAGTCTCCTCAACAGGTGAAAGTGAAAATGAGACACTTGATTTGGAGTGTATGTCTGGCCCCCCAAGATTTCTTCAGTATCTCTCGTTGAGTGGGCATCTAAGAAAGTTACCAGAATGGATTGCAAACCTTCAAAATCTAGTTCAGCTAAAAATTTTTTGGTCAAAACTAGAAGATGATCCGCTGAAAGCTCTTCAAAATCTGCCCAATCTTTTGGAGCTTGGGATCTTTAAAGATGCATATTGTGGTGAGAAGTTGTGCTTTGAGGAGGGAGCTTTTCCAAATGTCAAGGTGCTCCATCTTCGCCATTTGAGTGGATTAAATTCGGTAGTAATAGAGGAAGGAGCATTGTGTAATCTTGAAGAGTTTTACATCGGGCCTTGCCCGCAAATGAAGGAGTTACCCTCTGGATTCCAGCTCTTAAGAAACCTTAAAAGGGTTGGATTTTATGAAATGACAGTACACTTCTTGATGCTCCAGAATTTGCAGTGTCTTGAAAATGGACCACAAGTTAGATTCATCTTCACTCTGTCCAGAGAACCGTCCTTCATGCCTTTGAAAGATATTTTTGATCTCCAAAAGTATATGCAAGGTTAGTCTGTTTACTAATTGATTTTTAGACCTTCTAGCAAGCAATGTTGTATCTTACTTTTTAGTCCCTTTGACAAGTAGCGCATACTGGATTGATTATACATCTGATGTTGTAATATATAGTTTTCATGTTCGGTAATTTCATAAATATTCTGCTTGAAATTTGTGATTCGATCAATAAAGTTACATCTGATCAATGCAACTTCCTTTGACAGAACACGACGAAGAAGACTGGAAGTCCTTTTCGGTTGAGCAAGTCTGGCGTATGTATGTAGACTGGAAGCCCTTTCCGCTTGAACGATTCAGGAGGAACTATCCCGACGACGATAAAGCTTATGAGCCAATATGTAAAGCGGCACCAATATGCGAAGCGGCATCGATATGTAAAGCGGCATTACAAGACGATACAGATTATATGAAAGAGGAAAATCTAGGTCTGAAGAACTCAATGAAACATTTTTTTCTATTCTCCCTATTGTTCATTGTAATTTTTCAGAAATTTCACTATTTTAAAGATTTGATATTTTTATTTTTGTTAATTTGCAGAACTTCTTTTGGATTCTTGTGCTGTGCTTGAGAAGGAAACGAAGGCACTTGGGACTTACAAACTGTAATTTTGAGGTTTTTCTTCTTCTACGCATATATCAATATATATATGTGTGTATATATATACACTATCTTATTATCCTAATTATAATAGTTATCCTAGTACTATAATAGTTATTTTAGTTATAGTTATTATCCTCGCTATTTAGACAATAAACTTCTAAAGAAAAGTTACACATTTTGTGATTATATGATATTTTATGACTAGATTGCGGTTACATGATTTGACTCACAATTGTGAAATTTTTGTGATCATTTTATTTGCAATTATTGTGAATGAAATGCTCGAGAATTGGGTTAGTGTCTTGAAGGCAATATAAATGTGACAAGGATTAATTTATCCAAATTTTGTGATAAATATCAATAAAGTGAATATGAGTCCATAAGATTTAAAAATATTGCCAAAGTCCAAAAAGAAAATTAAATGGATACTATATGGTCATTTTAACCGGAACAGATTTAAATATAGGAAATCCACTCAAGTGTTAGAATTCAGTGTATAGAAATACTTGGGAGAATTGAGAGAGAAACAACACAGTTAAAAGTATAGAATTAAAACCTGAAATGACAAAACAATAGTTGATAGAAATTACAAAATACAGTTACATTGTGTAATGGAATCCTGTTACTATCAATGTAATAAGTGTGTAATCCAATAGCATAATGAAGTAGGTTAGAAGTTGTTGTCCATTGAACAACTGATCAAGAGGATACTTGATGGAATATGTATGCCTTCTTAATTTGAATAATTAAGACTCTTCTTTGTTATTGAAATTTAAAGTGTTTGTCCATTTAGTGACGCCTTTTTATGAAATCACAAAGCCCAATTTTGTTTTAATTATATACCTAACTTTATGCCCTACACCTTCCCTTAAAAAAGAAAAAGAAAAAGAAAATAGTCCTACAACTAACTTTGTGTCAAATATTTGATCTTATGCATAGGGAAAGAGCTTCTGAAGCAGTAAAATACAAGTTGCTTCTTCTCATGAGAGTTGGCGAGTCTTCAAATCTCATCAACTATGTCCTTCACTGATGCTACTTTGTTGTGTACCAATAATAAATCAAAATTGCAGAGACTACTTGTGTGCTTCTACTCTTGTTTTATGATTATTATTTTCTACATACTGCTTTCTATACCAGCAAATGTGTGATCGTACTTTGTGGATGTTTCTTTTATTATTGTGGGTTTGAATTTATTCACCTACTTGTGATGAATTTCTGTGTATTTATATCAAATCATATATATTGGATGTGATCATGTCCTGTTTTTCAGCTGAATAAAGCTCATTTGTGAATGGTACTTTGAGCAGTTTATGTTCTACACAAAATGATCTCGCAGTACTAAAATGATGTTGTTAAGAGCATCAGGTACCAAAGCGATTTTTTCAAATAACACAATACACCAAAGTGATTATTTTTTCTCTCTCTCAAACTAATGTATGTCCAATCAGCAACATCAAGGATAATCCAATTTCTAAAAAATAAATAAATAAATAAACAAGATTGAATTGAAAAGAATAAAAAAAATCCTGAGTAGGAAGTCTTTTTTTTTTATTTATTAGATTGTCATATTTCATAATAAATATAATCCCAACTGTGATATTTTAAACAACTAACAAAAAAGACAATAACCCAATCAAGGAGTAATGTAAATTTTCTTATTCATTGACTTCATTAGTCAAATTCAAGCTTCTACACTCTTCCATGAACTAGATCTTCTCTTGTTCCATCTATTCCTCTCTTTATTTCACACTTGTTTAGCAAAATCAGTGGTTTCACTGTGACGTCCGGGGAGGAAGTTAGTAAGTTTTAAGTAAAGAATATGAAAATTAAGTAAAGAAGAGGAAAAGTGAATAGATATATGTAGAAAGTAAATAAATATCATCGGCGGTTACCGTCACGTGAATGTCGCGAAGGTGGGTGGCCGAGACGTTATTTTAACTCACCATCATGTGGATGCCTACCACGATGGTGGATAGGAAAATAAAGCATAAATATCAAGAATAATAATAGATACTGAAAATTATTGTCTCTAAAATAAATTAAATGCATACTACTGTCAAAGATGAAAGCTACGTCAAGACCGACATCTGGACAAGTCGAACAGTACACGTATCATGCCACAGTTTAGAGGAAAATACCATTTCAACCAAAAAGCCAGGTTTCGATCCTAGGACCTTTCTCTCTCTTCAAACCTAGAAGGGGGATTTTAAAAGCAGGAAAACGTGAGCGGAATGCTCATTAGGATAATTATTTAAAAACAAGTTATTTTAAAATAACAATTATAGATAAAAATATCATTCGTAAACTCTCAAGATTTTAACAAGAATCAATAAATACTTACTTGAATGAAACTTGATAAAATATCATCGTACGGGTTTTGAAAATAAAAAAGAATATCAAAATACAATTCTTTAAAATAAAAGACAAAAATCATTCTTAAAAGGAAACATTTAAGAAATAAACTTTAGTCAAAACAATTTAAAAGTAGCTATCAAAAAAATGGATAGGAATATCCTATCTTAATTTGAAATTCCAATAACATAAGCTCTAAACAAAATTCAACGTATGCTCCATTTACATTCAAAACCTTCAAAACTGCATTTAAAATCAGAAATCATATTTAACAAATATCATTATGTTTGTTTAATTATCAGTGTGCCTTTTGACTCAAAATAATCCTTTTTGAAACATTCCAGAATCATTAAATGTTGAAAACTGGAAGAAAAATATATTTTTTTAACTTTATAGTCGGCCTGACGAATATCCCAGTTCGGCCTACCAAACCTTCATAATTCGGCCTTTCGAACATCCAGACCGGTAGCAGTTCAGCCTGTCGAAGATATGAATCTGACCTGCCGAACTTCTTGATATCTCATCTGCTTTAAGGCAAGTGGGACATTGTTAGGATAAATGCCCATGCCACATATGATGTCATGTAAAAAACATATTTATAAATAAATAAAGTTAATTTATTCATTATAGTTGGGTGTATGTATTTTGAATACTTGTGAATATTATGAAAAGTCCATAATTATCTATATGAGCTTAAATATTGTATATAAATGTTATATACAAAAGGATAATATTTAAAGAAGATAATTAAAATGGTCATTAATATATTATTAATTATTCAATTAAAGCATGGAATCTTTAATTGAGTGTTATTAGTGCAAGTCATTTTCATTAAAAATGAAACAGTCCTATCCAAACCGTTAATGTGGAGAATCATAAAATGAGTGCATTGTACATAATGAGATTATGTAGGACCAGGATATGATGTGATATGAACAGCTAATAATTTCTGTTAAATATAGTAAATTCTAATTACATCGATCAATGGTCATATATAAGATGATCTTAATCTTGAGTTATTAGTAGACTCTTATTTATAGATTTATGTCTTTTGATTTACTCGATACGGATTTGAGAGTAACATCCTCTAACGAAAGTCATAATAATCTTACTTTTGCTATTATTGTTATTATTAGAGATAAACAAATCAAATAAAATACTTACACTCGAACAAATATCCTAGGAAAAACATGCATAAGTTTTTTTTTTAACTATTTACCGAATTTGCTTCTCTTGCCTCAATTAGCTCAACAAAACAACTACAATGTTTGGCTAATCGATCATTTGTAGAAACATTAGTTTATAAATACAATCATTTACTAAATTATAGACATACAAAACTTCAAACAATGTTTTAAGTCTCTCAACAAAAAAATACTTATATGTCCAAATAATTTAACCATACCAAAATAAAGAAACATGGCATAGTCCTCAAGAACTATAATTAAAGAAATATTAAACAATCTCAAAAGTCCATAGGAAAATAAATCAAGTCTTGAATCAACAACAATGCGGAAAATAACATTAATGATAAAATCATTGTTCAAGTAATTAAATTTTTTCATGGCGTGATTCCATTTCCAATCCAACACTCCTAGCACACACGCCCATCCCTATCCTCCACTTAATCCATATGGCTTTTATCTTTGTCTGCAACGTGAAATAAAACTAAGTAAACATAAGCTTAGTAAGTACACTTTATTATCTCACAACATAAAACATTTCATAAAAAAAATCATTACATAATATTATAATCATAATTATAGTAGTGCACGAGGCACAAGTTTATACAGAACATATCTTTTCATTTAAACTTTCATATTAAAACATTATTCATTTTATCTTTGGGACCCAAGCATTGCACTATAAACATAAACATCATAGGCACGTCGTCATGAGAAGAGTGGAGTAGCTAATCCTAAACCAAACATGACAAGTCCAACCTTTGGGACATCATAAACATAAACATAAACATATGGTGTGTAGTGCTTAATCAAGTGATACATACATACGTGTATATATATATATATATATATAAACTTTCTTTAAAAAAAACTGTCATAAGAGCATTAAATCAGAAACCTTTACTTATAAAACATTGCCTAGCATTTTCATAAATTTTATCATGTTACAGGTGAGAATATACTTACTTGTCTTGCTTGCTTACTAAACCTTAACTTGGTTGATATTGCCGCGGTTCTCGATGTGCTCGCCTTTTAGAGTATTCCTGTCAATCATTTATATAATACATAAAATTAAAATTCCTCTTCATGATATCATTTAATTCCATATTACATCATTATATATCATTCTTAACAAAACAAAGCATCTTTTTGTCACAAACATGCACTTAAAGTCAAGAAATATAAAGATAGAAAACTTGGCCTTTAATAACTTGGAGAAATTAATCTCAACTTATAAGCATGAATAAAGTGTAAGAATTATTCCATGACATAACTACCACATATAAACATCACTCAAATTTTTTTCTCTTGAAAATATTAATCCAAAATATCCTTTTTCAATTTTTAAACCATACAAGTAAATCCGTTAATGATAAAAACTGCCTGACCTTTAGGGATTCATAACCCTATATCTTTCAATTCACACTCAATTAGAGCACGAAGATTTACAAGAATAAAGTTAACATATATATATATATATATGTATATAATGCTTAGATTTTTCTTTAGCCATAAAAATTTCATTTGATAATCAAATAAATCACCTATTCAATACCATAAAATCTGCCAGCAAAGTCTAGACATTGAGCAGTCCTATTTAAAAGTTATGTATTAAATTATTTATGATATAAAATAATTTATAAAAATTACTACAAATAATAGACACATAGAATAATAACATATCCAAAATTTAGCTTCAAATAAATTCAAAGTAATTCAAAACACATGTTTGAATTCAGAATTAATATTAAATCAACATGTTAGACAACAAACATGTTTTATTCAAACTTTTTTATAAAATCAAGTGGGTATGATATGCTTTTGAAATTTTTATGTGACTGGTTAACATATAAATATAAGTTAAAAAAAATAAGAAATCATGCAAAACATATTCAAAAATATGATTTATCATATCATGAATTACATAGAGCATATCAGGTAGACGTTTATAACCATTGAGTACTTGTCAATTAATGAATTTTATTTTAAAACATAATAAGGATATGAAGCTAAAACTTTATAGACATTTAGTTAACATATTAACAATGATTCATAATTTTTTTGAAAATTAAAAGACACTTTTTGCCTCATAAAATGGATTATACAATACACAAATACAAATCTGCCAACAATTAAAATTTTGTGAGCAGTGTTTGATTGAAAGTTCATAACCCTAAAATTATTTTGGACAAAAATTTATAAAAAAATCCTAGACATTCCTTATATATATATACACATTATATCTAAAAATCGTAGCAAAATAAAATCATTTGTATAGCGCCCCCTTACGGACATCACAGATGTCGTTACATTCATTCTTATTATCATTATATAAGATAAACTATATGATTGAAACATAATTTGGAAGCATACCCCAGAATCCATGCTTACATTTTTTAAAAATTAATAAATTTGTTGATTACAAACATTCTTTAAATAGTTTATTAATACCAATGTAAGTAGAACAAACTTTAAAAACATCTTTGAAAATCTACATTCACGGTTCGGCAGGCCGAACTCGACCGACAGACCGATGATCAACCATTGGCAGGCAGCCCGAGGCTTTGCAACATAGGGTTTAAAAATTTCTAAGCTTGATTACATCGGCATACCAACCAGTAATGATCGGCAGGCCGACCGACTGTCAAAAACCAATTTCTTAAAACAAAACTCAATAATTTAAATGCAGAAAACATATGATAAAACTATAAGGTTAAAGAGTCATAGTTCCAATCCTTAAAATTTAACAATTAAACATTCTCAAAATTATAAAATATAGTTCATATCTTTAAATTTCCTTTTTGGCGTTCTTTCGTTTGCAATTCAACGTCCTTAGCTCACACGCCTTTCCATACCCTCTGCCTAATCCATAACCTTCTTACCCTTATCTGCAACATGATATAAAACTGAATAAGCTAATGCTTAGTAAGTACATTTATATCTCACACCTTAAAACTTTTTTATGAACATCATCATCATAATATTGCACTAAGCACAATTTCATAAGGAACAAATCTTTTATTGCATTGTCCATATTAAAACTTTATTCATTTATCTTAAGGGCCCAACTGTTGCACTATAATTATCATTGTAGGTGCGCTGCCATGAGAAGAGAAGGGCAGCTAATCTTAAACCAAACATGACATCATATCACTTCATAACATAACTTTGGTGTGCAACACTTATTTAGGTGATACATATATACATACTTATACTTTCATGCTTTGAAAAACATTATCATCAAAACATGCATAAACTTTTATACATTAAAAACTTCCACAATAATACATCATATATAATCATCGTGAGAAATCATCATAAAACCATCATAAACATAGATTTCAAACTTTTCATAAACTCATCATGTTGCAGGTGATAATGTACTTACAAAATAAGCTTACTTAACCTTAATTTGTAGGTGACGACGCCACGGTTTCGATGTACTCACTTCATATTGTGTTCATGTCATACATTCATTTAAAAGAAAATAACAATTAACATATATTTTTAACGAACTAGTCACCACAACAAAACATCCATTACCATATAACATCATACATACACTCATCTCTTAAAACATAATTTAGAACATGTTTTATTAACCATAAATCATTAGAACACAACTATCAACACAAACATTTTAGACCTCCATGAATTCTTAATTCAATAACTTTACATTAACACACAATAAGGGCACCAAATATAGTGAAAAACAAAGATAACATATAAACTTATCACCATAATTTTTTTTTCATTAGTCATAAAAATTCCATCTAATGTCTAAAACAAATCATACAACATACTCATAAAAAAAAAAAAAACTGCCAGTCATAAGAAAAACAAAAGCAGTGAATAATTCTTACTTGCATTCCTATAAAAAATTATCTATATAATATCATAAAAATTTTACATATAATAGACATTTAAAAATTACAACATAGCCAAAAATTTCCTTTAAATAAACACTACATAGTCCAAAACATGCATTAAAAGACAAAGACAATAATAACTTTTAACATTAGGCAGTGAGTTGCATACATTTTTCATTTTCCAATAATTAAAATAAAATAATTTATGACAACCTATAACATATAATTACAGAACCACAAAAAATATTTATCATCAAATAAATTCATTTAATCATATAAAAACATCACACAATAAGAGTTCAACATTTACCAATAAAACAATCTAAAAACCTAGCTTCAATAAAAATTCTATATCACATAAAATATTTGTCATATTATCATGAGACTTTCCAATTTATAAATTGACATATACATAAACATATTTGTCAAATTTCGTGCAAAATAAGATTCATTTGCATTATAAACGAAACCTATATTTTTGTATAACATGACCAAACAACAACAATTTACTGTAAGTAGTAGAGAGAAGAAAATTCATATTTTATCATAGAAAAATCCAATTAACTCAAAATTTAGAGGAACATCACATAACACATACTTGAATAACATATTAAAATTTCAGAACCAACAGAAATTTCTAGACAAAGATATGGTAGTCGGATGAAGAAATATGCATTTTAGAAATTCTGAAAAAAAAAAAAAAAAGAGTTCTTACCTTAAACCAATTTCTTCTCAAACCTCCTTGAATTAACCCCAACAAAATTTCAATATATCTTTCAAATATATGCAAGAGAATTGAGGGGGAGAAGAAGGTGAAAAACGTGAAGATGAGAGAGGGTGAGAGAGAAAACGTGAGAGAGAAAGAAAGAGCATGTAAGAGAGATTATCGTGAATGAGCATAGTGTGGAGAAGGTCAAAGTTCTCTAATATGTCAGGATTTTCTAACTCAAATTGAGGCAATTCTCACGTGGAATTAGAGGGGAATAAGGAAAGTTAAGAAATTAGCTCTTACTTACCACATATCAACTCAAAAAATAGGAAACCTTATCAATTACATTCAATCAATCAAAAATTCAAATATTTCATTTCCTTAAATGAGGAAATTAATCCAAAAATATGTTAATCAATCAACAATCATTATCCAATTATTATCATCATCATTGTCACAAATTTGGGTGATTTTCATTGATTGTTCGTCAGCAGTCTTCGGCCCACCGATGTCCCACTTCGGCCTACCGATCAAGTTCCATCGGCTTGCCGTTCAGTGAGGGCAATTTGGCCTGTCAAACTTGAAAGTTTGGCCTACCAAACTTCCTTGTACAATAGATCTTACCAAAACATTAATTTATTACAAAAATTATAATTAAACATATAACATAAATAACATGAACACTTTGAGCACATCAATTCCACGTGACTGTCACCTGTCATACCACTTAGAATAAAATAGTTAGTAATATTATAACACATATTAATAAAGAAATTACTTAACATCGTTATTCATCCGTTACATGAAAACTTAGCGGGTGTTACAATTTGATTTCAAAAACATTACCAGATACCTTTTCAAAAAACCAAAAACCCTAGAATTCTCTTATAACACTCTAACAACAAAACCTTATTTTCATGAAATTTCATCATATCATACGAACATAAATGCTTTCAATCATAAAGTAACATTGTTATAATCAAAGTATTAGACAAAATAATTTATTTTCATACAAACATACATGCATACACATTCACAATCATAAAAGAACAATTTTCTAACAAGGTTTATCACAAAACAATATACATCAATCATAAAAATTTGAAAACATGAAAAACTTTAAAGCACACCTTTAATTCTTATGTTTTCTTCAACAAAGACGAATACTTGCACATAAAATCTCTAAAAATAATTCCTTCAACTTTGGCTTGAAAAGAAAATAAGAATACTGAATTCTTGGCTTTGAGAATTAGAGAGATGGTGGAGGCTTTCCTGGAGAGATTTTTGAGAGGGGGTGAGGGAGAGAATTTTCTTTAGCCAAAAATGAAGAGAACGAAGACTTTGATGGCTTAGAAGTATACTTATAGGTTTATGAGAGAGAAGAGATTAGATGAGTGTAGAAACCTTAACCCTAATTTAATTAGATTTCTCCTTTTTTAAGTGATTGTAATCTTAATCTAATTCAATTTCCTTTTTTTCTCCTTTCTTTTTCTTTTCCTTTCTTTTGCACGGCAACTACGTTTCTTTTCTTTTCTTTTTTTCCCCTTCTTTACACGGCAATCATATAGTTGCCATTTATACAATATATATATATATATATATATATATATATATATTATAACTTTTACTTATTTACTTACGTTAATGTATGTATATTTATATAATATAATACAATAATATATAATATAATATAATATTAACGTATGGTTATATATAATATAATATAATATAATATAATAATATAATATAATATAATTATAATATAATATTATTTATACACAACAATAATATTTACTTTATGACTCAAAAATATTACTACACGTGTAATTATCATGACATCATTAATATTATAAAAATAAGAAAATATGCAACAAAATTCATGTCATCATCAAGAATATAACTCTAAGGCATACATAACTCTAGAGTATTATAAAGATTATAAATTTAGGGCAACTTGAAAACTCTTTTAGAAAAAAATACTTTAAACTTGTCATCATTTTTTACATAAACATCCAAAGCACATCAATCCCACATGGCTGTTACCTACGACATCACTAAAAAAAAAGTTAATTTTCTTAACATAAATAATAATAGCACTTAAAATATCACATTTTAACATTAAATTAACATAAGTGTCCATAGAAGAAAATGACAGATGTTATAGTATCTTGCAAGCATAATGAAGTAACTAGTTGAGAATTTTAATATTACAAGATGAAATTCATTCCTTGTCTAATGAGAAAGCAGAAAAATAATTCTCTTGAGTATTGATTTGAGACTTGAATAATAGCACTCAATTCATGATTAGGTTCATGAATTTATTATTCATTAGAGAATCAATAGCACCTAAGGATAAAGAAATAATTAGAGGGGTTAACGGATATAACCTAGCTCTAATCCGAATTATTTAGGGAGGATCAATTTATATGTAATGGCTATATCAAATAGATGACTCTAAGAAATTAGTAATTAAATATCTATAATTTCAAGAGTGCAATTCCAAGTATTTAGTGGAGTTATATTGGAATTAATAAAAGAGTAATATATTAATTAAAGAGTTTTAATTAATATATTGGTTTTATTAGAGCTTGAAATTATCAGTCTAGTAGTTGTACACGCCATCCTTGTAAACACTGTTTGGACAAGTAGAATTATTGGTTTAAATAATTAATTTAGAATTATAGAATTCTAAATTAAATATCACTCAAAATAATTTATTACGAATTAATTTCTATTTATTAAATAATTAGATTATTTAATAAATAAAATAAAAAATTAATTTTGAAAACACCTAGTTGGTGGGTCCCACTATGCAGGTGGCGCACACAATGGGAGGGTCCCACTATGAGTGGTGCCTATAGCACATAAGAAAAGTCCATATGTGCACATCAAAGCTTGTTTACAAAGTTTTTGTATTTAGTATTTTCCAATTTTGAATATATGTAATTTAATTCAAACATAAAAAGTTAAATATAGAAACAAATAAGATTGAATAACAAGCAGTATTCTAACTTGCACTTCATACAGAAAGGCGCCACATGCACAGAGATTCTCTTTGTGTGTGGCGCCTATCACAATTTAAGGAATGAGAAACTTATGTCTTTTATTTTAATTAAAAGAGGACTTTCCATCATTAGTTAGCTCACTCATCCTTTATAAATAGAAGCCTTCTCTATGTATTAAAGATATACTTATGAGTCTTGGAGAGATTGAGAATATTTTGTAAATTTTTCCCCTCATAGGTGTGTAGAGAGAAAAAAAGAGCAAAGAAGAGTTCTTCATCCCGAGACCCATTTCGTTCATGTGTTAAAATCAACGGGTGACTAGACATTAGTTGAGTGATCTTTAAAAATCTATAGTTTCTCCAACGCCCAAACATTCGTCCTTCCGGTGTCGAGGACTTTGCGAGGAAGACATAGTTTCGTCTTATGGAGATCATCCTTTGCAATTTGTTTATCTTCTGTTCCCTCTTCGTCTAGGTAAGCAAAATTTGATATATATTTTTCATGCATAAAATCAATATAATCCATAGTGTTTTATAAAAGTTTTGATAAAATTTTTATTATACACAAATGATAAGTATATGAGTGTGATTGATTAATGATAATTACCTCTCTGCTTCCTTCTTTGTAAAGTGTGAAACCACAGATTTTCCTGACACAAGCGTGAAATGAAGAGAGGAATAGATGGAACAAGAGACGATCTAGTTCGTGGAAGAGAGTATAGTAGCTTAAAGTTGACTAATGAAGTAAATGAATAAGTAAATTTACATTACTCCTTGATTGAGTTATTGCCTTTTTTGTTAGTCATTTAAAATATCATAGTTGGGATCATATTTATTATGAAATATGACAGTCTAATAAAAAAAGGACCTCCTACTCAGGATTTTTTTTTAATTCTCTTCAATTACATCTTATTTATTAATCTATTTTTTAGAAATTGGATTCTCTTTGATGTTGCTCATTGGACATAAATTAGTTTTAGAGAGAGAAGAAAAAAAAATCACTTTGGTGCATTGTGTTATATGAAAAAATCGCTTTGGTAACTGACGTTCTTAACAACATCATTTTAGTACTGCGAGATCATTTTGTATAGAACATAAACTGCTCAAAGGGCCATTCACAAATGAGCTTTATTCAGCTGAAAAACAGGACATGATCGCATCCAATATATATGAATTGATATAAATACACAGAAATTCATCACAAGTAGGTGAATAAATTCAAACCCACAATAATAAAAGAAACATCCACAAAGTACCATCACACGTTTGCTGGTATACAACGCAGTATGTAGAAAATAATAATCATAAAACAAGAGTAGAAGAACACAAGTAGTCTCTGCAATTTTATTTATTATTGGTACACAACAAAGTAGCATCAGTGAAGGACATAGGTGATGAGATTTGAAGACTCGCCAACTCTCATGACAAGAAGCAACTTGTATTTTACTGCTTCAGAAGCTCTTCCCCTATGCATAAGATCACATATTTGACAAAAAGTTAGTTGAAGGACTATTTTCTTTCGTTTCTTTTTTTTTTTTTTTGTAAGGGAAGTTGTAGGACATAAAGTTAGGTATATAATTAAAGCAAAATTGGGCTTTGGGATTTCATAAAAAGGCATCACTAAATGGACAAGCACATTAAATTTCAATAACAAAGAGGAGAGTTAATTTTCAAATTAAGAAGGCATACATATTCCATCGAGTATCCTCTTAATCAGTTGTTCAATGGACAACAACTTCCAATCTACTTCATTACGCTCATTCCTATGGACAACTATTTTTTTGTCATTTCAGTTTTTAATTCTATATTTTTAACTGTGTTGTTTCTCTCTCAATTCTCCTAGGTATTTCTATACACTGAATTCCAACACTTGAGTGGATTTCGTATATTTAAATCGGTTCTGGTTAAAATGACTATAGAGTATCCATTTAATTTTCTTTTTGGACTTTGGCAACATTTTTAAATCTTAGGGACTCACATTTACATTATTGGTATTTGTCACAAAATTTGGACTTAAATTAATCCTTGTGACATTTATATTGTCTTGAAGACACTTATCTAATTCTCGAGCATTTTATTCATAATAATTGCAAATAAAATGTTCACAAAAATTTCACAACTGTGAGTCAAATCTTTAAGTGCAATCAAGTCATAAAATATCATAATCACAAAATGTGTAACTTTTCTTTAGAAATTTATTGTCTAAATAGCCAGGATAATAACTATAATTAAAATAACTATTATACTATTAGGATAACTATTATAGTGAGGATAATAAAATAATAAATATATATATAAATATATGCGTAGAAGAAGCACCAACCCCAAAATTGCAGTTTTTATGTCCCAAGTGTCTTCGTTTCCTTCTCAAGCACAGCACAAGAATCCAAAAAAAGTTCTGCAGATTAACAAAAATAAAAAAATCAAATCTTTAAACGAGTGAAATTTCCGAAAAATTACAAGGAATAATAGTGGAGAATAGGGAAAAAAAAATGTTTTATTGAGTTTTTCAGTCCTAGATTTTGCTTCGCTAATCTAACCTCCAAAGGTATGAATCACCAAAGCTAAGTGTCTTCCTCATCTAATTGCATCAAGAAACCACAACCACAACCAGCAGCAAAACCTCGCATCAAATCGCCTTCATCGTCGTCAGGTTCCAACCTTTCTAGTCTGCTTGAAGGATACTTAATATTCCAGACTTGTTCAAATGAAAAGGACTTCCAGTCTTCTTCGTTATGTTCTGTCAAAGGAAATTGCATTGATCAGATACATAAATTAATCAGCATTTTTCCGTAACTTTATTGATTGAATCACAAATTTCAGGCAGAATATTTATGAAGCTACCAAAAATGAAAACTACATATTACAACATCAAATGTATAATCAATCGAGTATGCGTTACTTGTCAAAGGGACTAAAAAGTTAGATGCAACATTGCTTGCTAGACAGTCTAAAAATCACTGTGTAAACAGACTAACCTTGCATATGATTTTGGAGATCAAAAACATCTTTCAAAGGCACGAATGACTGTTTTCCGGACAGAGTGAAGATGAATCTAACTTGTGGTACAAGTTCAAGACACTGCAAATTCTGGAGTATCAAGAAGTGTACTGTCATTTCATAAAATCCAACGCTTTTAAGGTTTCTTAAGCGCTGGAATCCAGAGGGCAACTCCTTCATTTGCGGGCAAGGCCCGATGTAAAACTCTTCAAGATTATACAATGCTCCTCGCTCTATTACCATCGAATTCAATCTACTCAAATAGCGAAGATGGAGCACCTTGACATTTGGAAAAGCTCCCACGTCAAAGTACAACTTCTCACCACAATATGCATCTTTAAAGATCCCAAGCTCCAAAAGATTGGGCAGATTTTGAAGTGCTTTCAGAGGATCATCTTCTAGTTTTGACCAAAAAATTTTTATCTGAACGAGATTTTGAAGGTTTGCAATCCATTCTGGTAACTTTCTTAGATGCCCACTCAACGAGAGATACTGAAGAAATCTTGGGGGGTCTGACATAGACTCCAAATCAAGTGTCTCATTTTCACTTTCACCTGTTGAAGAGACTTCAAGTGTCTCTAAGTAATCCATCTTCTGAATAGAGTCGCACAGAGTCTTCCCATCTTCACTTCTCACATTTTTGATGCCTAACGTCCTCAATTTTGTCAATTGACTCAGCTCTTCAATCACGTCAACTTCAGCAACGTTGGCTTCAACAACATGTAACTGCTGCAATGCTTTTAACATCCCAATTCCCTTCTTTACTTTTACTCCTCTTACTTTATTAATATGAAAATCCTCCTCGTCAGCAATATGGTAAGCCAAAAGATGTCGTAGATTTTGAAGACTATTGATCTCAACTGGTAGCTCGTGTACCAATGATTGTTGCAGATCCAAAGTCTCCAGATTTTCTAATTTTCCAATTGACTTTGGCAAAAATTGCACCCGTGTCCCTTTAACGCTTAAATATTTTAGGTGAAACAGCTTTCCAATGTCTCTTGGAATATGATCTAGGGTCGGAGACTCTTCAAAATCAAAAACTTTTAGGAGCCTGAAGTAACGAGGTATTTTACTTACAAGGAAGTTGTGCGTCTCATCTTTAGCAAAGTTTAAAAGAGATCGGACAGAAGATGTTTCAGCAAAACCCTCAAAATCAACATTGGAGCCATGGAGAATTGACACGCGTCGGGCTAATCCTTTAAACTTTGGATCACTTCTTGACAAAACTTGACAAAAATGTAAATCCTCCATCTTTTTTACAAGGATCTCCCGAAGAAGATCATGGATGCGACAACTTCTAGGCTTTCCGTCAAAGCCAATTTCTGGCACTTGAACCAAACTTCTGTTTATCAGCTCTGCCAAGTATTCTTCTGCAACTTCTTCCGGTGCTTTATTTTTCTCTTGTTTCACAAAGCCTTCAGCAATCCATAGTCGAATCAATCTTTTACATCTGATGTGGTGGTCCTCCGGGAAAATGCCAAAATACAAGAAACAAGACTTGAGGCAGTAAGGCAGATCATTGTAACTTAGAGAGAAGATTTTTTCTATACTCGCCAACTGTTGATTAGTCTCCAGCTCTGAACTTAGTCTGGTAAGAAACTTTGCACATTCAGGCGCATTCATACTTTTAGTTGACAAGACACCAGCAATGACACCTATTGCAAGTGGTAATCCTTCGCATCTTTTCAGGATATCACGAGACACCTCTTCTAGGTTGGTTGGACAATGCCCTTGAAACGCCCTAGTGCAAAAGAGTTCCCATGCAAAATTCGGAGGGAGGGGTTGCAACTGATGGATATGAACATTTGGTTTACAAAAATTTGCAACATTAACGTCTCTTGTTGTGATCATTATCCTTCCAATTTTGTCATTATCACTAGGCAAAGAATTTTTTACATCATCCCAAAAACTTAACTTCCAAACATCATCGAAAACAAGCAAGTAGCTTTTTCCTTCCAAGAAATCTCTTAATTTTCTCGTCACTGTACTTTCATCCATTGCATCAATTCCCGTGGGAACAGGTTCCTCCCTTTCAGAGCAGAGCTTTTTTATTAAGTTCCGCAATAACTCCTCTTTGTTGTATGTTTTAGACGCTTCAATCCAAGCATGACAGTCAAAGCCTCCTTTGGCATGGACATAAACTTGATGGGCAAGAGTTGTTTTGCCAAGCCCTCCCATCCCTACCAGCGAAATCACACTGCGATGAGAAGCTTTATCTTCTAACCTTGCAACTAATTCTTCTTTCACAGATTCAATACCCACCACTTCAGATTTCTTAAGGAAACAAGAATTCTTTCGAGGATCATACCATGCATTATCTGGAGCAGTAGTTGTGGATCCTTCCCCTGCTGCCGGAGTAAGGCCAAATGTTTTACTGTTCGCGTGTATATCACGAATCTTTCGCTTAATTTCTTTTATTTTTGTTGCTATGTCATGGCGTGCTTTTAGCTTTACAATTAAGAAAGCACCTTCGCGGAGAAAACCGATAAATTTATGCTTTTGGTGACGTCGTCGTTGTGCCATGAGATGTGTATGTTCATCAATAACATCTTCAACCTCAAATGCTTTTTCTCTAAGTTTTTTCACCCACACTTCAATGCCGTGGCCGTTGTTTGTCGTTTGATCTCTTTCTGCTCTTTTATCTGCATCTTTTAAAAAAGCCAAAAGGAATTCTAGATCACATCTGATATCTTCAACTTCACCGTGAATGCCTCTCAACAAGTGTGCTTCTTCACTCAGCAACGGGACCAACTTATCTACAACCAACGCCACCGCGGTCTCTGCCATTTGTTCCAAATGTTGCTTCTGTTCTTAAGAAAGGGGACACTTCACTTCCTTGTCTAGAATTGTAGTCTGCCATCATAAGAACGTAGACTACAGTTATGGTGTTTTCTTATTATATGTGTGCGCATGTATATATAAATGCATGTATTCTTTTCATCTGACTATTTTTACTTAAGAAGAGAATTCATATGAACACTAGCAACTTTATGCATTGTTTTGAAAAAATAGTCGCATGACAACCAAGTTTATTAGCATTCTTCACCCACTGAAAAACTTAAATATAAATTGAGATTAAGATCAATGCATAACGATTAAAAACATTTCAAGTAATTATGAAAAACAATTGATTTGCAAATTTTTACAATAAGGAAATCAACAAATCAAAAACAGCACATTAGTAAAGCAGAATTCTTTGAAATAATAGCCAGAGATACATATATTTTATTTCCATGATGGTTGATTGAGAAGAGTTTTTTTGTTACTTACGAATTCCCCTTTCTGGTCTTCAAAGATTTTGATTTGGTTTGTGTCAATTATATATCTTGAGCTTTGATCCTCCACGTGGCCTGCGACATGACATTTCTCTTGACTGAGTAATCAAAATCTCTTATTAAAGATGAACATTTTCATCTCTATTAAAAAAATAATAATAAAAGAAAAAAAGGGGACACGTTTCCATAACTACGCTCTCTTCATAAGGAGAATCAAAAAGGAAACTAATAATCAAACACTCTGTTTTCTCTGTATAATTATGTGTATTCCTCCTACATTGACAAACATTCATTTAAACGCGAATGACTTTGGTATTGAAGGGGAGAAAATTGATTTTTGTACACTGTTTAGAGAAAAATTGTGTAATAAAATAAATATAATGGGATGGTTTGTGATCTTTGATTATTTTCAGGCAAGCACTAGCAAGTTTCAATTTAAATAAACAACTCATAAGGAACACTAGCTAAAAGTAATTGATTTGTTTATAGGGTCAGACACTAGCTAAAAGTAATTGATTTGTTTATAGGGTCAGTCTTGTTATCCAGTATACTATTAAATGGCAGAATTGTTCAAAAATTAGAAAAATAACCTAGTTTAAAAAAAATATAAAAAAAAACCTTTTTAACAACAGAGTACATCATTGATTGATACTAGTACATCATTGATTACATTAGTACATCATCGATTATATAGTTTATTATTAATAATGTGGTTTATTATAGATCTACTAATGAATTACCATTGACGCCTTTGGATTTTATCTATATACATTAACAACTCCTGATCAAATTTAATTACAAATACTCCCCTTGAATAATTTAATTTTTTTTTAATATGTCCCCAAATTAGGATAAATATGGGGAATAAAAATTCCCCAAAAAAAAAAAAAAGGTGCAAAGACATCAAGAAAATGGGAAGAAAATTGCAAAATACAATGCCTAAAAGAAACTACACACAACACAAATACGTAACTTGAACATAAAAATTACTTTGGCTATTGGATGTTCTTGAAAAATGAATGTTACAGGGGTAGTGTGACCATTATGTTCATTTTAGAGGCATCTATGTTTTTTTTTTTTTTTTTTGTTTTTTGCTGTTGCAAGGGTAGTTTTGGCAATGTAAATAAATCTATTAGATATAGCAACATTATTTGAAATTGAAAGCCATAGATGAAATTGCAAGATAATTGACCGGGTGTAGTTTTGCCATTCTTACCAATTCAACTTGTAGATCTTGAAAGAAAAAGATGTTTGTGACCTTTCTCTGCTTTACTCTGTTTGTTTTATCTTCATTTCTGTCTCAATCAAAATTCCCACGAATATTATCTATTAACTCTGTTTTTCTCTGTCTCTAATTTCTTGTGTGCTGCTTACTTTTGTGTATTGTTGTGTTGGTTTGCACTTTGCATGCTCCAAAGGTAAAGAATTTGTAATCTATTATCGGTGCTTTGAGGGAAAGTATATATTCTTTGGTCTTAACTTCTTAATAAATAAAGTGTTTTGTAAGACTCAAGATATGTTTTAACATAATCTCTACATTTCTTTATTTATTTTCTTTTTTTTATATACAATTTGAGTTTTTCTCCTAATATATAAAGTATGCGTGTATATACATACTACTGATCATTGTGTTTTCTTGTGAAGAATCTAAAGGAAATGAGTTTTATTTATTTTTTATTGAAGAATCGTTTATTCAATGTTAAAGGTTGGAATCTTGATTTCGTTTGGTTCCTTTCTTTAGACAGGAGGAAAACTCATACACACATTGATTGGTGGGATTGGGAATAAAACTAGTCAAGAAAGGCACATGTTTGTAATTCCTTTCATCATTGAATGATATTCCTTGTGTGGTTTTAGGTCCATGATTCCCTGGCTTCTTTACCAGAGGCAGTGACATTGGCAAAAATTATAAAAGGACGAAAATAGCATATACATGTACATGCATATTGTTAGGATTTATGCCAAAAAACAACCCTGCAAAATCTAAGAACAACACCACTAGAAACAAACCAGTAGGAAATTAAAAGAAAACAGAAACAAGAATTGAACAGAGACACAAATTTTCTTGGTTCGGATTGCAAACAATTCTATCCAAGACAGAGGTTATAAGCCTCTAGTCCAATCCAATATAGTGTTCTAATTACACCTCAGAGAAAGAATCTTAGACTCTCAGTACTCACAGATGTGTGACTCAGTTTCTCATACTTTCTTAGGAAACAAACACACCCCCTTTTTTTAGTACAAAGCCCCAAAGAATTTTCCCAACAAATTCTTTCTTTCTAGACTCTCTTTGTCTAACTCTTAGTAGGAATATTCAGGAAGTATTCTTTGATGAATACTCTCAATAATACCCAAATGCCTATTTATACTAATAATATTCATAGCTATAGTCAAACTCAATAATACCAAATTGACTCAAACTCAAACTAAGCTGTAGTCCTAATATGAGAAGGAATCTATCCAAGTCAGCATGCAACGAATCATGTGGAGACACATAAGCTCCAACACATATGTACCTATGTATAGATGTGATTTCAATAGTTATGATTTTAATGGGTACGATTATTATTAGCTATTTGATATAAATCTTGTAATGAAGCGAATAGTTGACCAAAGAATATTATGACAATGAACGAGATTAAGTTCTTATCACACTATATCATCAATTGTTTTTAAAATATATCCTCATTGAAAATGTAACCATGAGAAGTGCTAACTGTACTCTCTTTCTCACCCTCTTTTACTTTCTCTCCATTTACTCTTTGACACGTAAACTTCACCATCTAACTTTCAATGTAAATAATAATTTATAATATTGGTGTATTCCATGTGTCAAATAGTAATTAAAAAGAGCATAAAAAAGAGTAAAAAAAAAGTATGGCTAGCACTCCTTTGTAATATTAACCATTAAAAACAACTCCTTGTATATCTACGACACAAGACAGCTTATAAAACTACAAGAATGGAAATACATCAACATTCTAAACGGGGATAAAGTTAAACGACATGACCAGCCAGAAAACAAAACGACAATAATTCACCATACGACAAGAACAACTGATGCCCATGTTAAAGGATCAACACCACAAAAAGAAAACGACATACGTGTTTAATACCTTATATTTTGGAATATTTTATATCGATACCTCGATCTTTTAGAAAATTTTTTTTAAGTACCCAGAGGCATTTTTTTGAACACAAAAAACGCAAATTTAGTGCCCAAAAAAAATCTCTGAGTATTAAAAAAGATTTTCTAAAAGGTCGAGGTATTAATATAAAATATTTCAAAATATAGGATACCAAATTTATATTTTGATATAACACAAGATACTAATATGAAATTTTTCTAATAACAAATAACTAAAATGGACAAACGACACTACTATTTTTTTCAAATACTAAAACCAACATCTCATCTTTACCGCAAGTTTTTTTTTTTTTGGCCCACAAAAGACAAATTGATTTAATTTCTTTTGAATAATAAACCATGACTTATTGTCTTCTAGGTGTCGTTTCTAGATTGTAAATACCATAAAAGGAAACCTCTTAATGACGTCGTTTATTGGAACGACACCTAGAAAAGATGACGTTGAAACTGAAAACGAATTGTCGCTTTTGGGAGGCAGGCAGAAAAATGATATGTCATTCTAGGCGACTACAATGCATTTCTTGTCGTTTTCCTGCATCAAATCATCGTCGTTTCTAAACAATTATATCAATAAAAAGCGCATGTTCAGGTTTTTTTTTTTCCCTAACTCACACGTTAAGGTTTCAAATAATAATAACAATAATGGCAACTAAATATGATGAAGATACTATAAGAATTAAAAAAAAAGGACATAACGTAAATAATAAATTAAATTTGTGGAAACACGTCATTATCATATTAAGGGTGGTGACAAGAATAAAATGATAACAGAAAATCAGTGATACACGTTATTATTCCATCTTGCCAATACCAACTCCATATATATTTAGCACAACAAAGTAAACATGACATATGTTTTTGTTTTTTTTGAAAGTGAAATGTATTGCCAATACCAACAGCCTTACATGCAGTACAAAACCAATTTATTTATTATTAGACTAGATAGGCAAGGCACAGAACAAGGTAGCATCCGCAAGGATCAAAGTTCAGACTTTCTCAAAGTCATATTGTGTTGGAGCGATGATGGCGGCTCACCGACATCAGAATGACTTTCTCTATGAACACAGCATAAAATCAAAATGAGAGAATAGTAAGTGACTAACACAAAAAATGAGACAGGAAGTTGGCTAAAATGACTACTCTTATAAAGTGAAATTAGCAAATTAACCTCTCGCGTTTTTACACTGAATGACAACAGTCACGTGCAGTGTAAAAAGTGATCGCTCAAGGTCGTTCCAAAGTCATTTTGAAAATTAATATTTTTTAGAAATTAAAGTTGTTTTTACGAATAAAGCTTTCTATTAAAGTCATTTTTAGAAACTGTTTGGAAAGAGACTATGCTTCGAAACTCATATAACATGTACTATATACATTTGAGTGTAAAAACATCAAAACCCGAGTATAAAGAACAGAAAGAACAGGGTTGCATTCCAGATGCAAATTACAAAGGAAACCTACTCAAGACTTCTTCAAAGGGCAAGGAGTTCCAGTCCACATCGTTATGCTCTGTCATGGAAACAGTATTGAACAATTACTACAACCTTTTTTTTTTTGGTTCATTTCTTTCTTTTCTTGCATTGTGCATTGTTAGGTTTGAATTTGTATTGGCATATAAATTGAAAAACAGAAAAGGAAAATATAGTAAAGAAAAAATACATGATGTGATAATGTGGAAGATATCAATATCTTGGAGACCGAGTCAACATTAGATTACAGCTAAGTCTTGAAGATCTTATCATGTGAAGAAAATCAAAGTTGTGAAGATTTTATCTCAAGAAGCCTGCAGAGATAATGCCAATGCATTTAAAAGATTTTTTGACCATGTTTCAAATTCCAAATCACATTCTAAGTCTATCATAACTTGGGGAGCAAGTTTGGTTTGAAAAAGATTTGGAAATTTGAAATAAAGAAGGATTTTATTACTTGCTTATAAAAGCTAAGACCTTGATGTGATTTAGTGATTTTAAAGGCAGAATATCTGATTTAGAAGAGAAGTTATGAGTTCCAAAGCCAAATTGTATCAATTTTGAAGTTCAAGTTCAAATCTATCACAACAGATTCTGCGACAATTTGAATTTTGGATAAGTTTTCACTTCCTATAAAAGGAGGACGGGTCTAAGTCTTTTCTAGAGAGTTTTCAGAGGGCAAACAAGATAAAGACAGTGTGTTTTTGTTCAAGTGTTTTCGAGAGAAGATACTTCATTCTTTGGGAGAAGAGTTTGCCGTTTTCGGGAGAAAACATTTTGCGATAGATGGGAGTCTCATAAAGCAGAGTTAAAGACGAGTAAAGCTTGCTAAACAAGGCCATAAGAAATACAACAACATAGGCATTACTAAGAAGGAGTCTTAAATTGAATAGGTCCCATTAGTGCTTGTAAACAGGTTTTCTTAGTGGATTGTTCAACATCTAGGCATAGCCCCATAGACATAGGTTTTGTAACTGAACTAGGATAAAATTTACTGTGTCCTTTTGCTTATTTTATCCATAATAAGAATTTAATTAAAAATTCAATAATTGCTAGAAACAAATCTTTGAATTGGTACCAGGGCGGTTCAGTAATTGTGTTTTTGGTGAGATTTTAGGAATAGATCTGTGTTTTTTATGGGTATGGATTAACTAAGAGAAGAAGACTCAATTATAAAACCACCACTTTTGGATGGTTCAAATTATTCATACTGGAAGGCACGCATGAGGGCATTCATCTAGGCAACTGATGAAAGAGCATGGCGTTCAATTTTGATAGGTTGGGATCATCCTATTACTGCTAAAAATACTACTCTCAAGCTTGAGGAATCATCATTTGATGATGAGGTAAAACATATGAATTATAATTCAAAAGCCCTTAATGTAGGGTTTTGTTGGATTTTGTAATTCAAATAAGCAGCAAAAAATTAAAATTAATTCTCACAAAACCCTCGTAGGATCCATGCAATTCAATTAGATTAATAAGAAAGTCATTAAATCTTACTAGGATAACAAAAGGGGCAAGATTTTTGAAAGAAAGAGAGCGGGTTCACTCCGGTGACACCCTAACTTGAGCTTTTCGTATTCGGGATCGGATTCAGACGTTGTTACTTAGAGCAACGCCCTCTATAGGTATTCACACAAACAGACTCTCTCAAAAACCGAATTGGTGTGCTAGCACCCTCTCCTTGTGTTAAAATGACTCTCTCTCTAATTTTTAGGGTTTTTAATGTTCTCGTCTTTTAGAATAAGAGAACGCCTTCTTTTTCTTAATTCGGCTAGAAACCCTAAAATATATATATATATATATATATATATTGACTTCGAGATAGAGTCAGATTTTAACTCGAGTAAACTATAATTCAAATATGATTCAGAGAATCTAGATAATGTCAGATTCAATGAACCTACACATATCTAGTACATCGAATTTGGACATTATTAGGTTCATTGAACCTAGGCACAGTAAACCCAAAACTCATTTTTGATATGTTCTAAGTGTGTGACCCTGTAGGTTCACATAACGTTGGTAGTGGGCTTGAAATTCTGTTTCTGGCTCACAAATCAAAAGCGGTCTCTAGCAAGACATTATGATTACCCAAGTTATACGAATGTCAATAATCCGACATAACCTAATCCACAATAAGTATTAAAGTCCTTTTGTCACTAGAGACCTTGGTTGAACATAAGGCATGGTTTATGTCATCCTTATACTATTCAATCATATTATTTCTCAATCTTAAGTAGACTAATATTGATAACCCTTATCAATTCATTCCAGTATGGCCATACATTTTACTTCAGTCTAACTTATCGAGGGGCCCATAGATTGTGACACCCACCAAACTTCCATGTAACGGATTAGGTTAAATGAATAACGATGTTATGTATTTTCTTTAGTAATATATGACATTATGTTATTGACTATTTTTATTTTGAGTATTATGATAGGTGACAGTCACGTGAAATTGATGTGCTCAAGGTGTTCATGTCATTTACGTTGTATGTTTGATAATAAATTTTGAAATTAATTAATGTTTTGTTATATTTTAGTATGTATGGCAGTTCGGTAGGCCAACCCTCCAGGTTCGGCAGGCCGAATTATCCCTCATGGAACGGTAGGCCGATGAATTAGATCGGCAGGCCGAACTGAGCGGTCGACAAGGCGAAGACAGCTGACGAGCAATCAACAGAGATTTTTCAAAAATTTGTGACAAGGTTGCCGCCATTAAAAAAGCCAAAGATGTTGATTCCATGAAGCTTGATGGACTAATGAGTTTGTTGCATACTTTTGAGATAAAATTCAAGCAAAATAAGAAGGAGAAGAACATAGCTTCACAAGTCGAGATGATTGAAACACAAGAAAAGGAGTCCTCTAATGAAGATGATGATGACCTCGCCCTGTTGACCGAAAATTTCAACAAAATTTTGGAGAAATTTAATAAGAAGAAAAAATTCAACAATTCATCAAAGGTTAAAAATTCACAGAAAAACAAAGGCTCCTTAAGCAATCCCATGAGGGCAAAGTGATTCAATGTCTTGAATGCAAAGGTTTTGGCCATATTCAATCCAAATATGCTAACTGTTGGAAAAACGATTACGTAGCAGAATTTTAAAAATTTTAAATCAGAATATTTCTAAAATACAAGTTTTCCATGCTAAATACATAAATTAATAATAGATCTTACTAACCTCTTTTGTATATCAAAGTGAACTTAAATCCATGTAGAGAAAAACCTTTTAGAAGAACCTTAACCAGCTGGTGTTTTTTGTTATTCTCTATCCACGATAGGAGTGTAAGTGGTCGTACATTGTACAGTTTTTTCTCTAGTGACTCTACTTCCAATCACTAGAGAAAACCTAGAGCTAAGGTTCTTGATGTTGAACAAGAGCTCGCAAGGAGTTTCAGAGTTTCTCAAACTAGAGTACTCACTCTATGCTTCTTAAGTGATATGAACTAAGAAAGCTCACCCTCTATTTATACTGGTTGAATTTAGGGTTAAACCCTATCAGATTAGGTCTCAAAATTTGAGTCTAGATCACTTCTGGTGAAAAGCATGTATATAGATTATCGCACGATTGGCAAGCCAATGTGAGAGATCGGCTTGCCGAACTTACCTTATTGGCAGGCCGAACTTACAATAATCTTGTACCTTGAGAATATCTTATTTTTCACTTGAGAATCTTAGATAGAGCCTCAGTTTTAATTCAAATAACCCAATAGAGATGTTATCTGATTAAAACAATCATATACAAATAATCCTATAAAAATAAAATATTATCCAACAATTCAACATGTTTATCTTGAATTAATTTACAAAATCAATTTAATTGATAAACTAACATGAATTATTAAATCCAAACTTATCGAATTTTAGCTAATCTAATAATTTAACATAAGTCACTAATATATAAGAAAAGCATGCCGTATTGTTATAAGATTTATTATAAGCTAGTAAAGAGGACCCCATGGACATATATAGTTTAAGCTCCTATAATTATAAAATACAATATCTAAGATATATATTTTATAATTATCAACTCTAATGTTATTCCACTAAAAGCTTAGAGCTGCACTCTCGAACAACATAAAATTACGAAGCTTCAATAAGCTAACCATCCATGACATATTATAATGTGTCACATCCCCATAGGATATTCATAATCTGCTTAAGGATAAATTCTATTTTATCTTCCCAATTATTTTTATCTTATGTTCCATTATCTCACCTTTAGAATACTTACTATCCATAGATAGTATACCATTCGGTTGCACCTATGTATCCAAATGGTTGAGCACTTCAGTGTTCCAATTATAGGATAATGCATATAAGAGGATATCATTAACTCCACAAAAGGAGCTATGGATTCCATATCTATGAACAATAAGTCTACGTCAATCAAGAGTCTTGCCTCTGACATACCAATATGTATACCATCATTAAGTCGGATGTCACCTTTTGGTACATCAAAAGACATAAGTCAAGATAACAACTTATTAGTCATTTTAGGATTAAGATACAACACATATTATTGTCTAAAATGAATTGATTTGAACAAACAGAATTATTAACCAAATCAATTCAACTTTTTTGTTTCAATCTAACACATGGTCACCTATGACAATGCACCAATGTTTTTACTCGTGGAGTCCTACTCTGATGACCAAAACAAGTCATTTCCCGTTAAGGATGTAGACAACATAACAATTTTAGCATGAATAAAGCGCCCAACTATATTCCTTTGGTTGCAGATCTTATCATTTAGACCATCACTTTTAAAATCATGTCTTCTGTATAATCTATCCATCATATGCATGATCTTATAGGTTTAAACTAACAGTCTCAGACTTTTGTTTACTTATCATACATTCAATAGAAATGAACATAAAGAGGACAACAATTGGTATATAAATAAATAAACTCTTTATTAATAAAAAAATGTCTCCAAAAATATATTATAACATTTTTCTCCTCAAGGCACCTATGTCTAACACTTACACCCTCAAAAAGAAATCTAAGTCCATGATTTCTACCTAGAGTGATGAAGAATCTGAAGGGAGTTAAGACGATGAGGATCACAGTCAGCAATTATGTGGCTTTTAACATAACCATTTGCATCTATTGTTGAATTTGTCGCAGCAGAAACTACGACAGATTGTGATAACAAATTTGTATAGTTAGATCCGGATACAAAAACTGAGAATAACAATGATGATGATTAGGCTTCAATTCAAGATGCCTATAAAATAATGTTTGCCAAGTAGGTGAAGGTGTGCAACAGAAACAAGACCTAGAAGATCAAGTGGCTAAACGTACTAAGGAAAGAGATGAACCAAAGAAAGCAACCACAAATTATGAAATCCTTGCCGCCAAAAAGGAAGAAAAATTATCTGAAACAAGGTCGGAATTAGTGCACACTCTAAAGACCTTGAAGATGTTGAACACTGGCACTACCAGACTAGATCACATCTTAACAATGGGGAAGACTAGTGACAATCACTACGGTCTTGTGTATAAAAGAGAAGGTTCAAATTCCAAAACTATTTTTGTCAAAGCAAGTCCTACAACAACCACTACACCATCCTCAGGAAAGAAATCTGCTTCCTCTCTAAAAAGGCATAAGCCTAAGAGGTTTATTCCTATATGTCACTTCTGTAATATTCTTGACCATGTTAGACTTAGATGTTTTAAATATTTATATGCATCGAAAAAGGGGATATATGTCAAACCAACCAATTTAAGAAAACCAAGAAATTTTCCAAAACCTAAAATTGATCTCGCAAGTAAATTTACTTGAAAATTTTGTGTTAGGAAATCTGATTTAAGGTGTTTTGTTGCTTATACTTTATTAAGAGCAGTGCTACTAATTTTTAGTATTTTGATAGTGGTTGCTCAAAGCATATGACAAGTGACCAAGGAACTCTGTCTAGCCACCAAAGTTGCTCTCATGGTCATGTAACCTTTGGTGATGGTGTGAAAAGATGTGTTCTTGGCAAGGAACACTTAATCTTGAAGGGTTTCCTAGGCTAAAGAATGTCTTGCATGTTGAAGGACTCAAGGCCAATTTAATTAGCATTTGTTAATTATGTGATCAGAATCTTTTTATGAATTTCAATACAAATAATTCTCATGTTCTTGATGATAAAAATAATTGCGTTTTGTAGGGATCTAGATCATCTGATAATTGTTATATTTTGACTCACCCATACATTTGTCACAATATTAACTTAGATGAAATAGAGATTTGGCATCAAAAACTGGACCATTTGAATTATAAATCTCTAACCAAGCTTGTGAGTATAGGTGCTGTTCGTGGAGATCCCAAACTTGGGAGAAAGCCACTTGGCGTTTGTGGTCCTTGCCAACCAAGCAACCAATTGAAATCGTTGCACAAATTGTCGCAACAGATTTCTATGATGAAAATTCTCAAGTTGCTTCATATGGATTTTATGGGTACTATGAATGTTAAAAGCGTGGCAGGGAGGAGGTATGTCTTTGTTTGTATCGACGATTTCTCTAGATTGTCTTGGGTTGACTTTATTAAAGAAAAATCTGACACTTATGGTGTTTTTAACAATTTGTGCATAAGACTAAAAACTAAAAGAGATTGCAATATTGGTAAAATAGTTAGAATAAGAAGAGAATTAGAAAATGCTATTTTTACTGATTTTTGCATGAGTATGGTATCACACACAAATTTTCTGAGCCAAAAACACCACAACAAAACAGTGTTTTTGAAAGAAAGAACATGACATTACAAGAGATGCCTCAGGTGATACTAAACTCTAAAAGACTCACCTTAAGACTATAGGTTGAAGTAGTCAACATAGCCTGCTACATCGTCAATAGAGTTTATTTAAGGCTGAGTACAACTAAAACTCCTTATGAGAACTAGAAAGGTAAGAAACCTAGCCTTAAATATTTTAATGTTTTTGGTTGTATTTGTTATATCCTAAATGATCGAGAACAACTTGGTATGTTTGACACAAACAGTGATCAAGGTATCTTTCTTGGTTATTCCATAAATAGCTGGGCCTATGGTGTTTACAATTTGATAACCTAGACTATCATGGAATCTGCTAAAGTTGTGTTTGATGACTATAAGGAACTTATAGAATTCTCAAAAGAGGATGAAATTATCAGCTTAACTGAGAAAGCTAAAAATTATGACAAAAAGGTTGTTGTTGACCAATCTGTCGAAGAATCTGTCATGATAGAAACTACAATAGATTCTGGAAAAATTGACTTATAGCAAACTGAGACAAGTATAGTTCCTCAATTTGACATCACTAATTTTGTTACTAGAGAACCATCATCTAGGATTCATAAAAATCATCCGATAACTGATTTCATTGGGAACCCAGATAAAGGACAACAACAAAGGAATAGGCCAAGACTTAATTATCATGATATGGTCCGGTACATTCTTTTACCTCTCAAATTGAATCTAAAAATGTTAAATAGGCTTTTGCATGATGAGTTTTGGGTTAGTGCTATGCAACAGAAATAAGAACAATTTGTGAGGAATGATATGTGGACCTTAGTTCCTAGGCCGAAGAATTCTAATGTGATAGGTACCAAATGGATTTTTAAGAACAAAACTGATGAATTTAGTAACATTAGAAGGAATAAAGCTAGATTAGTTGCTCAAGGATAAACCCAAGTAGAAGGTGATGATTTTGATGAAACCCTTGCCCCTTGTAGCTAGGCTTGAATTAATTAGGTTGCTTTTAGCCATAGCTTGTTTCTTAGGTTTCAAATTATTTCAAATGGATGTTAAGAGTGCCTTTCTAAATGGGATTTTGAATGAGGAAGCATTTGTAGAGCAACCTAAAGGTTATGAGGATTCACATCACCCTGATCATGTATGCAAATTGAAGAAGGCTTTGTATGGATGAAAACAAACTGATATAAGAGATTGACAAATTTTTTGATTAAGAAAGACTAGAAGAGAAGGGGAGTAGATAAAACTTTGTTTATTAGGACTTTTAAGCCTGGGATTATCATTGCTCAAATCTATATTGATGACATTGGTTTTGGTTCTACTTCTCAAGGCAAGATTAATGAATTTGTTGATAAAATGAAAAAGGAGTTTGAGATGAGTATGGTTAGAGAACTAACTTTTTTCCTAGGTTTACAGGTGAAGCAATGTAAGGATGGGATGTTTATCTCACAAAGAAAATATGTTAAATGTAATGACCGAGAAAATCCTAAAATTAAATAATGCAATTTACATATTTAAATCAAGGTTTTTCTTAGAAATATCATGTATGAATTTTGTAATTGAAGAATTTACGAAACTAATATAAGAATATTCCAAAAATTCTATAGTTAAATTCTTTAACTATAGTAATTTAATAAATTGAATGACAAACTCTACTGCAACTAAGGCAGCAGAAATTTCAATCCGCAAATAACTCGAGAAATTTAATTATGAGAATTTCCAAATACGGTATAAAGTTAGCAATGTACCGAGAAGCACTGTAATCCATATTAAATCCTTAATTTCCAATTAATTTAAAATTAGAGCTACGCGAGTAGCAATATTAACAGAAAATGCTACGTGAACTTGGATAGTTATAATGTTAAAAACTATGTCATTATGGGGTCAAGATACTGAAAAAGTTAAGTATGGATTTTTATTAAGCCTAAAATAAATTTCTAGACTCAACATAGTCAAAATCAGTACACGATTAAACTTATATCGATATTGGTTCATCCTGTGGTTGACATGTTACTGTGTTTGAAAAAATAGGAGGTGGCCTGTCAGACATTAAAATGTTATGTCAGTTAAGCTAGTCATTGCTGACAGTATAAAGAATTATCTGTATAAGATGTAACTTGCAAGAAAAGACTTTAGACAAAAATCCCTTAAATCAAGATAACCACCTAATGAGTGTACTTGGGCAATTAAGAGAACAAAACCTACATTTCATGCCACCCTAAGATTGGCGCCACATTTAAGGGATTCTAAGCCAAGTTTGAGCTTTGTCTAGGTCACTTAAGAGACTAATTAAGCTTGGTTTCGGTGGGGAAGATTAATTAAGTCCTCTATATAGGTAACCAAGCTAATGACAACATCTTTCCTTCATTTTTCCTTCCTCATTTTCCCTTCTCCACCCTTGCATACCAAGAGGTTCCCAAGAAAAAAGTTTTCTTCCAATTTCGTTTACCAAAACCTAACTCAAATCAAGCTATAACCTAAGATATTTCCCTACCATTACCATACCACAAACTTAGCTCCAACCTAAGAAGAAGAAAAAGAAGGAGAAAGAGGAGGTTTTAGAGTATTTGATTGAGGTAATTTCTACGTTTTTCTTCCCATTTTTTCCTAGCAAAGAAAAAAAAATATTTTACTTAGATAGCCTTGGTATGAAGACCAAGAAAAAGCTAAATTTTTATATGGTTAAGTTTGTGATTTAATGTTGATACAAGAAGAGGGAAAGGAGGAGGTAGTGGCTTTAAGATCACCCATCAAAAGTTGTCATCAAGGATAAGAAATCTAAAATTTTCCTTAAATTTTCTAAGGTTAAAGTTTACAATTTTATGAGTGATTTGATGATTAAATGAGGAAATAGTTTGTAATAATTATTTATATGTTGGTTAGTTTGGTTCATGTATGTATGTAATGTAAAAAGTTAGTGCCTACGTGCTACAATTATGTTTTTGCAAGTTTTGGTTTGTGAAAAGATTTTTCACAAACTTTGAACGCGTAAACGGAAGCCTTAGAATCAGTTTTTAAAATTTTTTCGAACACGGAACTTTTAGTTTTCGATGTTTTAAACAAAACTTGTGATTAAGAAAAAATGCAATTTTGATCTAAATAGGGTTTCCAAGCAGTTGTTATAGACTACCTGAAACAATCCCAAAAACTGCACTAAGAGAATCCCAAAAGTGCCTAAAGCAGTTTGTGAAAAAACTACCAAAAATGCTGGATTGTTCAACATTTAGGCGTGGCCCTGTAGACATAGGTTTTATAACCGAACCACAATAAAATTTACTGTATTTTTTGCTTATTTTATGCATTGATAGTTTTTAATTAATCAGAATTTAATTAAAAATTCTGTAATTGCTAAAAACAGATCTTTTATGCATGACTAAAAAACAACAATTACTACATAGAGGTTAATCTATTTTGAGTTGGAGGTAATTCGATTGATCACTGAGTCCACCAGCATTTGCTTAGCTGTAATAACAGAGCTCAAAGTTCTTGATGCAATTGAGATTGCCATAAATGAGAACTAGAATTTAGAGGATTCAATATCTAACTTGGTGTGCAACACTTTTCAAAATGAGTAAAGCAGATAGAATAATGCATATAAAAAAATGGTGCTGCTTGGAACTAACCTTGGATGTACTTTTGAACCTTGAAAATGTGTTCCAAACTCAGAAAGAACTTCCTTCCGAATAGAAATATATTTGTGAATCCAACATCAGGTACGGGTTCAAGACTCCGAAAATTCTGGAACATCAAGAAGTGTGTCGGCATTGCCACAAACCTAACGACTTTAAGGTTTGTTAAATGTTGCAATCCAAAGAGGCCTTCCTTCATTTGCGGGCAAGGCCCGATGTAAAACTCTTCAAGATTACACAATGCTCCTTCCTCTATCACTATCCAATTCAATCTACTCAAATGGCGAAGATTGAGCACTCTGACATTTGGAAAAGCTCCTTCCTCAAAGTACAACTTCTCACCACAATACGCGTCTTTAAAGATCCCAAGCTCCAAAAGATTGGGCAAATTTTGAAGTGCTTTCAGCAAATCATATTCTAGTTTCGACCAAAAAATTTTTAGCTGAACTAGATAGTGAAGGTTTGTAATCCATTCTGGTAACTTTCTTAGATGCCCACTCAACGAGAGATACTGAAGAAATCTTGGGGGGTCTGACATAGACTCCAAATCAAGTGTCTCATTTTCACTTTCACCTGTTGAAGAGACTTCAAGGGTCTCTAAGTACTCCATCTTCTGAATAGAGTCGCACAGAGTCTTCCCATCTTCACTTCTCACATTTTTTATGCCTAACGTCCTCAGCTTTGTCAATTGACTCAGCTCTTTAATCACGTCAACTTCAGCAACGTTGGCTTCAACAACATATAACTGCTGCAATGCTTTTAACATCCCAATTCCCTTCTTTACTTTTACTCCTCTTACTTTATTAATATGAAAATCCTCCTTGTCATCGATACGGGAAGCCAAAAGATGTCGTAAATTTTGAAGACTGTTGATCTCAACTGGTAGCTCGTGTACCAATGATTGTTGCAGATCCAAAGTCTCCAGATTTTCTAATTTTCCAATTGACTTTGGCAAAAATTGCACCCGTGTCCCTTTAACGCTTAAATATTTTAGGTGAAACAGCTTTCCAATGTCTCTTGGAATATGATCTAGGGTCGGAGACTCTTCAAAATCAAAAACTTTTAGGAGCCTGAAGTAACGAGGTATTTTACTTACAAGAAAGTTGTGCGTCTCATCTTTAGCAAAGTTTAAAAGAGATCGGACAGAAGATGTTTCAGCAAAACCCTCAAAATCAACATTGGAGCCATGGAGAATTGACACGCGTCGGGCTAATCCTTTAAACTTTGGATCACTTCTTGACAAAACTTGACAAAAATGTAAATCCTCCATCTTTTTTACAAGGATCTCCCGAAGAAGATCATGGATGCGACAACTTCTAGGCTTTCCGTCGAAGCCAATTTCTGGCACTTGAACCAAACTTCTGTTTATCAGCTCTGCCAAGTATTCTTCTGCAACTTCTTCCGGTGCTTTATTTTTCTCTTGTTTCACAAAGCCTTCAGCAATCCATAGTCGAATCAATCTTTTACATCCGATGTGGTGGTCCTCTGGGAAAATGCCAAAATACAAGAAACAAGACTTGAGGTAGTAAGGCAGATCATTGTAACTTAGAGAGAAGATTTTTTCTATACTCGCCAACTGTTGATTAGTCTCTAGCTCTGAACTTAGTCTAGTAAGAAACTTTGCACGTTCAGGCGCATTCATATTTTTAGTTGACAAGACACCAGCAATGACACCTATTGCGAGTGGTAATCCTTCGCATCTTTTAAGGACATCACGAGACACCTCTTCTAGGTTGGTTGGACAATGCCCTTGAAACGCCCTAGCGCAAAAGAGTTGCCATGCAAAATTCGGAGGGAGGGGTTGCAACTGATGGATATGAACATGTGGTTTACAAAAATTTGCAACATTAACATCTCTTGTTGTGATCATTATCCTTCCAATTTCGTCATTATCACTAGGCAACGAATTTTTTACATCATCCCAAAAACTTAACTTCCATACATCGTCAAAAACAAGCATGTAGCTTTTTCCTTCCAAGTAATCTCTTAATTTTCTCGTCACTCTACTTTCATCCATTGCATCAATTCCCGTGGGAACAGGTTCCTCCCTTTCAGAGCAGAGCACCTTTATCAAGTTCCGCAATAACTCCTCTTTGTTGTATGTTTTAGACACTTCAATCCAAGCATGACAATCAAAGCCTCCTTTGGCATGGACATAAACTTGATGGGCAAGCGTTGTTTTGCCAAGCCCTCCCATCCCTACCAGCGAAATCACACTGCGATGAGGAGCTTTATCTTTTAACCTTGCAACTAATTCTTCTTTCGCAGATTCAATACCCACCACTTCAGATTCCTTAAGGAAACAAGAATTCTTTCGAGGATCATACCATGCATTATCTGGAGCAGTAGTTATGGATCTTTCCACTGCTGGAGTAAAGCCATATGTTTCACTATTCGCGTGTATATCATGAATCTTTCGCTTGATTTCTTGTATTTTTGTTGCTACGTCATGGCGTGCTTTTAGCTTGATAATTAAGAAAGCACCTTGGCGGAGAAAACCGATAAATTTACACTTTTGGTAACGTCGTCGTTGTGCCATGAGATGTGTATATTCATCAATAACATCTTCAACCTCAAATGCTTTTTCTCTAAGTTTTTTCACCCACACTTCAACGCTGTGGCTGTTGTTTGTCGTTTGATCTCTTTCTGCTCTTTCATCTGAATCTTTTAGAAAAGCCAAAAGGAATTCTAGATCACATTTGATGTCTTCAACTTCACTGTGAATGCCTCTCAACAAGTGTGCTTCTCCAGTCAGCAATGGGACCAACTTATCTACAACCAACCACACCGCAATCTCTGCCATTTGTTCTAAACGTTGCTTCTGTTCATGAGAAAGGGGACACTTCACTTCCTTCTCTAGATTTGTTGTCTGCCATTATAAGAACGTAGACTACAGTTACGGAGTTTTCTTATTATATGTGTGTCCATGTATATATAAATGCATGTATTCTTTTCATCTGACTATTTTTACTTAAGAAGAGAATTCATATGAACATAGCAACTTTATGCATTGTTTTGAAAAAATAGTTTCATGACAACCAAGCTTATTAGCATTCTTCACCAGTGAAAAACTTAAATATGAATTGAGATTAAGATCAATGCATAACGAATAAAAACATTTCAAGTAATTATAAAAAACATTTGATTTGCAAATTTTTACAATAAGGAAATCAACAAATGAAAAACAGCACATTAGTAAAGCAAAATTCTTTGAAATAATAGCCAGAGATACATATATTTTATTTCCATGATGGTTGATTGAGAAGAGTTTTTTTGTTACTTACCAATTCCCCTTTCTGGTCTTAAAAGATTGAGATTTGGTTTGTGTCAATTATATATCTTGAGCTTTGATCCTCCACGTGGCCTGCGACATGACATTTCTCTTGACTAAGTAATCAAACTCTCCGATTAAAGATGAACATTTTCTTCTCTATTAAAAATATTAATAATAAAAGGGGACACTTTTCCATAACTACGCTCTCTTCATAAGGAGAATAAAAAAGGAAACTAACAAACGAACACTCTGTTTTCTCTATATGATTATGTGTATTCCTCCTACATTGACAAACACTCATTTAAACGCAAATGACTTTGGTATTAAAAGAGAGAAAATTGATTTTTGTACACTGTTTAGAGAAAAATTGTGTAATAAAATAAATATATTGGGATGGTTTTTGATCTTTGATTATTTTCAGGCAAGCACTAGCAAGTTTCAATTTAAATAAACAACTATAAGGAACACTAGCTAAAAGTAATTGATTTGTTTAGTAGCTAAGTCTAGTTATCCAGTATGTTATTAAGTGACTGAACTTTTTAAAAATTAGAAAAATGATTCAACTTTTTTAAAAATAGATAAATGACCTTTTTCACAGTAATATATCATTGTTAAACATTGATACATCATTGATTAACACCAATTTGTTTATGACTAACTATAATTTATCACTAATAAATTAGTTTATCATAGATTTAATAATGATTTATCATTGACAAACCGTTAAGTTAACTAGTATATCATTGATATAAAAAAAAAAAAAAAAACTGTTATATAATTTCAAAAACTTCGGCCATTTACTTAAGAAAAGGGCGTGTACCTTCAAATCCCTAAATATATTTGTTTCTGGAAACTAAAGTCTTATCATCACCCCTTTACTTAGATCATGTTCAGAAAAAAATTTAACTTCTTTTTGATGAATTATTTTTTTAAGGCAAAATAAAGGTTTAAACAAGTAAATTAGCAGCATAAATAGTATATTGCAACAAAAACTCGGATGAGAACATATTACCTTTTCAGTAATATTCTTGGAAAATTGAAGACTCCAATACAACCCAGAGATTGAGATTTGAGAAAATCGGTACGTGAGAAAAAACAGCTTGACATATTATACTTGGAAATATGAATAATAACAATAATGATCGAAATATGCAATAATATATATTGAAAAGAAAAGCAGAAGGAAGTGGTGTGAAAATGTTGACTCACAATTCTGGGCAGGTACATAAATAATATCGAATAGAGCATAAAGTCCATAGCTTGCGTGCACGTTACCCAAAAATACCTTGTCCTTCCTACCAGAAGACTTTTCAACCCTTGAAATATTGACAAAAATGTCTTCCGGTTCCGATGGTGCACGTAGTGGGACCCACACTCTTAAGGTTTTGATTTTTTTTTGGTTTCAGAAAAAGACAGAAAAGAGGTTTTGTAATGTATTTTCTTATTTGATTTGAAGAATATTTATTGAAATCTGTTTTTGGGTGAGTTGTTGTTGATTGTCCGCCTCTAAATTTGTTGCTAGAATATGTTTTGGCATACCCTTAATCATACCAGTGGAAGTTTTTTATTTAAGAATTTGACGTCTTGATTTTGTTAATTGTATTGATTTATTTTATCTGTTTGCTAGATTTAATATTGATTAATTTTGCATGCCCACTTAATTGCACCGAGAGGGGAAAAAAAGGAAATTTTGTTCGTTCCATCCAATTCTAAATACAGAACTGTTCTGCTAAAAAAAGAATATAAAACTTGAATTCCAACTAGCTATGACATAATTATGTTCCTTTCTTGACCGTAGGGAGAAGAATACTTTTCTTATAACTGATTATATTATAGCTCTTGGATTGATAATATGAAGCCCAAACTTTTTGGGTATCAATTAACTTTCTTAAATATTATTTTTTAACTTATTTTTTACTAACTTAGTAAGAAAAACACTAGTAATTTTTTTTCTTAAAACATACTTAAAAAACTATTATAACTTTCGTTGCAACTAAAGTTGAGACATAACTTAACACTTGATTTTAAAATTATTCAATACTTTTCTTAAACTCATTAACCAAAACATTTGCTTTCGTCAAACCTTTTAAACCTTTTTCAAAATCAACGGAAAATTTTTTCTGTTTGTAGCAAAAAACTGCCATAGTGGTATTCATTCCCAACCTTCGTATCTATCCATCGCAACACTAAACTCTTTTACCAGTCACACTAGTCTCCTGTAAGACTACCTACAACAAGAAAGAACTTCTAATAAGCTTTCGCTCAATATGTTCAAACATTATTTCACAAAGCATTAAAATATTTTTTACAAAAACATTCCTCTTCCTCGTAAACCTTTTCTTGTAAACATTTTTCATAAAATATATTTCATGAACATTTCTCATAAAATATTTTTCAAAATGTTTTTAATAGATATATCTCATAAACATTTTATAGAAAGGAATGCAAGTAAAATTACAATACATGATTCCATTTATACTCATTTATTATCATTCTTTTATGAACTTCTTATCATCATTTATATCTTTCCTTATCTTGTGAACTTAAATGTTCATACTAACATTATCAATCACAAGAACATACTCTTGTGGACGACTTAAGACCATCGAATAATGAGGTCATAACTTTAACTTAATTTGTAAATCTCATATCAAGGAGGCTGGTACAACATTTACTTATCATCTTTGCTTTACTTCTTATTAAGTTTAGTGGGTATATCAAATGCTAATATATCATATGTATAACTTGTCATTTAAACATTAAGCATAGCAAATGCAAATATGTTGCAAAATATGACGATCTTTAAAACATTATATATAACGAATGCAAATATATTTTAAATATAATAGTTGCAAATACATTGTAAATCTTGATTTAAACTTTAAAACTTTATGCATAACAATTGTAAACATAAAACATATTCAAAGCATTTGAAATTTATTTTCTTCATGCCATAGGTGAAGTCTGAAACTTACTTGGATAATGCTCTAGTGTTCCCACTTCATTTCTTTTTTCTTTTATTAGTCGACTTCTTTGTCTTGTTCAAATGACACATGACTATTAGCTAATCTTTCTTATTATCAATCTACTTGATTAATAACATAATTTTAAAGGTTAAACGTTCATTCATTTTACTTAATTCTGTATCCTATCGGTTTACCTTTTCTTTACTTAACATGAACGTCCCTTAGTTAAATTTTTCGTCTTACTAGACGATTTTGTTACTTGACATTTTACGAAACATTTTCCATCTAAGAGTGTTTCGCTAATTCAAAGTGCCCTGAGCTCTATTTTAGTTGTTTCTTTAAAATAATGATTTTACCCTTACGAATTTTTCATAAACCTTGTAACTTTATTAATTTTCTTGTTATTTTACGATCCTATTACTTATGAGTTAAGGAAAAATTTTCTATTAAGAGACGTTTTTTCTAAATCGGACGTTTTAGGTCCATTTTATTTATTTTATTTATTGTCACTTGTAGTGTTATGAAAAACCAAACATACTTAAACATACTAACAACAAATTCAAATCTCTGATCAAAACATAAAAAAATCTACGATCTTCAAACAAAGATTAAAACCAAACATACAACTAAAAATGTCAAACAAAAAGCAAATAGATTAACATGGATCTGTTTTCTCGAGAACGAAAGATTTTGAAGAAAGGGACAAAAAAAATTTTGAATTAAGTAAATGATTTTTTTTTTTTACAAAAAACACATTTTTTGTGCAAGTAAACTGTCCTAATTTTTTTAAAAAAAATAAAAAAAAAATAACTGTAACAGGATAAAAAATCTTAACATGATTAAAAAAAACTAAAACTATTTTAATGTGTAAAAAACTTTTTTTTATGCCAAAAACTATCTAAAAAAAAAAATCATTCACCAAAATATTTTTTCCCAAAAAGCCATTTTTAAAAATCTCCTCAAAATCAACCGCTAGTGTTGGGAAGCCGACTCTTTCTTTGCGGTGGCAGGAAGCATTCATTTCTCAGTGGCAGCGGCCATAAGCTCGTGGATCTATTAGTTGAGCATGGCTTCGTCCTCGGCGACAATCAGAGAGAGGAGAGGACAACAGCATCGGAGAGAACGATCTGTCATGGAAGCTTCGAGCTTCAATCGCGATGGCGATGATCAGAGAGAGGAGAGAATAACAGCGACAGAGAGGATGGCATTATCCTTGGCCGGCAAAGGAGCATCGCGATTCATGGTCGTCAATGACCAAAAACCTTACTCGGATCGCGACTTCTCAGATCCCCTTGGATCATGATTGCGCTCCCATTACCGGACTACTTCGCGGCGTTGATCAAGGCGAAGATCAGATCGGTGGTGGGATGCTGGTCGAGAGGAGAGAGAACATGGAGGCAAGGAGTGAAGAGAGAGAGTAGGGGAGGCTGAGAGAAAAAGAGGAGAGAGAGTGCGTAGGGAGCTACGAGAAATAGAGGAGAGGGGGGGGATCTTCCGGAGAGGGGGCGGTAGATAGAAAGAGAATTAGGGTTTGTAATATTTGAGAGTGAATTGGCAACGGAATAAATGTGTAATTAGTATTTTAAAAAATAAATTAAAAGAAAGGGTAATTTTTAAAAGTAAAAAAAAAAAAGAGATCATTTTTAATAAGTAGTGTGTTTTAAGAGTATTTTGTATAATTTTCTTAAAAAATTATGTTTTAAGAGTATTTTGTATAATTTTCCTAGGAAATTATGAAGAAAAATGACCGGAGGGCCTTGCATTTATCTATTTATTCGTGTAGTTGAAGAGATTAATGTGTGAAAAACGTAGAGAGCTTACATTTGGTAAATTTATTTATAGCATCTGTTTAAAAATAAAATAATACAAGTATTTGCATTATTGCCTACATTACATATTTTCTTTCCTTCCTGCCTATGGAGTAAACAATACAAGGAAAATTATAATCTTTTCTTTTTCAGTCCCTTATACTTTTCCCTACATCTTTTTTCTCTCCTTTTATCAAACCAAGTGTAAATGTTTTATGCATACGGTATTCCGATCGATTAGTTAATGAAATCTGAATTGAATCCAGTAAACTAATGATGACTAAAATCAACTGGTGGTTGACTTGTAATTAAAAAAACAATAAACATTCAAACAATTATGGTCTATTTATGTCTTTTCCCTTTAATGAAAACCGCTCATTTTCTTAGGGTAAAAAGTGAATTCAATGGGAGTGCATGTATTTAAAGAGCAAATGACACTACTCTAGTCAGCCACTAATTTGGCACTTCCTCAAGCTATTTATGTCAAATGAAACTCTAGAGTTTGAACCGTATACTGTAGCATATAAAAGCTTTACATTGTGGTATATTTTCGTTTCACACTACAACATGCGATTGTTTTGCACTGTTTCTAATTTGAACTCTCACTCTCCCAAACACTTACATTTGTTTGGTTCATAAGTTTGAACAAAAAGTTTGAGCAAAATTAAGATTTTTGTGAAAAAAAAATACGGTAGAAAATAGTTCAAACCTACGAACCAAGTGTACTTTTAGCTATGGCTTTATGTGGCTTATGCTGCAATGGAGGCAATTTCTCTCCAAAACGCTAAATACCAAGACATAACAAAGTGGTGTCATAAGTGTCATATTTCAACTCTTTATTTGTGTGACCACAAATATATTCTTAGTCAAGGATTTATGATTGGAAAAGGATTATAACCTGACCACAAATTATATGAGATCTGATACTTACAAATAGTGTTAGTGTAGAACGTTTAAAGTGATGTAGGATCTTAGATCTCAATATTTCGTTAGACCAAAAACATAATGGGGAAAAAAAACAGAGAGATAAAACTTGTCATTATAAAAACATTATTTGGCTGAAAAGTTTCAATTCAATAATCAAGCAAACGAAGACTTCCAGCTAAAAAAGTTGGATTTAAGTTTAGTAACAGAAATATTTCAAAGGGAAACCATGGGACATTCTATAAATCCTTCTTTTCTCTTGTCAATTATTCTTTTATCTCAAATTGTATTCACCAACTCAGGCAGCTAAAAAGGCAAGCACAACCCTTCTTTCTTCTCTCTTATTGCAATTTATGTATCACCATTAAAGGCCTTGAATGTCTTCTGTTGTTGCAGCCTTATATTGTGTACGTGCGGGCACATTCGCACGGTCCAAACCCTTCATCAGTCGATCTCGAAAGCGCGAAAAGTTCTCATTATACGCTCCTTGGATCACACTTGGGGAGGTACTTTATTTTGATACTTGTTCTGCCTAGTCTGTCTTTTTTCGTTACAAAATGAAGAACTAACTCTTTTATTTCGTTACAATTCTCTAGCACTGTGATAAGAAGGCTAAAGACGCCATCCTAGTTTCATACACTAGACACATTAATGGCTTTGCTGCAATGCTAGACGATGTGATACGGAAGCCGCAGAAATTGCAAGTGTGACCTTCATTTTCATAAAAGCAATGTGTTTTTCTCTGCTTTTCCTCTGTTTGACACATCTGAAAATGGCTTTGTTTCCATCAACTAGAGCATCCCGACGTGTTGGTGCTCTCCACCCTTATTTATAAAAAATGCTTTCCCAGACAAATATAGCGTAAAACATTCCATGCCTTCCCCACTATTATTTTGGCTAGCTTTTGCAAAGTCAAAAGCAAAAGGTGGGAGACACTGATTCAGGTTTTACGGAGGAAATCATGCCTCCATTTTTCTGGGCATGTTTTACGGTGCACTACCGAGAATGAGAGAAAGAAAGGAGGAAGGTGGTTCTATAAATACCATTCCTCATGAACCGATCATGCAAGCAAATTGAGAGGTAATCTCTTAGAGTAAAAGGGAGAGTTCCTCATAAAACTAAGAGAGCCTACAAAAGTGTATTTCTTTGTAGAGAGATATAATTGTAAGATTGCCACACAGTTTGGTGTGAGAGTTATTTTTGTGTACCTCAAGTTTTTATCAAAACTTGAGAGATTGTTGTGTACCCGTTATTCTATGGTGGAAGTTTTTCTCTGAGTGTGTCATGGTTTTTGCTTTCACATTGAAAGGTTTTCCACGAGATAAAATTATTGTTGTCTATTTTTATTTTTCTGCATAAAGGGAATTAGAATATGTCTATATTCTTAACAAGACGTTGTGTCGGTTTTCGTAAACAAAGGGAAGAAATTGCATACAACGCGTTCATGGGATTTTCTTAGGTTGGAAAGAAATGGAGTTATTCCTTCGGAATCTATTTGGAAGAAAACAAGGCATGGTGAAGATACAATTATTAGAAACTTGGACGCTGGTGATTTTCTTAACATTTCAAGTTTATTTGACTTTTGCAATGTTGTTTCACTTGAATTTGTATGGTGAATTTGCATGCTCAATGTTATATTTAGTGTTGTATTTATTTATTTATTGGTGTTTATGATGAATCAAAAACACCATTTTTTTTTTCTTTCCAAGTTATGTATAACTCAGAGTGATAACTTTTTATTCTGATATGGTATATATACCAACCAAATATCGTGCTGCTTCAATATCATTCTTTGACTAACCAACATTCACTTTGGTGCGATTAAATGTTTAACTTTTGTATGAGTAAATCATTAAGCTCTTGAAAATAATTGGCATACGCCTATAAATGTTGCACAACAATAAAATTATAGAATTAGAGTTGCACAAACATATTATAATCATTAATTACCGTGCAAAAATAAATAAGCACTAATAAGAACTTGATCATAAAAAGTTCTTAACATATACATCCCTTTGCATGTTAGGTTCACGTATGTTACTTAAAATTGGAGGGTATAATTGACATTTCCATGCCTGATTTATATGTTTCCCGAGAATAAATAGTTTATCCATGTAGTAACCACCTGCTTAAATAAAGTTGGCAGTGGGGACATGCTTTTGTTTCCATTTTCTATTGTCTATCAATATTCTATACGTGAATTTCTATTCAATTTCTCTACACTGCCTTGGCATTTTGCAAAATGGTCTTATTGGGCTTATAATAGGGTAATTTATATATAACACTTGTTTGTCTAACTGTAATCTAAAATACTAGTAATTAATTATTAGGGTGTTTAGCTCTCGGTTAGACCAATCTCAACGGCTATAATAAAAAGCAAATAGTTGCTTTGGCTCTCGATTAGATCAATCTCAGCAGCTACAATAAAAAAAAAAAGCTACTACAATAAAAACTCTCATATGTTATAGTATTTTTAACTAAAATTAATTTAAACGATTGGTTTGAATCATATTTTTTAAACATCCAATATGTCTTTCTACTCTTTAAATGTGATTTATTTCAAACTTTTTCTTATAGAATGCTAAGATTAAAAAACGATGGCATGGACACGCTATTTATGAAACTGGCCCTATAAAAAGATGCATGGCACCCAAAACGCGCCACAAAGCATTGTTGGGCCTTATGAGCCCAAAATTTTTGCTAGGCCCAGCCCATTTTGTATAGAAAAGGGAACTCAAACTATTCCCTCCCCCTATAAAAGCTAAAACCTCGGACGTTTTCTCTTCCTCTTTCAGTTCGGAGCCGGTCGTCTCTATCTAAGCTTCTCTATCCTCGCTGTGTCTCTCTTCCTGCGAACGCAGACGCAGAGACGACGGTTTTTGGCTTCTCCGCACTCCCAAGTCGCTTGCTTCCTTCCAACCTTCAGGTAATCTCTAGGTTTCTCTGGAATTTATGTTTTGCTCTGATTAGAAAAATTGAACTTTAATGTGTGATTATGTCGCTGTTTGCTAATAATCAACATTTCGGTCTTAATTTACATCGTAATTGAGATAAATCTCAGTTTTTCTTGAGAAATTTCTGTTCCTTTCAAGTTTCAAGTGCTTTCCTAGCTTAAAAAGTTTAATTTTTGATTTGTAAGTTTCTCTGTATATCATGTTTATTCATAGTTTTCCATCTCTTTTAGGCCATAATTAAGAGATTAAGATGAATGTGAATCTCCCTTTTTTTTTCTTTGAGAAATTGTCTTTTGAAATTTAATTTCTTTCTCTGTTGAAAAATTGAGTCTTTGAGGGGAAAAAGTAAGCACTTTTATTGGCAATTTTCGGATTCGGGGAACTTTAAGAGCTAAGTTATTTTTCATTTCATTGGATTATGATTAGTAATTCAATTAGTCTTAAATTGATTTTTTTGGATATAGCTTCTGATTGTATATTTGTATCTAGGTCTTGGAGAAACTTCTGTTGAACCAAGCTCAATTTGAAAAAGATGCAGTCTAATGAAGCTGGTGCAATGGAAGTTGAAGCAGTTCCATCTGTGGCTGGAACTTTGCCACCGAAACCGCAGTTTGAGCCTCTAAAGGCTCATGAGATGTCGGACGGCCGAGTACAGTTCCGTAAGGTCTCAGTCCCACCACACCGCTACTCCCCTCTGAAGAAGGCGTGGATGGACATCTACACGCCGGTATATGAGCAGATGAAGATTGACATCCGCATGAACCTCAAGGCTCGTAAGGTGGAGCTGAAAACGAGACCGGACACACCTGACATCAGTAACCTGCAGAAGTGTGCAGATTTCGTCCACGCCTTCATGCTCGGTTTTGACGTTGTGGATGCCGTCGCGCTTCTCCGTTTGGATGAGCTCTATGTTGAGTCATTTGAAATCAAGGATGTTAAGACGCTTCGTGGAGAGCACTTGTCCCGCGCCATCGGAAGATTGTCGGGTAAAGGGGGTAAAACTAAGTTTGCCATTGAGAATGCTACAAAGACAAGGATAGTGATTGCTGATACAAAGATTCACATACTGGGTTCTTTTGCGAATATTAAAGTTGCAAGGGATTCACTTTGCAGCCTAATTCTAGGTTCCCCTGCTGGGAAGGTGTACTCTAAACTAAGAGCAGTTACTGCTAGATTGGCAGAGAGATTTTGATTTTGATTTTGATTATACATTTTTCTTATATTGTGGGGATCCTGAGTGATGAAAATTTTGGGTGAAAACTTATTTTATTGTTGGAGAGATTGATATTGGAATGGTTTTAACTTAATGTTTACATTCTTGTGTTTTGGGACTGATAGAAGGGATGTAGAAAGGAAAGGAAAGATATAAAAAATAAAAATGAAAAGAAAAAATGTTTAAGATAGAATATGAGATGGATAGAATCATAGAACGGAAAATTGCTTTAATGAAATTTTTTGATAAAATGAGATTGAAAGATAACATAGTTGGGGCTGTTTGGTATTGCTTTCAAAATAGACAAAAATATTTTTATTTTCAAAAACAAGAATTTACAAAGAGTTGTGTTGGGGTGTTTTTAAATTTTTTTTTTTGAAAGGTATGCTAAAACATTTTTAAAAATTTTGAGAACAAAAACAAACGGGTCAATATACTGTTTGGTATTAGAGGTCTAAATTGGTCAGGAGAGATATTACTGTTTTTTTAACCAATTGGAGATTTGACATCAAGCTTTTATTTAAACACATGGAGATAAGTGCTAATGGCTATCACATGTAGCATTGCCTTTGCTTCTTATTTATGATCGCCACTGCTTTTGCAGCTAAACTATTTTTCAGAGGTCAGGGCTTTTATATATTTAAGAAAAGAATGATTTAGTGATTTCATATCTACAATTTTATTACGATCTCTATTCCACTTATGGACGGACGGAAGAGTGGAGGTCCGACAAAGTTTTTAGTCCACAATCCTTCTGGAAATATAGTTCCAAATCAAAAGGTTTTAATTCGGAGCAACTTTTTCACAATATTTTCACATAAAATTTATGTTGTTATAGTGTCTTAGGTTACCATTCGCTTTAACTATGTTCTAAAATAGACTTTCTATTTTTCTTTCTTTTTCCTTTTTCTTTCCCATCAAAAACGACTTCATAGCTCATTTTTTCCGTTGACAAAACCTCTCTTTTCCCCTTTTCCATTTAACAAAAGACAGAGGGCCTGTGAAAGTTGGACATGACTTTGTCACGAAAATTTGTGGGCTCCGATTTGTGAAGATAAATTTACGAAAGGTAGGAGGCATAGAGGAAAAAGGGAATGAAAAACTAACTGCAAATAAAGAAGGCTAGTGAAACATAAATCATTTGAATTGCAATTCTCGTTCTCGAGGAGTATACATGATTGAACAGAATGTTAACCAAGGTATTTGATTTCTTTCAAAATGTAAATTCCTCATTGAATTACTCCAATGATCCCAATTAAAGCATTATTCGGACAAGAAATGATCAAAGGCTATATATTGTGGGCCAACATTCAGCCCCCAAAAAGAAATGAAGCGGCCTGTTCTTCCTTTCCATTGAACAGCTTGAGAGCTTGAATGACTGCTTCTCTTCCAAAGCCTAGCTCGACAAGCTTTGAAACTTTGGCTTCGAAATCGGATCCCTGCAGCCACGCGGTTATTGAATTGAATCTTAGATTAGATGGTTTCTAGTCATCGCCAAACTTGTATCAATCATTGAGTTCCTTAAGTAAACAATAGTGATAAACACGCAAATGAAGTAAGCACAAATTAAAAAGTACTTTACCTGAGTCGAGCCACCAGGAGCAGCAGTTCCTGTAACCAACATGAAAAAAGAAAACGCAATGGGTTCATTTGGGAAATCAGTTAGAACTTGTAGTTGGAACCTAAACGCTATAGCATAAAAGAGCTTTATACTATAGCAAATTACTGTAGCATGTGAGAACTTTACATTGTAACAAACTAAATTTGTTTTTTAAACGGGCTTCCCAAACAAAGTGAATGTTAAACTTGAGACAGAATAAAATGATTACGCATTGAAAGATATGACATGCCAAGACGGCAAAGATTTGCATCCAAGAAAATCAACGTATTACATGGATTGTGTACGTTTTGCATACTAAATGAAGGTCAACTATAAGCTCTTTTTTTTATTCTTTTTGAGACGTTAAAAAACTAACCCGAAGACTGGCCTCCTGGTGATACATTTTTACTGCCTCCTACTGTTCCTGATGTGACCTGAAGAGCAAAAACAAGAGCTTAGTAATATTTAACTAAACTTGGATCCTATTGTTATCACTAAATGCATTAAATAAGCAGCAGCATAATTATGTCCTTGGGCAACAAAACATCAAGAAAATTCAGTAAAACATAGAAAACTTGTGATATACTCACGGGGGTTTCAGAGCTGGATGCTTCCTTGGAATGCCTTTCTTCGTCTAGAAAACGTGATGGAATGTCCTTTTCTGAAAATAGACCATGTCATATCATTTTCTCTTTTAAAAAGCTTGACTATATAAAAGAATTCTAGAGATTGAATGAGTTGCCAAATAAATAAAACGGCTGCCCCTGCACATGAACATTGGAATACAGTATCATGCATCGATAGTAATACAAACCTTGCAAAAATGGTACAGAAACTTCTCCTCCGCCAACTCTCAAGACATTTTCTTTCAAATCTATAATGCACTGAAGACATGAGAGACGTTAGTATTAAAAACTATAAACCATCTAGATAGATAGGTACTGTTTTGTTATGGACCAACGACACTACCTGGTGCTTACGGAGCATGTCCAACCCAAAGAGAAATTCCATATTGGGGGAATCAAGTACCAAGAAAGAGCAAGAGTAAAATATATTCCCTATCTAGAAAACAAACATGCAGTAGTGTAGGCTGTTAGACTTTGCATTATAGATGATGAAGAAATATACAACAGGAATAAGAAGTCTTTATTGAGAGGAAAAGGTTAAATAGCCTTGTCTGTTGAGTATTTTTTTAAACCCAAGAATAAAATATCTTATTATCAGTATCATAAACTAAATTGAGCTGGTATATATGTTACCTTAATTGGAGCTACATGAATTCTACCCAATATCTCTGATTGACCAACACCATGAGCAATGCCCTTATAACGTTGATCCATGAGCCTCAACAACCTGCAGATACCATGCCCATGATAAAAAAATAGGTCTTCCTGATCCTGATCAAACTCTTTATACACAATTTTTTCCATTAAAAGTAAAATAGATTACAGGAGGGAGATAGCTGCATAAATCTTTTGAGCAACAAAGTTACCTCCCTGTTACAATAGAACTACCTACAACAATGATCTTAAAAAATTGAGCAAATAAATTAACAGTACTAACAAAATATTCAACAAAAAAACTTACAGAACCTGATTGTACGCCTGTTTTTCTCCTAGATATCACTCACTAAAAGGATTTTCTTTTCATTATTTAAAAAAAAAAAATTACAGAACCACAACCCTTTTTCTCCTAGATAGCACTCACTAGTGGTCTAGAGCATCAAAAGCACAAAACTAATACAAAAAGCCGTTTGTAACTGCTGATTAGAAGTGTCGGATTGACCTCCCAATTGCTGATTTAAGTAAAAATTATTGTAGAATATAAATAATGAAGCAGTGGATATGCAAGATATATTTAACTTGTCCTCCAAAACTTATAATTAAAAAGGGAAGAAAAGAGGAGTTCTATCGCAGCAAAGATCAACATAATAGTAATGTCTAATTAATTAATCGTCTCGATGATTAGAATGCAGACAGGTAAAATAGATAAAACATAAAGCTCATACCCACAACGCTCAGCACAACTTTTTGAAATAATTGTTGACTGAGCTCCACTATCAACAAATGCCTGAAACAAAAAATCAATAAATAAATAAGCCTTCAGCTATAGTACAGAAACAAAAAAGTATTAGACGCCCACAAGAATCTGAACTAAATTCTTTGTGCAATCAAACCCAAGAAATATGGATGTCCAAGAACTTGCAGAAGGTGACACAAGCAACAAAATTGACAGTACAAACTCGTATCATATTATATCAAATTGAACTGAAGCAAAAAGAAAAAGAGCACTAATACCCTTAGCCATTTTAAACTTCCAGTTACCTTTAAAGGTACTCCATTAACTTCCATGTCAACGTACAACATAAACTGAAGATTTCATGAAACATTTCAGTCACTTAAAAGGCAGAGAGAGAGGAGGGAGGGACAAAAAAGAGTGGATAAAGTTGAACATTATACATACCACCCTTGCAAAAGCTTCTGGGTTATGTTCCAGTGCAGCTGCCCAGTTTTCATCAATTCCTTTCTGCAAAAGTCTAGAAATATTAAAACTATTCACATTTGAAAATATGTATTTTATATATGCTTTGGTTATTCAGGATTAGTAATTTGATTAAAGGAAAAATGGAGTCGTATTAATCAAGTACAACTTTAAATTAAAATTTCCTGCTGTACACACATTTCAATGCACGTGTGCCTGTATATGCACACGTACAAAAGCACATGTGCCTGTATATGCGCACGTACAAAAAGAAAGAACAATCACCTGGCGTATAGCAGCTTCAATCTTCTTTTGAGCTTCAACATCAAAAGGATCTGCATAAAGAAGGGCCTACATAACATAATAACAGAAAATACAGGTAAATTTTCAGTCTCGTCAATTTCAAAGTTTAAATCAATTCTAGCACAATCATGTACACTTTACAGAGGAAGGGCTATGGGGTTAGAAAGTATAATTATTAACATAAGAGTTAAGGCGGCAATATATTTTATGGTTGAAAATGGAAAATTTTCTTTAAAAACACATAAAAAATAGGAATTATATTCGATATGGAAAAGCATTAATGGAAAGGCCAAGGAACAGAAATTGAGAGAAGATGTAGACAAAAAAGGACAAAAAAAATCCAGAAGGCCACTAACCATCTCCTCTTCTTGTTGACGCCGATATTCAGACCTTTGGCGATGACGCTCTCGTAAAAGGTCCTGCACTCTATTGAGATTGTCCCCAACAATAGCTTGTGCCAATTCAGGATCATTCTGTGAAACAGGGGTGAAAAACTTTAACAAAGAGTTCATAATTTGAAAATGACAGCATTGGAATTAGAAGGACAAGGGGAGGGCCTGCATTGGATCTAGTGAAACATCATAAATTGATGTAGAGACTAGGCTCGATGCGACAGGGTTCTTGTTCAAAGCACTTAATTAATGTAAATAGCTTCAAAACCAAAGTCAAACCAAATAAAGGCATAGACAAAGGACACCACCAGTTACCTGAAACAGTTGTGCTAGCAAATTAGAATCACTTCGAATTTGCCTCTGGAAAGCTTCAGGGTTCACAGCAGAACCATCTGGATTCAACCCAAGATCGTTGGTAGAGCCACTGAAATCATTTGAATTTCTAACAGTTAAATGAAAAGGCAGAAATACAGCCACATGGAAAAAAAAAATACAGGATTTCAAAGGCAGCAACAGGAACACCAAAATGCGTTGTTTTATGTCAACAGATTACAGACAAAGAAGCTTATTTGGTCCACAGATCATTAACTTTCGAAAACAAAGAGGTTCAAATTTGCCCCTTTTCTCAAGGTTCTATGACAAAACTAGATGAGAGAAATAAGAGAAGCATACCCAGATGAGACGCTGGACACACGGTTTCTCAGGCAAACACTACAATGCATAGGTTTAGATCAACAGACTGTAGACTAAGACCCAGCAAATCATGGAGTTAGGAAACAAAAGTGGTTCAAGTTTGTCCCTTTTCTTGAGATTCCATAACAATCGCATAATATAAAGCATACCCAGAAGTGGCATTTGATACCATCGTGAAAAAATGAACACCTTTATACCAATACAAGACCATTTCTCAGACTAATACTAAAGTGCATGGTTTTAGATCAACATATTATCAAATAAAAAGCTTATAAAGTGCACAAATTATAGATTATAGAAAACAAAAGGAGTTAAAGTTCCCTCATTTATCAAGTCCCTATAACAGAGTAACAATCAAATGATTTAAGTCCTACCCAGAAGTGGCATTTGATACCATCATGACCAAATCATCGTCTTTAACACCAATAGCACTTAGTTTCTCAGAATTCCTAATCTCCCTGCCATTAAGGAGCAGCTGCTGTTGCTGAAGTGGTACCTGCGTCTGCTCACGTCCGCCGAACAATTATAAAAAGATCAGCATTCAAATCCCAAACTTTCTTTAAGCTACATAATGACCTGAGTCTTGAAGTAACATCACAAATGACATATCTAAAGAGAAGTTACGAATCCATTGTTTCTCCAGCAAAAAAATAATAATAAAAAAAAAAATTAGAAGTTATGTCAAAGGGTAAAACAGTTCACTCTTAGCAATAAACAAATACATAAGTAAACAAATAAAAAACAAATATTTTGCTTGTCAAACAAACATCAAATCCCCAATCTTTCTCAAAGCCACACAATGATTTTAGCATGACAAATAACATACTAAAAACATTTATAACAAATTCTCGCAATTTTTAATCCCCAAGCTTACCCAGATTAACCAAAAAAAAAAATCTTTCCCCATGTCCTTAGATTCTTCACGTCACCAAAAAGGTAAACATTTTTCACTAAAAAAATGAATTTAGAAAAGGACAAAAAAATAAAATTAAAAATTAATAAAAATCTTACCTCCACCTCAAGCAGTGCTTTTACGTTCTCAACCTAAAAAACAATTAACGAAACACAAAATCAACGCCAGGCCTTAAAATTTGAAACATTTAATCGAAAAGCAAATAGAAATTGAAGAACAGAAACAGATTAAAAGGGGGAAAAGGGAATTACAGTCTCATGAGGATCGACATCTAAGCTGACGATCTGCTCGTCGGTCGTCATTACGGTGATCTTCATCTTTCTCTCTCTCTTCCTCGGGATTTGTGTCTTTCTCCGTAGGAATTTCTGCGCCCAAAATGACTCTCCGGAAGAGTTTATCAACTCAGCTCGTAGTCTTAGTCTGCAAGGAATTTGGTTTTTATTTTTTCTTTTTCATTTTTTTAAATATGAAAGTTCCGTTGCGGCCAAAAGAAAATTCACAATACCTATTTTTTTGGAGGGTTTTTTTTTTTTCTGTATTTTGAATTGTAATTAAGGAGAGACAAAGATCTAAACTAAACGTGGTTAATTGTTGGAGACGATAACGAAGGTGTTAACTTGAAGTTGGAATTAAAAATTATGGTATTTAAAAGTTCTATGTTATAGTATATATAAAATTTTATATTATAATAAATTAAACTTTATTTCTTAACGTCTTTGTCAAACTAAGCTAATAACAATGTCATATGGACCTTTCTAGTATTTAGCTACAGTTTAGAGGTCGATTTAACAAACACCGAGTATTATTTGTCAATTTCATTATTGCCAACTGTAAAGCACAAAGGCAAAGAGAGTATCTAAAAATCAGATTAAAACTTAAATATTATAATACATAAAAAAAAATTTTACTGTAATATATTTTAACTTTATATTATAGTATATTTTAAGTTTATATAGTAGGATAAAAGAGTTTTACGCTCGCTCTCAAAATTTTGACACAAGTCTATCATTAACTTTCAGTATTTATTAGCCAAAGCGTAGACTTCTTCAGAAAGGATCTGATTTTTTGATATCTATTAAAAAAAGTAATCGTAAGAAAGAAAATTTAAATAAAAAAGTCGATTCTTTTGAGGCTCAAAAATTATTCAGGCCCTTTTTATTTTTTTTCATAATTTTTAAAAATATTTTTGTATATATTTTGAGATAAAATTTTAAAAACACTGTTAATATAATTTTTTTAAAAAAATTATTTTTTAAAACAAAAATATTTTCACTTACTTTAAAAACAATATAAAATTACACTTAATTTTAAAGTCTTTTTTTCATCCTGAGTTTGAAGGAAACGACAAAGATTTAAACTAAACGTGGTGAATTGTTGGACACGACACCATAACGACAATGCGTTTTAATTGTCGTATGGGCCTTTCTAGTGTTGAAGCCCACTTTCATGGGCCTAAGTGAAAAATTTGATGTCGTTTTCAGTATTTTAAGGTCGTCTTCTTCCTCGTAATCTTTTTCTTATTATTCCTCGCTGTCCGTCAATATTACAGCTTTCTTTCTCTTCTCCAATCTCCATTGCTGAACAGACCAACAAAAACCCTAGCTTTCTCTATTATGGAACCTGTAAATACACAAATATATGAATAATTCGTATCTATTGCTCCAATTTTGACGAATTTTTGAGTCAGTTTTAGGATCAGAATCGGAATTTATTCTTTTTAGGTAAAAGATTTTTTTTATGAAAATTGAGTTTTTTGATCTGAAAGCATTGGATTGAGGATCGTTTCTTGAAGATGGCGAGTGGAGAAGTGATTAAGCGAGCCAAGTACAAGACTTCCGTCAAGGACCCTGGAACTCCTGGTGTTCTCAAAATGGTGATTCTCTCTTTAGTTTTTTTTTTCTCTTTTTTTAATGGAATGGTGTTTTATGAGCTTAGTTAGTGCTTATTTAAGTGGTAATTACCTGCTAATCAATGATGCTCAAGTGTTTTAATGCCTTTTTGATGCAATTCTTTATCAGCTTGATCGTTCACTTTATTTGGAAAAATAGGATGATGATTAAGTGTCACTGGTGTTTTAAGTTGTGCAATTTGATTTACTTCACTAAATGGATTTTTGGGTTCCTTTTTTATCATTTTCTTGTAATGAAGAATGTGGAACTAAGAGATTGTAATGGCTAGAAATTATTTGTTTTGGTTGATCTGATTATGATGCATTATCCTCTTTCTTTGAATTTTATTAGTTTTGTATTTGTTTTGTCAAAAAAAAGGGGATTCTTTTTATACCTTTTTTAATAAAATTTGTTGGTTTGTGCAGAATGAAGTTAAGTTCTTATTCAAGGCTAATGATCCCACTTCTGCCACAAGGCTGGATGTGGAATTCGCCCGCATTAAAGGTACTTGTTGTTTCTTAAAACTCGTTAATATCAAGCATCGAAAGTTTCCTATGTTTCAGAAGAATGTTTAACTTTTTGTGATTTCCTTTTTTTTCTTCCCTCTTTGTTAATGTTCAGGGCATAAACACACTAAGGAGGGATCAAATAAACCCCCTTGGCTTAACCTCACCCATGATCAGGTTTCTCTCTGTAAACATCGGATTTTGTTCATGATATTGAAAGATCTTTTCTCGTGGGTTCGTTTGAGACTTTAATGTGGAAATCCAAATGTTGTGTTGTTCCAGGGTGGAAGTTACATATTTGAGTTCCAAAGTTTTGCTGATCTTCATGTGTGCCGAGAATTTGTGGGTAAATCTCAATTAATAACCAGAAAATGTCATCAATTGAACTTAATATGTAGTTATTCCAAACAATGCTACTCGCCCTGCCCAATTCTCTTTAACATCACGCTCACTTTGCATTTTCTTATTATGTGATTATTATATAATTGTATAGGAAATGCCCTTGCAAAGTCTGGAGAAGCTGCAAAAGCTGCTTCTGCGGCAAAGGTTACACCCACTATGAATGTTGCTTCTGAGAGATCTGCAGTTTCCTTTCCTGATGAGCAACTCAGCTCTTCGGAAATGGAGCTCCGGATGAAGCTATTGCGAGAAGATAGGTAATATAATTTCCTGTACCAAGGTGATAAGAAAGCATAAATTTAAATTGCCTTCATGAAAAATTTAGGCCTTTTACCATAAATATAAATTTACTTTACCTTTTGTAAATCAAAATCTGCATGCATTTTGGTTTAGGAGCTTGGCAGGAATGGCTGCTATGATTTGGTAATGGTTCATTTTTTTAAACTTTCTCTTGATAGTACTAATATTATACACCCACAGCGAGTTGCAGAAACTTCATAAGCAATTTGTGATTGGTGGTGTGTTAACGGAATCTGAGTTCTGGGCAACAAGAAAGGTAAGTTGTTTTCTGAAGATGTGTGTCCAAATGTGGTGTTGTTTTCCCCATTGCTTATGAAATTCAGCTTCCTTTGAAAGGATGTGATATAGTGTTTTTCTTTTTGGGGGGGAAAATATATTTACAGAAATTGCTTGATGGAGATAGCCAAAGAAAGTCAAAACAAAGGGTTGGCTTTAAAAGTACGATGATATTAGACACTAAACCTATGGCTGATGGTCGGGTAGAATCTCTGTCTTTTGCTCTCTCTATTGCTATCTTATACTTGCATTCCATTAAGAATTTAATTATGCCACTTTGGTGCCATAATGATGAAATTATTCCCATGCACATGTTTTGTAGAAAAATGTCTCTTAGTTCATCACTATTATGTTATTTTCTTATACTTTTGGACTGATTGTTCTTTTTTTTTTTTTTGGTTCAAAGACGAACAAGGTTACATTCAATTTGACACCGGAGATCAAATACCAGGTATGTCTGTTTAGTTCTTTCTTTGGTTTTCTAATCTTGAAAATTGTTTAGGCATTCAAAAAGCTGGTGATGGTACATCTTTTCTTTTTTGTGCTTCTTGTATTGTTGTTGAATTATAGCTCTTTTCATCTTTCAGATTTTTGTTCTGAAACCAGCTGTTCACCAGGCTTTCCTTAATCTTGTTCCCAGGAAGGTATTGCGGATGTTGATGCAACTTCTTACATTATCATATGCTTATTGTTGTTTTTGCCCTTATTTGTTTTGTTTAAGGCCTAGGTACTTCACGTGATAACTCTAAAGGCATGCTTTGATATTTTCTTGGTCTGTGAGTATTAGATGACCGAAAAGGACTTTTGGACAAAATATTTTAGAGCTGAATATCTCCACAGTACAAAGAATGCTGTTGCAGTCGCAGCAGAGGCTGCTGAAGATGAGGAACTTGCCATTTTCTTGAAGGGCGACGATATTTTGGCAAGAGAAGCTCGCAGGAAGGTGATCCTTTAAAGTGATTTTTCGTTCCCTTTTCTTTTATCCTTTCTAATATTTCTGCTCCATTCATCTTTTATCATTTTAATATGTAGCTTTTTTGTCCTTATTTGTTATTTCTTGTTCTCAGATCAGACGGGTTGATCCTACGTTGGATATGGAAGCAGATCTAGGGGATGATTACACTCATCTTCCCGTAAGTGGTATCAGATCATTTTTCAATATACTTTTAGAAGTTTCTTCTACTCTCTCGGTTGATATTTTCTATGAATACTTTCCTTTGGTTTATGGCTGGCCTAGTTATAAAACATAGTTAAGGGACTTAAGAATAGTAAAATAAATTGAGTTTGGAGTTACTTACTAAAAGAAAGAACGGAAAGTGAGTTTGGACTTTGCATTTTGTAATGGCTTACATGTATATAAAAGAGGTGAAGCCAAGTTTTGAATTTTATTTGGCATTTAAAGTTGCTTCTGTTCATATGTTTTAATATTTGGATGGAGAGAAATGCAAGGATCTTTGAGGGTCAGGAGCTGCAGCCTTAGACATTTTTGAAAAGGCTAAATTATCAGCTTCTTTATGGGCTCCAACGGATAAAGCGTTTAAAGCATTTCCTTTTTCTCTGTTAGTTCTCAATTGGAAGGATGATATTGGGCAATAGGGTTAGTACGGGATGGTTCTGAAGTATTTAGTTGGTAATTTTGGGCCGTAGTTCTTGTTTTTGTGATCTTCTTTTTGCTAGTTTTTGTTCTCTTTTTTTTCTTCTTGTCCTGAGGATTCCTCATCCTCAGTATTGTTTTGATCCTTCTTCTTTTTTGTTCATTATTTCAATAAAAGAAGCATTTTCTTATATAAAAAAAAAAAAAATATATATATATATATATATATATATATATATATTCTCGACATTTTCTTTCAAGTGTTTGGATAAGCCATCAAAACTTTCAAGCAGGGATGTAAAGCTTAACAACTTGCTGTTTTCTGTTGGCATACATTGAACTTTTTGATCAAGAACGAGAAGATTAGGACTTTTTTTGAGGATCATGTTTCTTATGCCACTAACAAGATTAGCCCCTGTTGTCTTATCTGGTTGCTACCCTTTGATATTCAGGACCATGGAATCTTCCGAGACGGTACCAAGGATATAAGCGAAACACAGCATGAGCAGTACATGAGGACTTTGTCACAAGATCTTAACCGACAAGGTGCTGTTGTTCTTGAAGGGAGAACTGTAGGTAAGACTTTTTATCAACCCAATAGTGTTTTGTAAACCTACAAATGCCATATCTTGCGCATTTCTGGCAGATTTCTTCTTTTAAGTGGAGGTTTTATAGAGAAGATAACCAATGCCAATTGTTAACCTGCCAAGACTCATTGTTAGTTTACGCTAGATAATAAATGCCATATCTTGACTGCAGATGTGGACTTGGAAGATCCACAAACTGTAGCCGAAGCACTTGTACAGTCAAGGAAAGGTTAGTATTGTTTATTCATTAATTCAGATGCTATGCCCCTTCTCTCAAGTTTTTTCCTCGATAACGTCTCCTTATTCTAGTATATTTTTCCACTGGCTTTGCAGAGCTAGATGGGGACAAAAGACAGGAGAGAGTTGATAGGATTTATCGGATGACTGAGATAGAGGATCTTCGAGAATCCCGAGATCATGCTTTTGCACAGCTCTGTATCAAGGTTTGCATAACCCTCATTATTATAGTCACATCTTTCATATGTACATGTAATTCATGTCATTCCTTTGAAACCAGGATCCCCGCGACTACTTCAATGCACAACAAGTTAATGCACTTAAAACCTTGGGTGACACACGAAATAAAACGGAACAAACAAAGTGCAACCTCAGCATTGATGAAGCATATTGCTCTTTGAGAGATTCCATATCGAAAATCAAGACTATGGGCTTGAGTGACCCCATAGTCAAACCCGAAGTTGCAGTTTCGGTAATGAACTCCGTCTTGATGATCATTCAAACTAGGACGTGCAATGAAACACAAAGCCGCACAGAGGCGTGCATATGTATTTGTGTGTATAACCGTACATATTCATCCCGGCTGGAAAATTTATAGCTTCTCATCTTTATGGTGCAGGTTCTAAATGGATTGACCCAGAATATATCCAGCTCCAAGTTCCAACTGGGGAAGAATCCTCAGGAGAGTATTCTGGACAGTTTGCCAAACACAACAAAACATGAACTTCTGCACGTGCGTTGAGATCGGTTTTTCTTTTTTCTCTTTTTCGTCTATGTTTTGGCTACTTTTTGTCATGTTATAACAGAGAACCGTTTTTATTTTTGCCAGCATTGGATGTCCATACAGGAATTGCTGAGACATTTCTGGTCTTCATATCCAATTACAACAACATCTCTTCACACAAAGGTGAGTTCTTAGCTTTGTTGATCCAAATGTTCTTTTTTTAGTGTTTATTTTCATGTTTATGGAATTCATATAGTCGATGACGTGCAGGTGACCAGATTAAAGGATGCAATGTCACAGATATATCGGCAGCTAGAGGTATTTCTTTAGCACCAAATAACAGTTAATTGTATTGTGATTTTTTTGAGCAAAAACAAAAAAAAAAAAAAAAAAGAGTTCTATTATTAACACCTTATGTTATGTGCAATGTTTCTACTGGTGATATGCATTTTGGTCGTTCATATAGGAAATAAAGGAATCCATGCAGTCCGACTTTCGGCATCAGGTTTCCCTTCTAGTTCGCCCGATGCATCAGGTGAACGATCCCTCTTCCATTTTCAGCTTAACTACCTAATCCAGTGCCTTGTGTATGAACTATTAAGGAATAATCACTTCAATGTACCGATTTCTTTTCTTCTTCTTATTTGTCAAAAAATTTGCAAAAATTCTGTAATTTTCTCTGGTTTTCAAGCAAAATGTCATGTTCAACGTTGTACGAAATTACAAAAGTAACCCCCTTCGGTTGGTAATCTATTAAAAACTCTAACCCTCGTTGGAATTTAAAGACAGGGATTGCTTGCAAATAAGGTTATAAATCATTGTAAAGAACAGGATTGGTCAAAGTAGAGTTAACATGTTACCTAATTTTATGACATTTAAGTCACTTAAAAGGTCTTAGAGATGGGTTTTGAACGCATGGACAATTTGAGGGGATTTTGTAATTCTCAATGGTTCATTATCAATTATACTGGAACTAAGGGATAAATTGTGATTTTCCGCAAAACTTTTGGGTCGAGGAATAATCAAACGACCATTTTGGTGCAGGCTTTGGATGCTGCTTTTCAACATTATGATGCAGACCAACAGAAGAGATCATCAAGAGTTGGAGAGCCACCAAATGGATATGTGTAGGATAATTAGGTTCTACGGTTGTATTGCCGATATCAAACCAATTTTGATGTGAGTTGCTAATGCAATAATAAGATAGATGGGTTTTCCATTCTTGCCCCCATCGGCAGAAAGAACGAGACAGTCATTCTTCATCATCCGGGTGCAAGCCTACTTCATCATGCAAGGCACACGGTGGCTACAGGCGCGACTCCCTATTGTAAAAACTGTGCTTTCTTGTTCCACCTTGGAGTTGACCCCAAGGTCTCATTTTTAGAGTGAAAGAAGTAAGGAAGCATTATTAATTACATCTTGGTTTGGTGTACTTTCTGCCCTTTTTTTTAACCAACTCATAAAAGCATTTTGGACCACCAGAGATAAGTTGAACCGTAAGACAGTCAAACTATATTCGCGTAGCAGATTAACCGTGCGTTTGACACACTAATTTAAACTTATCAATTTGAACTGTCCATAATGTAGACCTTTTATATGTTACAACAGAATTTGAACTTTTTAGCTCAGATTAAACTTATTTGTCTAACACCTAAAAAAATTGTGCTTTATTCCATCCATATCCGTATTGCTTAGATAAGAATCGTATTGAAATTAAAGACATGCGAAATTAGTAGAACCTAATAATGGTCCAGATTTAAAATTACGCCATGCAACTCTAGCTTTTAGACTCGTTAAGTGGTTTGAGTTTGGAAGTCTTTCGGTCATGATCTGAATCTCAATAATGGTACATGCTAGCTTCTGAAAGTACAGAATATCCTTTTGTTCGTACAACGTAAAACATAACAGAAAAGAAACAAAAGTTTGGCAAAACTTATTCAGCAAGCATTTGCTGCAGAAATTTAGCAATTAAAATTCAAACTAAATCAAATAATCATAAACGCTCACCAACGGTCCTATACTTTCAAGTTAAAAAATATAATTACGATTTTGTCCCCTAAATTATCTTACGTGAAACAAAAGTTTGATGATAAGCATCATCCCCCCTTATGATTATTATTTTTTTCCAAAGAACCATGATCAATAAATTGAATAAGCACTCCCATAATTCATCCAAAAAAAAAAACCATCATTATAATAGATCCAAAATCTATAATCCAACTGTACACAAAACATCAGCCAAAATAATCCATATAAAAACATTAACTGTGCAAAAAAAAAAAAATAATGAAGGAAAAAGATTGACTCGTTTAATTGTAACAATAAAATCAACATATAATTATCCAAAAAAATAACAATAACCAAAAAACTTACTAAAAAAAAAGCAAGAAAAAAGATGACATAGAATATAATGAAAAAAAAAAAAACGATGGACCATTACTAGTAAGGCGGAGGAGCAGGGTAAGCAAAGAAGGCCCTCCTCGTACCACATAAAGAGCCATGGACCGTTGGATCACAGAAATCAACGGTGTCCTTGAGCTTATGGAAGCCATTCTTGAAAACTCCGAACCCAAACAGCAAACCGATAAGGATCACCACCAGTATCAAGCACGTGCACAGCATGCACATCCTCCCTCCACAACACATCTTCTCTTTCTAGAAAAAACACTCAAAGTTTTAGAGAGAGAGAAAGAGATGATGCCCAAGATTGGATTTTTATTCTTGTGTTACTAATTTTCTGGGTTTATTGGGATCTGGGATTCTGAGAGGTGAATTTGTATGGGAGTTGCGAAGAATGTGGAGAGGAACGTGTTGGATCTCTTTCTTTTTCAAGAATTGGAATTTAGAGAGAGAGAGAATGAAATCAAAAGAAACAGAATTGCTTTGACGCTATGGCTATAGGTAATGGCTCGCTCTCACAGAAAACGACCCAAAAAAAAAGCTTTTTATCCGTTTTTTGTGTTTTTTAAAATCATTTTTTTATCCGTTTTAATCTTTCAAAAGATGCTTCTTCTCAAAATTTCTACTTGTTTTTTATTATTGTTAAATGGAAATATATATTCCCCTAAGAAAATCAAAAAATATATATAAAATCAATAAAATTGAAATATATATAAATATATGTGCGTGTTGAAATTAACAAAATTTTATAAAAAATGACATTTTAAATACTTTATATCAAGATATATTTAGAACTTAGTTACAAGATTCTTTTCCTAAAAAAGTTTTTTTTTTCCTTTTTTTTTTTGTTGGTTAGCGTGGTTTTTTCGATATGCTAAACGTTTAGGTTTATAGGAAAAGATAAAAAGAAGGGAAATTATTAAAAGGTGAGGGAGTTTGTTGTTTTCTAAACGGCAAAGAAGGTTGGCATATTTTTTTTTATAAGAGATGATGATGACGTGGCAGGATTAGATTACTAGAGTGGTTAACTATAATCTATTTAGACTAACCTTTTGTTTGTTCAGCTTAAAATTGACTGTTAAATACTTATGGGGTGTTGGACTAGTAGTGAAACCATTGATGAGAATCATTGTTTTTATTATAGTATATAAAAAATTTATATTA